>JAHRBU010000003.1:600000-1032886 GCA_019677095.1 Aureobasidium sp. SLJ-2021a
TTGGAAACGTCGAAGAACCAGATCTTGAGTGGGCGTCTTGGACGTTCTCTCCAACGCTTGAAGACAAGGGAGAGCAGGGCGAGAGCCCCCAGTGCAGCCTGAACAATCAAGGCAAACGGACCCAGAAGCTTACATTCACCATCCTGTGCTTGGATCATGCCCTTGGGGCCCTTCTCAGACGCGCTGCCAGATGGCGGGGGAAAGTCTTCTTGCGGGATTGGAGGAGGCGGCAGGAGCTCCTCGGGCCTGAGTGCAGGCTCTTCGGCCTCGGCGGGTACACCAGCTATCTGGACGAGCTCCGTTTCGAAGACTTGGAAGGCGTCAGTATTGTGAGCAATGGCCACATGTTCATGCGGCGAAACCTACTCAAGGTGCTGTCGGGAGGGATGATTCCCATATCACTGTGTCCGTAGGCCAGTTCTGGGGGAATGACCAACTTCCTTTGTTCACCAACGCACATGTCCAGCAGACCCTGATCCCATCCTTTTATGACCTCTCCGACACCGAGCTTGAAGCTGAGAGGCACGCCACCTTTGTACGATTCGTCGAACTTGGTGCCGTCGGATTGTAGCTTGCCACGGTAGTGGACACTAATCTCGTCTCCAGATTTGGTGGGGCGATTGCATGTCTTGGGGTTGGCCGTGACGATTTCGAGTCCGTTGGCCGTGACCTTGGAGCTGGGGCCAGTCAAGAATCCATCGGTAGCAAGCGCAGCGGGTGCAGAGATGATGGCGGCCGAGGCGATGAGGAGCGGGAGTTGGGTGGTGCGCATCGTGACGCTGAGGTTATGGCCGGTCACACGGCGATGTCGCAAGTCGTTGTAGATAAGCGATGCTGGAAGAGGCTGCAAGAAGAATGCACGCCTTTGTTCGAAGACAGTCTGTTTCAGATGATCCACTCGCTTCTGCCGGAAGTGCGGCCTGGAAGTCGAACGAAATGTGCTTGCAAGTTGCTCGACGAGAGCAAAGGGGACGGACGTCTCAGGTCGAGCGTCTCATCCTTTCGGCAGAGAGCAGCCGCGTGCTGCTGAGTGCTCGCCGCGGGCAAAACGACATCATGATTCCCCGCAAAACCAAAAAGCACCCGTGCGAGCCAGACCGACGGACCCACTTGCCCTTTTGCTCTCTCCGAAACAAACCACGACAAGCCATTTCGATAGACAGGATGATATTGATTGTCCCCGCTCCTGCAATCCCTCAGCTATGCCTCCGAATCTGACCTTTCTGGAGAGATTCGAGACCATATCAAGAGTGCAAGTCACACGTCTCTTGAGACACCCCGCCATCCTTAAATGGTAGACTGCTTGTGCTGACCATGCCTTAGACAAGCTGCTCTCGGGCTCCATCACTCTGATCTACCCCCTAGTGAGGCTCAGAACAAAGCTACGGGTTTAGAGCAATCCACTTTCGATGATTCAGACCATCTGGTAATCAAACAAACAATGTTTCCCCCTTACAATCCTTTGTGTTTCTAATGCCTTTCATGTCTAGCAAGATTACCAATCCCGTATTGATGCTGTGATTCGTGACTTGTCGTTGAACCCGAGCGCATATAGCCCACCCGCTGAACCAGTGGAGGATGCTCTCGTGCTGCCGAATGGTGGTGTCACCATCGGCCGTTATACGAACGCAGTACACCACAACGACGGCTTGTTCTCCGAAGTCTACAAAGCTGTAGCCCAATCCGACTGTGGTATCAACCTAAAAACACATGGTTACAGGAGTCATCCATGCTTGGTCGCTCTCAAAGTCACGAATCCATCCGCTACGGAACCACCTCATGATTCTGTTCGTGAGGTGCGACTACTGGAACGAGCTCGCCATCAGTTCGTCATAGAGCTCGTTGAAAGTTTCCAGCAGGCTGGCGGTCAACTCGTGCTTGCATTTCCGTTTATGCCATACACTCTTGACGATCAACTCAGAAAGGGTAGACTGCAACCAGAAGAACAAAAGATCGTCCTCTCACAGTTGATGCAGGGTCTTGAGCACATACACAGTTGTGGGATAATACATCGAGATATCAAGCCCTCCAACATTCTGCTCAGAAGCCCATCTGGTCCAGTCTACATCTCTGACTTTGGCATCGCATGGTCCGCTGGCGATGCCTCGTCTGAACCTGCAAAGGGGAAGATCATGGAGGTGGGCACAACAAGCTATCGCCCTCCGGAGCTCATGTTCGGCAACCAGTGGTACGATACGAGTCTGGATATGTGGGCAACGGGTTGTGTGGTTGCTCAAGTTGTGAGTCTGGGTTCTCGAACTTTGTTCGATTCGGGTGATCTTGGGAGTGACCTTGCCTTGATCAAGAGCATTTTTTCGACGCTTGGGACCCCGGATACCGACATTTGGCCTGTGAGCTTGAACGGAAAACATAAACGGAGCAACAAACTGACTTCTCCCAGGAAGCTAGAGGTCTACCGGACTGGGGTAAGATGGCCTTCGTACAATACCCTCCAAAACCTTGGACAGACATCCTACCCAATGCTTCAACAGACGCAGTCGACCTGGTGCATAGACTGATCACCTACGAAAGTGGTGACAGAATGAAAGCTGACGAGGTGAGTACATCATGTATGATTAGCAATTCCTACTAACTTTTGATAGTGGCGGAAGCACAGCTTTTTTAGCTAGAGAGCTAGCTTTAGGGCCGGCTTTCCTAACCGAGACATAATCTCCTGAACTTCTAGATGCATGTTCGATATTGCATACTGTGCGAGCGGTTTTGGGGGCCAGCTCGGGGTGTTCATTAATGGTAATTCTTTACTTTCGGATCTTCCTCGTAACGTCGTAGGAACAATTCATCTTTCTCACAGTAGAGGAGTGCATGACTTGGTCCAGAGATCTTGGGCGCATCCGTGCAAGCTATGGGCAGCCTGATTCCAGCTTCCCCTTTTCGTCCCAGAGCCCGGGCTCTCTTCATCGGAGAGGGGGCCTTCCTTGGAGAACATGGCTACAGAATGAGTAGCTGAACATATGATTAGCTCGTGTTGGTGGCGAGTACGTTGAAGCAAGCGCGCAGCTGGAGAGATATATCGAAGGAGGAAGCAATCTTACTCGATGATGGCAGCATCACATGAAACAAGAAAGTTGTTCGGGCCGCCTGACATGCCAAGCGCCCCGGATTCTCGGAGTGACGGTGTTTATGAAAGTCAATCTCCAACGGTAAACACATTGGGCGGTGACGACTTGTTTGCAATCCCTTTTACCATATTCTTCCCTCGACTTTTCTTCTTGTCCTTCTTCTTCACCCAAGTTAGCATTCTGCTAGGTAGTTTGTTCTGGATCGGCGTTGTGACCCAGCCTTTGCGACAGCCCCGCCCGCACCTCGGATCCGCCAGACGCAACAGGCACAAGACACAAGCAGCATGGCATTCTTGTTTGGCCGCAGCAAGGCCAGGTCTAACCAGGAGTTGACCCGGTCGACCAAAGATTTGATGCTGAAGCTAATCGCTGAGGACAAGCCTTCACAAAAGGTACCCGACCACTACGACCCGAGCGAACTGGACTGGGCTGACGACGGCCAGATCGAGGAAGAAGTGGCACGGAATCTCGGCCAGATGAAGATCATCCTCCAAGGCACACCCGGTATGCATCAATGGGGAAACCGAACAACGGACAAGGGCAGACCGACTGACGACTGTGCACAGAACTCGACGTCAGCCCCGACCAGGTCTTCCAGCTGGTAAACCTCCTCGTCACCGAAGATCTTCTACGAGTCCTCGCCGAAAACATCCATCGTCTACCCTTCGAGTCCCGCAAAGATACACAGACCATCATCTCCAACGTCTTGCGATACAAGCAACCCGGCGAGGACCAACCAATTGCCCTGCAATACATCATCACCACCCGTCCCGAAGTCATCATCGCGCTTTGCAATGGCTACGATCGACGCGAGAGTGCTATGCCCTGCGGAGGAATCTTGAAAGAGGCTTTGAAACACGATGCTGTCACAGCCCTGATCCTCTACGATGAACCCAGCCTACACGGCCAACCTCTGGATCTTGGTAGCATTGACACCGACCAACCTGCTTCAGGTAAGGGTGTATTCTGGAAGTTCTTTGACTGGATCGACAAGAGCTTGTTTGAAGTCAGCACTGATGCTTTCGACACTTTCCGCGTAAGTCGCTTCCCACGTTTGCCGCCATAACGAGATACTAAGTCTGGATAGCAAATCCTCGTACGACACAAGCCTATGGTCGCCAAGTATATTGACACAAACTTTGACCTCTTCTTTGACAAGTACAACAACATTCTTATCAAATCGGAAAGTTACGTCACCAAGCGCCAATCCATCAAACTGCTTGGTGAAGTCCTGCTGGACCGCCAGTTCTACGAGATAATGACCCGTTACGTCGAGTCCGGCGACAACCTCAAGCTCATAATGTGGCAGCTGAAGGACGATCGCAAGATGGTGCAATACGAAGCTTTCCACGTCTTCAAAATCTTCGCTGCAAATCCCAACAAATCACCCGACGTTAAGCGTCTATTGACCATGAACCGTCAACGCCTGCTAGACTTCTTGCCGAACTTCTTAGCCGACCGTACAGAGGACGATCAGTTCTCCGATGAAAAGAGTTATCTCATCAAGCAGATCAAGTTGTTGCCCCAAACGCCCAGTCAGCAACCGCGAACCGCAAGCCAGGAATCATCGAGATAGGGTCTCGATGCTGGAAAGGCGTCAAATCAAAATCGCGAGCTGGCAAGGAGTATCGCGAACATGGAGTTCAGACGCAAGCTCGAAGCTGCCACCGCTAAGAGACTGGCACGAAGGGAGGTTGCCAAATAAAGAGCCCCGCGAACGAGAGGAGTAGGATCACACGCTGAATGTATAAGACTTCCAGAGGGCAGTTGGTACGTGGCCTGGTGTATTGCATTGCTATGGCGTTAGGGTAGGGAGGCATTTGGTGCTGGCGAGGAGTTGTTTTTGGTGTTCTTTATGCCTTCGATGTGCTGCAAGCGTGTTATGTCTTTTTTTGGTCGATGTATTATTGCATGACGAGGAGGCTCATCACTTCTTCGTTCAGTCCTTTGTTTCCTCTAGCAGCATTTCTTAGAACACACACGAGGTGGTCATTCTTCTCAGCATCGCTTCCCTGCCCCCAGAATTTGTTGCAATAAGTATTAGCTTGACTCAACCAGTGTTGTACCAATTGATTGATGAGCATCTTTTGAGTTGCAATAGTGAGTACAATCGGCGATCGACCCTAAATGTCGGTGTCGAAATTGCATTTGGTAAGGCATCAAAATTGAAGAGGCTCTTTGCGATAAACCGGATTATCAATCTGTGGATCGGTCCGATCTGCCACTAAGGTTGTATACGGCAATCGCAAGTGCAGATCATAGACGTCGACCGCTAGGCGACCCGTCGAGTCGTCGACACCCTACATATTTTCCAAAACATCTGAACATACTCATATGTGAACAGAACAGAAGGACATGTCTTCGTGCTTCCAGTGAGAGATGTCATCCGGAAGTGCTGGGCAAGTCTCATCTTTGGGCCGTCATTTCAATCCTCGCAATGTGAGTTTACGAGTGCTTCCACTGCCACGTGCTTACCACTAACGACGGTCAAGCTCAGAAATGCGACACTGATTCTACCAAGGACTGGAGAGCGCGTTAGACGCGCGTTTTCATTGCCAACCTTGGGAGACGATGCTCGCGAAGAAGCTGGTTCACCAGAGGAACGTGAGGGTCTGCTGGGTGCAGATCCTGACGTGCAATCACGACCGGCTCATGAGCAAAATGCTACATTGAAACCCTTCTACCGCTGGCGAGACGAATATGTTGATTTCTGGGCTTCGAATCTAGGACAGGGTATTTTCAAATGCTCCATAGCCTATCTTTTAGGATCTCTGGCTACGCTTCTTCCCTTCATCTCGGCATTTCTGGGAAAGCAGGATGGCAAACATGTCGTCGCGACTGTCACAGTGTACTTTCACCCTTCAAGGACAGTGGGCAGCATGATCGAAGCCGTATGTATTGCTTTGATCGCTTTTGTATATGCGGCATTTGTGTCCTTTACCAGTATGGCTATAAGCATGGCTCTTGGCAAGCGCGATCTCTTGGTCCTTGGCCATGCCATTGTCCTGGTCGTTTTCTGTGCTGGAGGACTAGGCTTCATAGGTTGGCTCAAGCAGCGACTTGGTCATCCAACCGTCAACGTTGGGTGCAGTCTCGCCTCGTTGGCTATCATCACCATTCTGACCAAGGAAGGATCCATCCAAGCCGCCAAATTTTCCGAAGACAAGGTATTCCAGGTCTTACGTATGGTCCTGCTCGGCATGGCGGCTACTACGGCAGTCAATCTACTCATCAAACCCCGGTACGCCAAGAAAGAATTGCATCGCGACTTTGTCAAGACCACCGACTCACTGGGAGACAAGCTCACTGCTATTACAAGAGCGTTCTTGACTGGTTCAGAAACGGAAATGCAGGGTGCTGCATACAAGCAAGTTGACAAAGACTGTAAAGCCAACGAAGCCTCGATGAAGAAGAATCTGGTCGAAGCCAAATACGAACATTATATGCTAGGCAGAGAGAAGGAATACCGCATCGAAGTCAAGCTTGTCAAATGTCTGCAGGGGCTTTCTCAGAGTATCGGTGGCCTTTACAGTGCGGCAAACACACAGTTCACGCTTATCAAGTCTTCGCCATACATCAACCGATCAGACTCGGCAATGGCATCCATGTCGTCCTTTCTAGGCGCTTCGCAGCTTGTGAGCGAACCGAACGAGATTCGAGGATCTTTGACGCCAATTAGTGAGATTCCAGAGTCGTCAGCCGATAGGCCACTTCTATTCAGTCCCAGGACTTCGAGCTTCACCAACAACACGGGGGATTCAAGACCTTCCTTATCACCTTCCGATATGTTTACGACTTTCATAACGCAGCTGGGGCCACCGATGAAGTCATTAGCCTGGACTCTCAAGTCGATTCTGGACGAGCTGCCGTTTCAACGCGGAACCGACCATGTGATCGCCGTCAATGTTAACTTTAGATCGAGTTTAGCTCAGGCCATCGAGCTGTTCAATCAAGCCAGAAAGGAAGCTTTGTCTACGTTGTACCGCAACAAGGAGATCACAAACGCCAAGTCTCTAGAGCGTGTGGCTGATATGGAAGAAGTTGCTGCTAGCTGCGGACACTACGCTGCAGCTATGGTCGATTTTGCCGAGGACACGCTCAAGTATCTGGAAATCTTGGAGGAATTGAAGGAAGAACTAGAACAAGAAGATCGCACGCGTTCCTGGAACTGGATGGCTTTCTGGAGAAGACATAGACATGACAAAACGGCGGTTGCGGAAGCAGGCCTATCGCTGGTTCACGAACCGGATGAAGCTCTGACGACTGATATTGTCAAGCCCATTCTTCAAGCGGATACTTTTGCCAGAGCAGGGCTTAACATCAAGGAACCATTCAGCCACCAGGTATATCGCATGTTCAAGTTCATCCGGCGTGATGATATTCGGTTCGCGATCAAGGTCGGTGTAGGCGCAGCACTCTTCGCTCTACCGTCATTCATGGTCTGGTCACGGCCATTCTATCAACACTGGCGCGGCGAGTGGGGTCTCGTTTCTTACATGGTTGTATGCTCGATGACAATCGGGGCCTCCAACACGACAGGTATCGAGCGTTTCCTAGGCACAGCCATGGGTGCTATGCTCGCAATCGTAGCCTGGATCATCTCGGATGAGAGCCCTTGGCTTCTCGGTTTCTTTGGCTGGCTGATGTCGCTTGGCTGCTTCTACATCATTCTGGTGCAGGGCAAGGGACCCATGGGACGCTTCATCCTCCTTACCTACAACCTGTCTGCTCTATACGCATATTCGCTATCAGCCAAGGACAACGATGATGATGACGACGAAGGCGGCATCAACCCTGAAATCTGGGAAATTGTACTGCACCGTTTCGTGGCGGTTATTGCGGGTTGTCTTTGGGGCATCGTCGTGACCAGAGTGATCTGGCCCATCTCGGCGCGTCGCAAGCTCAAAAACGGCATCTGCTTGCTTTGGCTACGCATGTCGTTGATCTGGCGTAGAGATCCACTGGCCATGTTCCTCCTCGGCGAGCCTGCATCAGCATACATGGACATACGCGAGGAGTCAGAATTGCAGACCTTCCTAGCGCAGCTGGAAGCACTTCGAAAGGCGGCAGCATCCGAGTTCGAATTCCGAGCTCCGTTCCCTGACAAGGTGTTTGGTAAGATTCTGGAAAGGACGAAACGCATGTTGGACAACTTCCACGCCATGAACATGGTGATAGCCAAGGATCTCAAAGCCAGTCCTGGAGAAGCAGAAGTGCTCAGGTACACCAGAGCGGAGAGGTTTGCCTTGTCGGCGAGAATCAGCCATCTGTTCTCCGTGTTGGCTAGTTCGGTCAAGTTGGAGTATCCGCTCAACGATGTGTTGCCCAACATTGATCACACGAGAGATAGGCTGTTGGCAAAAATCTTCGAATTTAGACGCGATAGTGGCAAGGCTTCTCTTGCCACTGAGGAGGACTATGAGTTGCTGTATGCTTATGGTAAGTCTAACCGATACAAGCATTCCCGATGAAACGTGCTGACATGGACGATAGCGCTTGTGACTGGATCGTTGGCACAGGAAATCATGGGTGCTAGTGCGGATCTGGAGGAGTTGTTTGGTAAACTAAATGAGGACAATCTGGCCTTGTACTAGTCTCCAGTCGGGAGGGTGTCTGGAATTGGTGTAGAAACAAGTGTCCGTGTTCATAGACGAAACAGTTTGTTAGACGGTCAGGGAGTGGTGAGATGGTCTTGAGCGTTACAACAGATTTTGATTCGGAGTGTACAGTAGTGTCTGGCAAGAAGAATGAAGTCAGGCTATGACTGGTGATAGTCTCTGGCAAAGACATGGTCAAAGACCTTCTTGTCGACGGCGTACTCGCGAACGTAGTCCTTCTCCATGTCGTGCATGCGCTTGCCAATGAGGACCAGACTGTGCAGAGGCTTGCCCAAGTCGGCCTCGGCCAGCTGCTCCAGGGTACCGGCGACGATTTCTTGGTCGTCGGCACCGACGCGGGCGACACCGACAGCCAAGCTATCCTTTGAGCAGATGCCCTCGCCCTTCTCTTCCTCGGTCTCGATCATCTGCTGGGCGCATTGGGCGACAGTCATGAAGCGCGGGGGCTCGTAGACGATCCTGCCTCTGGCCAGAGATTCGAGGTTGGGCTCCTTGACCTTGATGTCGAGCAGGACCAGAGTGTGCAGGCCCAGGGCGACGTTCTCCTTGACGCGGTCGTAGTAACTGGCGGGCTTCCAGTTGTCGGTGAAGAAGACCATGGAGACGGTCTGACCAAAGTTGTAGAGCGAGAGACCGGTGCAGCCAACGCCAGTCAGGATCGAGGCATTGGGCAGGATGCGAGTAGGGATGTTCTTCTCGCGAGCGCGGATGATGAAGTCGGTGTGGGTGGTGGCTGAGAAGGGATCGCCAACGACCAAAAAGGCAATGTCGACCTTGTCGGCGCCTTGGAGGATCTCGTCCGAGGAGGACTCGACCATCTCGCGGTCGGCGATGATTACTTGACGGCCATAGTAAGCCTCCTACTGCGATTGCGATTAGTGCTTGTGTGGGCAGGCAGGTCGGAGGATTGCGTACCAGGACTTCCTTCTCGACGAGCAGGACGGCGGTGTAGGCTTCGAGGTAGACACGCTCGGCGCGCTTGATGATTTCGAGACCCTTGACCGACACGTCCTTTTCGTCTGCCAGGCCCAGGCCGATTGCGTAGAACATGATTGCTGTGCGTGCGAGGAAAGAGCGACGGGCGCGCAAATTAAAAAAACAGGTCGCTCCCAGACGCCTGCGCCGACCCTCCCTCTCCCTCCCCGCACTCGGCCTGTCCGTCATGCATCCGCCAGCGTCTGTCAACTGTCTTGTCCATCAACACCAACGTTGCCCATCATCACCATGCGACATTGACGCCCTGTCGCCTTGACGCCCAACACGACATCCTATTCATCTTGCAGCCGACTGTCCACCTTGCAGCGACTACCCACCCTGCAGCCGACTATCCATCTCCACGCGACACCCTGACCAGCCTTCAACCCACCCCCCGCTCTCGCCATGGCCGACAAGGACAAAGCGGCCAAGTACCGCACAGAGATCCAGCAGATGATGTTCGTCTCTGGAGAGACTGCCGAGGCCGCCCCCGAGACCACCACCCTCATCGAAGCCATTGTCCAGCAGCAAGTCGTCGAAATGCTCACTCGCGCAACCGCCCTGGCCGCCCGTCGCGGTGTCCGCAGCATCAACACCGACGACCTCATCTTCCTCATCCGCCACGACCGCGCCAAAGTCTCGCGCCTACGCACCTTTCTTAGTTGGAAAGATGTCCGTAAATCTGCCAAGGACTCGGACGACAAGGGCGGCGGTGGTGCCGGAGGAGGTGACGACTTTGCCGACATCGACGTCGGTCCCGCCAACGACCCCACCCTGGCTACCGCTGGCCCCTCGGTCGGCACCAGGAACTCCAAGACCAAAAAGGCAAAAGTAGGTCTCCCGTGGGACGTCTCGAGCTTCTACCAAGAGCAGGTTCCCGAGCGAGAGGACGAGGAAGACGAAGACGAAGAAGAGATGACGACTGCCACCATGACCCGCCTCAAGAACGCCGACGACCGCACCAAGAACATGACGCCCGAAGAGTATCTACACTGGAGTGAATGTCGTCAAGCCTCTTTCACTTTTCGCAAAGGCAAACGCTTCCGCGAATGGGCTGGCTTCGGTGTCGTGACTGACAGCAAGCCAAACGACGACATTGTCGACATCCTGGGCTTTCTGACCTTTGAGATTGTCCAGACTCTGACCGAAGAAGCCCTAAGAGTCAAGAACGCCGAAGACATACAGCGGCGGGAGAGTGGCGGCCACGAGGATCAACAACGGAGAAAAAGAATCCGGAGAGAACCCGGCTTGTTCGACCCGCCAGAAGAGGCAAGGACACCGGTGAATACCAAGCACATCACCGAGGCTTTTCGCCGACTGCAAAGACCTGACGCAAAAAGTCGCTACATGAGCCACATCCCTGCTGCTATCAGGAGAACGCCCTTGAAACTGATTTGATGTCGCTTTCGCCATACCTTCGTCACCCCGTTTATCCACCCGTCACGAATCTGTTCTTAATGTAGTTAGCAAATGCTTTTCGACTCCTTGTACGAGTATTACAAGCACTCGGCTATCATATGCTGTACGTTTAGTCGTCTACTATCTGCTACGGTTGAAAGCGAAACCGAGGTCTTGGTCGGATCTTCGTCCTTTGAACAGGCTACAAACGGCGTATTACAGTCGCAGGGACACTCGGTCAAAAGCGCCGACTTCTCCTCCAATGGCTTCTGTATCAGATCATACTATGGACCATCAGAGACATGGATCTGACAGTTGAGGGAACCAGAGCAAAAGTTGGCTGTCATCCTCTAATCCGGTTTGGCCAGACTCCACTTTCGCCACTCAAATCCTTCCACCTTCCTTCAACGCTTTGTACATGTCACATGTATACATCGAGATTCCCATGTGGTATCGTTGAGCCGCTGGCCGAGAGCTATGTATCGTTTTTCGTGGCATGTACGCTCGCTTTGCATGCGAGAAAAACGAGTCGCTGTTGCGCTATCCTAGTCTGCAGCAACATCCCGTACCGCTGGACAACTATGCGTACAAAGCTGCCACGATATGGGGTGAAACAGTCAAACTAGTGATCTACAATACTGTGGAACCGGAGTGTCCGCTGGCTTGAATCGCGCATCTCACTATAACCCTACAAGTCTTGTTCGGGTCCCGGAAGAAATAGGCGGTAGCCCTTTTTCGGACTGAACTGCGAGATAGAATTCTATTCAGCTGGACCGTTACACTTGAATGGCTCTTGAGATTTGTGTAATTGGAGACATGAGGCATGCGAAGCCGGACCGTTGGATAGTCTTGACGAATCCACCATTCGACGTTTGAAGCCACCCGATCTAACGGCACAGCTTGCTTCACGACTGACAGCGAGATGGTCGTGAACTTGGCATGCAGGCGAATCGGTCTCGACTGCTCTACCTCTTTTTGTTTATGTATGAGAACAGAGCCGCACTCTTGTACTGCGTCCAGGAGCTTGACTCGATCATGCCCCGTCGACATTTCACTCTTCGGACGAGTCAAAGGCCATGCAATCATATCACAACGCGACCAAAGATGTATTACCTGGAGGTGGTTTTCTCAAGCGCATGATATTCAGAGTCACTATCATGTTCATGGCTTTAACTACCTTCTGCTTGTTCCTCAGGATAGCCGGAAAACTAAGGACTGGCAAACGGAGACTTTTTGTCGATGACTATTCTATGTTGACAGCGTGGGTATGTCGACCACTCATTTCAATCTGGAAATTGTCGCTTTGCTGACTTTGTGCCCAAAGTTCTTTTACATCTTGCTTAGCTGCCTTGCATTGAACGTTGCGCTGCTCGAGAAACATAATCCAATCCTTACATTGCCGGTGGCCGACAAATTATTACTAGTAAGTGCCAAAACTACAACCTCACAAGGTACGCTCGCTGACCACTTTGTAGCTACTCACGCTCGGCGAAGTAGCTTTCATGCTTTCAACCATTTTCCTTAAGATTTCGCTCATGCTCTTCTACCGTCAGTTCGTATGGAAGCAATGGCAACGCCGCGCCATCATTATTGCAGGAGGCTGTTCGATCATTCTTTCCCTCATCGCCCTCTTCTTATCGCTTTTCCAATGCGGCACTCTCAAGCACATCGCACACCGACAGATCAACGGCCACTGCGTCAAACGCGACAGATTTGTTCCTCTGCTCTATATCCATGGAGCAACAGGTGCTGTCACCGATTGGGCCTTCGCACTGTTGCCGGTCACTGTGCTTATCAAGTCATCCCTCAAGCCACATATCAAACTTTCTGTTTGTATTTTGCTTACTCTAGGCGTGAGCGGCAGTGTCGCTGCCTGCTTTCGCACCGCGTATGTTTATGGTGTTTGGTTCGATCCTGCCTTTCTCGACCCTTCTACTCCCACTACCTTCTACGAGCACTCCGCTCCGGAGATTGTGCTGGCTCTTACGGAACTCGGTTTCGGAATATCGGCTGCTAGTCTGGCTTGCTTGCAGCCACTGCTTCGACACCTCGTACACAAAATGCGCAACTGGATTCACAGCTGGTTCTCGGACGGGTCGGACAACACTACTGCTGCAGTGAGATCACACATGGAGCTGTTACCACACGTCGAGTTACGAGGTCGAAGACTTGCAGGAGTGATCCTGAAGCAAGCACAAGCCCAGGCATGCGAGACACCGCGACCGACGTTGCCATGTTCAGCAGTCCGCAGACACGGAATTGCGGACGCGGGCAGTGGCACCAACACTGGACGGGATATGTCCCTCAGTCGACGCAGGTTTTCCCACGGTGTCCTGCCTACGCTCGATCAGGTCCTCGAAGCAAATAATGGGCAGGAGCACCGCAAACCCGTCAAACAACGCAAGCCTAGCTTGGTCATAGGTGTGCTACCAACTATTGCAACAGAGACTGGTGCCGAAGAGGAAGATTTTGGTCCTACTCGAGTAGTGGCGGATACACCAACGCAAGCTACATTCAAGGGGGATGATGTTGATCAGGTTCGAGGATGAATTCAAAGGCTGGCATATTGCATTGAGCGTGGTACATGAGCATTTTTGGAGGTGTTGCATTGGGTTGTCGGGATGCATTACAGGGAGTTTTGATTTCTATTTACGATACACACGACTTTTTTCTTTTCAAAAGCTAGAATGATCAACCATATTTGGATGAATGCGATTCACTATCAGAGGCGGTGAATATTCTTACTGGTTGCTGATGCGAAAGGAGGTGGGGAGCGAGCTCACATCGATTGGTCATTCTTTCCCTCTCATATGCTAAGCACATGGACAAGGTACAATGAGGAAGGCAAGATAAGAAGCTGAGTGTCCATTACATTTTGATCGCAACGGATGTACTACTCTAGATCTTCCCCCAGTTCGTCATCCTCTCCGCCCTCACCATCATCGGATCCATACTCATCGTCTTTTTCAACGTCGAACCCACCGTCGTCATCTTCATCGTCGTGAGTATCCCAATCTTCTTCAAGATAACCCGTTTCCTCCTCATCTTCGTCGATCTCAGTTTTGACCTTTTTGAATCTTTGGAACAACGGATCACCAGAAGCAGCGCGTTTCCTCTTCATCTTCTCCTCACCCTCTCCATCCTCATCTGTAGGATTCTCACCCTCGGGCCCTTCTTCCTTGAGGGGTAGAGCTCCACGAGCCTCGCGCAAAGAGTTCAGAAAGTTGTTCACTAACTGCTGGATATCGGCGAGGACGGCATACGATGAGGCACTTCCGTCCAATAGGGCCTGATCGATGGTCGAAACACAGCCCGCAAAATCGCTCTTGATCTTTGCCAGTCTCTTCTTTGCCAGTTTGTCCTGATCGACCAGCTGCATCTCTTCTCCAAGAGTCTTCTTCAGTCCACGAAGTGTGGCTCTGGCTATACCCGGACTCTCCGCCTCTGCCTCTTTGGCCAGGAGTTCTATGGCACCGCTTTTGCACTTTTCTCCACAGCACTTCCAGTCCTTGGAGCATTTGAAACAGAAATCTTGTAAACAGGGTTTGGGGCAGGTGATCTTGTCGCAACCATCTTTTTCGCGTCCAGCGATGAAACCGCAGCGAGGACACATGGCGGCACTTTCGTGTCTTAGCGCGTTCATCACTGCTTTGAGGTCTTCCTTGGACGTCCTTTTGCATTGACCCTCGTGAGCCAACTTTGAGCACTCGATACAGATGCTTTTGCGGCATGTTGGACAGTCCAACACCCTTCCTTCTGTGACGTGGTCCGAGTGTGTCCACCGACAGCAATGGGGACATTTTATCTGACTCCATTGCTCTAATTTCTCATACCACTTGGTGTATACGTGAGGAGGCATGTGAATCTTGGCTTTTTGGAGTATGCTCTTGAGGGAGATTAGGGTGGGAAGGTCGTGCCCGCACCAGTTTTGTGGCCAGTCTGACTTTTGAGGTGAGGAGGTTATGCCGTCGGTTATGCATTCGTAACACCAGTTGCATTGATTGCAATCCCATGTTAGTATGGAGTGAGTGGGTAGTGCGGATAGACAGATGTCGCAGTCTTTTGTTTCCTCGGCGTCCATGGTGTGTAATGATGTAGTATGTGGGAGAGCAGATTGCCGGTTGCTGGGTTTCTTCGAGGCCGAAAGAAAGATATAAAACAATGTAGATTGAAGTCGGAGGTAAGCAAGGAGGCGTTCGCTGTTGAAAGATAGCTACTGTGCTGTTCGAAAGGTATCTTTCCAGGGCTCAATCTCCAAGTAGAGTCCTCTTTGATCCTGAGCGCCCCATTCTCTTGAAGCCTTTGAGAGCCCTGATGCCTGAACTCAAACACAAAGAAACGTCAGCCCGAGAGATGTCGAAGCGTTTCCGGTTTGAGAACTTGAACAGACAAAGGTGATGGTTTGCGTCGAGGATCGAGGCTTTTTCCCAAACAAAGAAAAGGATATTGCTTTGAGCAGTCTGCCGCCATCTTCATAACAGCTCTTCCTGGTTGCAGTGTATATTCATCGGCTAGAGAATTAGGTGGGGGAAGTTCGAAAAGCAGGATGCGAAAATAGTAGAATAACAATAGTGCTTCTTATGACATTCAGTGTCCTTATATCTCGGCTGCTCTGGTCGTCTTGTCGTAAAACTCCAACGTGCATGCAGCCAGGAAACAAGGAATCTCCTTTCTTCCATCGACCCAAAACTCGATGAGCGGACGTATCTCATTCGCAAACACACTCTCCGTACCGCCAGACACCTTCATGGTTCCCTTTTCGCCATCGAAGAGAATAGAGTTTTCCTCTTCCTCGCCGTCCTTGTTGATGGATGTTGGGTACAAGATGGAAGTGACCTTGAAACGACCATTCGGCTGGAATACCACTTTCCAACCCAGCGTTGCTGCGACCGCTTCTGCGAATTCGAGGAATTTGGCAGACCAGATTGTTTTCAGGCGTTGTTGTTTCTTGTCGCGTTGGGCGATTGTGGCTTCGAGTTCGCTCATCTGGAGCCGGGCGTGGTCGAGCGTGCTGATGGGAACGACTTTTGTTGCGCCGTTTGGTCTGCCTTCGAGTTGTTCGAGTAGTGCTGCATTTTCCTCTTTCAGAGTGCGGAGTGTTGTCATTTTGATGGCTTCGGCTTGGGCGGTTGGGTTGTCGCGTAGCTCGAGCACTCTTGTACGTGAAGACTCGCGCAGAGCGTTTAGTTGGCTGGTCTTGGCCTTTAGCTCGGTCTCGACGGTCGAGTAGCGGGTTTGTAGTGCTGTTAGGTCGTCTTGGAGTGTGCGTGTCTTACGGCGCATCTCGCCTAGTCGCTCATCTGACTCCTCTGGGTGTGGACGCTTGAGACTTTGGGTTGGGGCAGCAGGGGTGCTGCTTTCTAGTTGCTTTATCTCTGCAGACAGATTCTCGACTTCGGAACGATACTGATCGATAAGTGTCTCGAGCTCCTGTATACGCTTGTTTTCTTCCTGGTTCGACGTTTCTGGTGAAAACTCGTTCTCTTCGGCTTCAAATGCCTTCATCTGTGCTCGTAGGTATTCGACCTCCTTTATTGCCAGATTCTTTTGGCGTTCCAATCGTGCACGAGCTTTGGCGTCGACAGGAACTGCAGTGGCCGATTCATTGCCAGCACCCTTCAGCTTCTCAATCTCGGCGCGAAGTTGAACCTTTTCATCTTCGAGCGTCTTGATGTTAGCATCACGCACGGTGAGTTCGGGTTGTATGGCGCCCAGCTTTTCGACAAGAGTGATCCTTTCCAAGCGCTCGTTGACGAAGGCCTTGGCCATGTCCTCTGGTGATTCGAAAGCCATCTCTTCCCTTCCAGCAGCCTCGCTCTCCAGGTAACTCGACCAGCTGCGTCTTTCGTCTTCAAGAATCTGCTTCTGCAATTGTGCCTCTGCCAGCTCTTCACGCAGATCATCCATGGCGCGGAGCTTTTGCTCCAGAGCACGTTTCTCTTCCTGAACGATTTCGACGCTTTTGTGGGTTTTGCGCAGTTGCTTGAGTTCGGAAGATTGGTCGCGGTTGGTAGATTCCAGCCTCTTGATTTGAGCTACTTGGTCAGAAAGCTCGCGCTTGATGATGGCCAGAGTTTCCGAGTCGCCAGTTTGGGCTTTGAGGCGTAGTATCTCGTTCTCGAGATTGCCATTTTTGGATTCACGTTGCGACAAACGCTGTTGTGTAGACTGCAGCATCGAGACCTTTGACTCCAGATCTCTTTGGGCTTCTTCGAATGACGCCTGCAGAGCTGTATGTCTGGCTTCCAGCTCGTCGAGGCCATGCTTGTGTTCTCTCTCTGCGGATGAGAGACGCGACTCGGCATCTTCGAGGTCTTCTCTCAGGCTTTGGTTGTCTTCCTGCAGCGTCCGGATCTTGCGTTCCAGCTGGATCTTGTCGTTGGTGTGGCGATTCTCGATATCGTTCAGTTCACGCGTCAGGTGGTCTAACTTTTTGGCGCTCTGTTGTGCGGCCGTCTCTGCAGCCTGGGCTCTCTGGAAGTCTCGGTCTGCGCGCTGCTCGGCATCGCGAATCTCGCTCGCCTGTTGGAGCGCCGTGAGCTCTTTCTCCTGTTTCAGCGAGTCAAGTTCATATTGCAGTGTGTTTAGCTGTGCGCGTAGCGATTCATTGGCGATGTCTGCGCTATGCAATCAGTTCCGTGGCTATGTGTAGTCGCTTCGCAACACTCACCCGAACGCGCGACTGTCGCAGTCGACTGGCGAAACGTCTCGCGCAAGTTTTGTCGCGCCGGCGAGCGCTCTTCTCCCGTAAAGAAGTCGAAACTCGGTTGGATCGCGTTCCTTGCCATCACGGCATTTTTGTCAATGCTGTCCTATGACTGACGAGCCATTCATGTCAATCTCCAGCCATCAACAAAGCCGGCCCTCTCGGTCCGCCTCACATGCCCAACCACCGAACCTCTTTCCGTTTGCGCTTCGTTCACTCGACCTTCACGCCACTTTTGGCACTTTCTGCTACTGCTTTCGATCACACTCCTTTCCTTGTGCTTGGAGAATACTATCTCGAAGAACTTAGTACTCAGTGACATCACGTGCGATCCTGTCCTTCCCATCGTTATGGGCACCACCCTGTCCTCCACCTCTAACATAATCTCTGCTGCCCACATCAGATGTTTCTGTCCTGTTAGACATCTCGTCACCTGTTCATTGATGCTTGTACATGAATTGATAGTTTTGTTACCATCATTCATTACCAATGCCCATGGTCTATCGAATCTTGACATTTCCAGCAAACCGCTGCTTCGCTTGCGCAACCGGACACGAGAAAATACTCAAGCGTCAACTAATGATACTGCATGATCCTCGTTCGAGGGTGAACCTCTTGTCGCAGCTCATATTGTGCTGATGATCGACGTCTTTCACACAAAGTGAGTCGTCTACTCGAGATTGATTGAGGTTTTTATCCACTACCATTAGTTCACCCACGAGGCATGCTCCTAGCAGGAGAATGTCCAAACTCAGGCACAATTCACCGACGGGATGCTGCTTTGTTAGCAATGAAACAAAGCAAACAAGAGAACTGTAACAGTGAATCATGTAGTCGATTAAGCCATCAAGTTTTGGACCTGAAGCTTCTATGGACGATACAGTACATACATGAGGCTGAAGCAATTACGAAAAGGAATGCTAAGAGGGTGGATCATGGCTTTTCCGTGAACGGCATCAAGTCATTGACGTCTCGTTGTCGTTCTGGACTCCGTCATAGGTCCAAGGGTATTCGTGGTGAGGTTCGGGAAGACTGAAAAGGGCTATCAGAAACAGAGCTCGTGTCGTGTGTGGACGTGATCAATATTCTGACTTTTCCTGGGCCTTTTCGGCGTATGTCTCGGCCTTGTCGTTGGCCTCGTTGGCCTTCTTCTTGGCCTGCTCTCCGTAAGATGCCGCCTTGTTGTACAGACTGCTGAACAGCGAGTCGCTTCTCTGCTTGGCCTCCTCAGTCTTGGGGCCGAACCAGTCAGCAAGAAGGTTGACACCGTCAGCGGCAATCGTGATTTGGGTCGAGATGATGGCTATGAAGCTGGTGCCCAAGCCGCTGCCGCGGTTGTTGCGAGCTGCTGTCTTGTTGTACTGGTCCTCCCAGGTGTTCATGAAGTATGTGCGGCCCTCATCAGCGATTCTGAAAGGGAGGAAGGCGTAGTTCACGACCGTGTCCTTGATGGTAACCGTGTCTTCTCTGACAATGGGGAAGCGCGTGTCGACCTGTTCCAGTCCCTTGTCGGCCAGACTGTCGGCCTTGGCCACGTAGGGTGCGGCATATGAGTAAGGAGTTCTCAGGTAGGGCATGACGGGCTTTCCGAGCTTGGTGTATGCAGCGTCGGCAATGTCGAGAGACTTTGCTCCGTAGGGGTTGTTCATGAACGTCTCAACGCCATCGTTGACGACAGGGTAAGACTTCAGGTGCTAGGATCGGTCAGCGAGAGCATCCGAGACGGTTCTCGATAGCAAGCATACCGAGAAGAATTGTGAGTGAGGCTTGTCACCGTTAGTGACTGGGCTGGACATGTCGCTTTCTGCGTGAGGCATTGGGTTGTTGCTGATGATGGATGGTCAGTGGGAGGGTTACTGGAAACCAAAGGAGACGTTGACGAGATGGGAAGGAACAGTGTAGAGAAAGTTCTGCATGAGTGAGTATGAGCAGATGTGACAGACGTACTCTGAGGATGCTATCTTCTAGAATTGTAGATGGTCAATGGCTGGTTCCTGACGAATTGACAGGATGAGAGAAAAGGTCAAGAGGGATCAAAATCTGAACGGAGTCCCAAAGTGAGATGGGCAAGAGGAACAGGCATTTCGGTGGTGTTATCTCGAGCTAATAGCTCAGCTGCAGTGCTCCTTCTCTCGCAAGCTCGCAAGCGCAACGATGTCACTTTTCCTGGATTCACTGACTGCGCTTGCGCCAAGCGATGCATGTGAATGGCATGTGAAATTCGACACTTCGCACCACCACTCAACCACCATCGCGCAAACATCCCCGCGCTTCGAGCAACCGATTCGATCCTGCGACTGCTGTACGACGCAGCCTGTCGTGGCATGTTTGACAGCTAACTCCAGCCGCCTCGTAGATGCCAGGCACTGCTCCTGCACTGCGTATGCGTGCGCGCTTTTCCTCTCTGCACTCCCGTTTGCGGGCATGCCTTATTCCTTCGAGATAGCAGTAGGGCAAAGCTTCTGATGGTGACATCTGATTCGCCTCTGATTCCTTCTCTGATGCCGCATCAAGTCGCGTATCTGGCTTCGGCACCGTTATTGATCCCCTCATCAGTTCTCAGCAAGCATGTGAATATCAGATGCTGGCAGGCTCGCCGAGTCCCCGCCGCTGTTGCATCCACGCAATATCGCGGACCTACCTATCGACACTTTGTCATGCCGTCCACCGCCTACGGGGATGTTGGGATATTCAGATCCGTAAATCAGTATGTAACACGGACGGGTCTGCACATTCTACTGTGCCACTCTCGTTCGCCTGTCCAGAGTTTCAAGCCCTGTCGAATGATCAAAAGGACTGCATTCGCCCGTGGACCTGCAACACAGCACTACTTCCAAGGCGTTCGAGATGAATTGCTGTAACCTTTCGTCATGGCGATGTATGCCACGACGAAAACAGATTGTCTACGGCTTGTTGAGAAATCAACCAGCATCTGGGTGGTGTCATTGAGATGCAAGTGCCTTACCATACAGTTGGCATGTGGTATGGTAGATTCGGTGCCACATCACGCATGTCCCAATCACACAAGCTACTTGCTCGGGACAAGCAAGCCGTGCTATACCATCGATGTATAAGTCAAGTTAATTCGAGTGAGAATGAGACATCGCCCCTCTGTACTATGCAGCTATATTACTCAGTCACTTGTGCCAACTCTTCCCTGAGGTCAGTGGAAATAGCAGTGTGGCATACCGACAGCCAGTTCGCACCCTAGACACAATGGTTTCGTCGTAAACCTGGTCGTGTTTCTTCTCTCAAGATGTCGCGTATGATCATGTTCTACGATCACTACGACGCAGACCCGTCGAGGACCGACTCCCACCAAGAAACCCGAGGGCCTTTCTAGTGTGAGACCATTATTGATCAGCACTGTTTTGGACAAGGCAGTCTCCCGATTCGAAGGGGGCTTTTCTCAGAGCGCACTTGTCATGGCTTGGCAACGGGTCCGGCCGAGAGTTTCTTTGACTGTCAACAACCTCACTCGCTCGGCCAAGGGCTGGATTGACTATCGTTCTTTGTGGTAGACTCAAGCATGGCTCGCGCTGTCCCAGTGTTGTCGTCTTGAGCTGACCGTTCCCGACTTTTGGCTCCACCATCTTTGGGACAGCGAGCCGTGTGTCAGCGTGTCAACTCGGTCTCGTCATGGCCGACCGTGAAGACCAATGTGGGCTGCATGTCAGGATCAGAGATGATGTTGCTGCCATACACTAAGCAACCGATGCTTTCGACTATGCGGATTCCGTAGCGACGAGATCGTACTGACTCGAACATCTTCGCTAGACGAGACTAGCAAAGAGTTGGAAGGGAGTGGACAAGATCCAAGCAAGCACGACAAAGCCTACTATCGTCACCCGCCGGCAGATACTCCGTCCTAGGTATTCAAATCACGAAACTACCATAACAAGCATTTGACGTTGGTAACGTTACTTCACTTGCCCAATGCAGCCGGCACTTGACTCGATCACATCGTGAGGTCCACTTGGTCTGCATTTACACATGCAACTCTGAACAAGATACGGGCCAATTTACTCAGCATCCTCTGCATGAATGTAACCGAGCTGATTGTTTCTGGCTGCATTTTGTTTCTGCACCTTGTCTGAGATCTGGCTATGGACCGGATCGTGTGCTGTTTTTTAACCAGTTGCGCCGTTATAGCTTCGACGTTGATGGTTGCGCAACTGGAAAAGCGAGCTTCCACAAGATTGACCTTGAATACGCGGATCTGGAAACCTAGTAAGTCAGGGATATACATAATTCATGGACTCGTCTCAAGTCAGGTTGTAACCAGCAGCTCCTTTCGCTCTTTGATACGTAACTTCACTTCAACACATTCGTTTAGGCTTAACTTCAAATAGTCTCTTCTAAAACATCACTCCTCTTTCCAACTGGTCGAACGGTAACGCCTGGGCTCAAGGCCCTCCCACCAAGGACAACGTTCTCAGAATCCGCAGTATCGATGGCTACTTCAATCGCACCAGTGTCCTCAAGACCTATGCTGCTACTCCTTTCGACTGCAACATCTGATCTGACAAGAAGTGGAGGGGTGAATAACGAGACTCAGAGGCGCTGCAGGTCCAAACAAGAACAGGTGTCAGATAGCATCACATCGGAACTTTGTGTTTTTAATCTTCCACTACTACTTGTACTTGTCGCATGTTATCACACGGCGACAGATAGCCCACTTACTGTATAATGACTAAAAGCAACCATATCATCCAAGATATTTGTTCTTTGTTAGCATTTCACGTGCTCTTTGTGGCCAGGACGTCATTGCCGAGCGCGACCCCCGCAAAGAGGTTCCGAACGATTTCTCAGACACGGCGGCTGTTCATGAAGGCTTTTGTCGCAATGCTCAACCATCAATTGTAATATTTCTTCCGATTGAGCGATGCCGTGAGCTGCGAACAGTATGGAGATAGTCCCTATATCAGTATTGTCGCCGTCTTCGGCACTCCCTCCCAACTGTGGGTTCAAGGCACTGGTTACTCTACTATGGCCCTTCTCTTCGGCAACTGGACAATGCGCTCTCCTCTTGGCCGACCCGGACGCGCGACAGCGATACCAGAAAGGCCAAGTACGCGTACGGTTCACCGGACCGAGTGCACATCAGATTGCCATGTCAGGCGTTGGCATCGGAGACAGCGTGCAAGTCGCGCTCGTAGGCGTGCAATGGTTGATCGAATCCGATACAGCCCTGGTCAAGACGCCCGGAAGAAGTGTCGACGGCGAGCTCTTGTTCAAGAACCGGCTGCATATGATCATTACGCGAGGAGAGAACGTGTTGAAGACAATCGACACGGACGAGTCCGCCCGACCCACGTCACCGAAGCCTAGTATGCTACCGCCGAGTACGCCCATTGCACGATCCAAGCCTCGCACTTCTTTCGATGCCTACGGAGTCGCTGTGTATTCTTCCCCAGCTTTCATGAAGCGCTTACGCCTGTCTGAAGGAGGCACACCATACTCTCCCGTATCCGTATCAGAGGACGACGACCAAGACACTATCGCATCGCGCAAGAGACGGAGAGTTTCATACAAGAACGTTTCTGAATGGAAATTTGACGCTCGAGAGCCTTCTCCCGAGAAAGAGCAACATGATGTCTTGGAGGATGCTGATGGAGACGAAAAATTGGTCGCCGAAACAGCATTACCAGAGATACACACTGTAGAAACTGGC
This sequence comes from Aureobasidium sp. SLJ-2021a, assembly GCA_019677095.1. Taxonomy (NCBI): domain Eukaryota; kingdom Fungi; phylum Ascomycota; class Dothideomycetes; order Dothideales; family Saccotheciaceae; genus Aureobasidium; species Aureobasidium sp. SLJ-2021a. The sequence goes on from JAHRBU010000003.1 coordinate 623,452, forward strand.
AATGTGACCGAGACAGGTCGTGATCTGGAAATGCAAGATGCGGTTGAGCCGACTGAGAAGGCAGACCAACAAGTTGAGCAGCCTGCTCAGGAAACCATCGCACAAGATCCTCCAGTAGAGGCTGCCGAGAAAGAATCAGCTGAGGTCGAAGCCCCTCCAAGGTCTGCAGCAGAATCTTCAAACGTACAAGAGTCGGAAGAGAGAGCGGTCGAGGCAGCCATTCAACAACCTGCCGAAGCCACGAACCCGGAAGAGGCTATGTTGGAAGGAGTGTCACGAGCCCCGGAAAGTTCTGCAACTTCCCAAGTTGAGGCTACGACCTCTCCAGATATGCCCTCTTCGACTTTGCCGCGTCCGACTGTACTACCGACTGAGACCGAACTCCTAGAACAAATGGCGCGTGCCCGAAATATTGATAGGCCCACAACGCCAATTCTGCAACCACTTCTCACTGAGGGCTTGCCTTTGCCATCGCCCTTCCCAACGAGTGCGCAGAAGATACCTTCGCCAGTCTTCTCGAATGCAGCGGTAACTCTGGAGATCACAGGAAAAGAGACAGCCTCGGAAGACGTAGCGAAGGGTGCTGCTCACACAAGCAACATTAATAAAACTGCCAAGAAACCGTCACCTACTCCTGAACCCCAAGCACGGCATTCACCAGAGAATGATCTAACGGAAGAGCAAGAATCCGCAGTATCGTCCAGATTAGTGCACGAGAGTGTTGCTCCTTCACAGCATGGGTCAAGTCAGCAGGTAGAAGCCACAGTACAAGAGCCTCGTGTTGTTGCAGATACTTACGATGACTACGCTGAAGAACATCCTGTTCTGCTGTCGTCTGGTAGTAAGGAAGGGAACAACGATGAGGACGATGCCGAATCCTCTGATCAACCATCAATAGCTCCCTCTCCACCAATAGTGACGGAAGCTCAATTCGGACGGCGCTCCAGAGGTGATAGATTCGACGATGAAAGCTCTGCCGACGAAGAATCCGACGATGACATGGAGTCGTCCAGTGAAGATTCAGAATCAGACGATGCATCTTCTGTATACAATTCCGAGCAAATCATAGCTTTGCAAGAGAAGAGTGATGACGCGGGCGCCATCGAAGAACCGGATTGGGGTTATCTGGAACGCAAACTTGAGCAGGAAGAAGCTGCTCTCCAACAGTCAAGAGAAGATCTGACCGCCAGAGGTCCTGGCCTTGATGAGAGGTCTGATGACCTCCAAGGAGATGATGCAGGTGATACTGTGATGCACGATGATAATTCTGAGCTTGATGAAGACATGTTGGCTAGAAGCGACGATGACAGTGCTGACGATGATTCTGACGGTCCAGGCTACTTTGACCAAGCTGTGATGCCTGGATCCGATGATGATTCTAGTGGAGAGTCAGAGGTCGAGGCGACGGACCAATCTTACCAACCTTCAATGCCTGAAAATGCCATGTATAGCCATCCATTTGGCCTAGATGGAGCTCATACACTGACAGAGACGAGAACGGCATTGCCTTCTCAAGCAGCATCGGAGACTGGCTCTATCGCGGGAGATGAGACCATCGCCTGGCGCGACAGAGATGCTGCTGTCGAGGCACTTGGTCAGCAACCTCAACCAGCTCAACATCAGACCATCGAACCAGCAGCTCAAGCACCTGCACCTCAACATGTTCCGCCACCCTCTTCGTCTAGACTTGATGTTGTTGAGCTATTAGACGATTCCGAGTCGGAAGGAGAAGACGATAGTACTCGTGCACCGGTTGTACCAGAGACGGTTGATTTCCTGTCTTCAATCAGCCTCGTCAATTCGTTGCTCAACAACAAACAGAAAGATGCGCACCTCGAACTTAGTGGACCTGTCACTGCTCAAATTCGCTCAGAGATCAAGAAAATATCAAACCAGGCGGGTGTCCAGAGCACCAAATGGACCAAGTTCAATGCCATGAAGACTATATGCAAGATTGGAGTCAACGTGGCAGTGGCCGCCGACAGCGGTAACATGTTCGCAGAGGGAGTCAAATATCGCTTAAAAGAGGATGAAGTACTCGTCAATGTTTGTTGGAAGATTTACAACGAGCTCTCGAATGAGGAGAAGTATCATACAAGCCAACCACTTGATATGCTTGACTGTCTCGAGGAACTCGAGGAAAAGCGAGACTATTGCTTCGAAGGCTTTACAGACTTCTTGAAGCATTTCAAACAGAACTACCATCATATGCCTGTTGAGACGAAACCGCTGCAGCTTGATCGACAAAGTGCACCTATCCTCCCAAGAGTGGAAACCCAAGAAATCCAAAGGCAGCCAGTCAACAAGGACAAGGACGATGACCATACATCTGTGCCTCAGGTCGTCGAAGATCGGGTGGACCCAGCCTCAACCGACGCAGCCAACAATGCAGGGCATCACGCCACTCCCACTGTAACAGATCTGACAGAGAAAGTGATCGAACCTTCTGAGCAATCAGGAGTAGAGCCAGGGAACCAAGCAGTACCAGAGGCCGACGTGGAAATTACTTCGCTTCCTCGAGCGGATCCGGTCCAAGACGTACCGGCACCTGTAGAAGACGTGAGCTCTTCCCAACCTCAAGCCATGGAGGAAGATGTCGAGTCTCAATCTGAAGCCGAAGGCGACGAACCTGAAGCGATGGACGTTGAGGCAAATTCTGTCGAATCAACCGATGAGCATGAAATCGATCCTGCGCTGCTTGAAGAGGAGCACGAAATCGATCCTGCCTTACTCGAAGAGTTGGACGATGACGATTCTTCGCAATTCGAAGGATACGAGGTCGATCCCGCATTACTCCAAGAAGAACACGAGATCGACCCTGCACTACTTGCAGAGGGATATGATGAACTGCCGTCCATCGGTTATCATATCCCATTACAGGCCGACAGGACGATGTCCGAAGCTCCCGAGCCTGACGCCTTTTCAGTCGCCGACGACAAAGAGAGCGACCAGCAGAGCGTTGGAGAGGAAGTCACGAGTGCAGTAGATGAATCCATGACGGACGAACCCTTACCCACCCGGATCGATGAGGAAACTATCACTCGGGCCCAGAAAGCTCCTCTCAAATTTGAGGTTCAACAGAGTGTTGAGAATGACCCTGAACCTCTTGCTCAGCCTGACGTGAACACCATGGAAACAGAAGCATTTCCGGCATTTGCTTCTGGACCGGAGAACGCACAGAAGACCAAAGAGGATTTGCGTCCGTTGTCAAGCTCCAGCTTCAGAACTCTCAGTCCAGCTTCAGATGTCGCTGAGGCTCAGGTACCGGAGCTCGTTGCCCAATCCACAGCTCAAGATAGTTCACATCTCGCCACTCAAGCACTTGATCAGCCTATTGAAGAACTTGACCTCTCTCAGGTCGAGCCTTCCTGGACGTCTCGTTTCTCTCAATTCTCACAATCACGATCCTCACGCGCACACACCAGAAGTGAGACAATCCCTGATAGTGCCGACGAAGAAGCGACAAATCTGAAAGCGGAGAACAACGATGATCCTAGTCAATTCGCAAGCCCGGAACCAAAAACTCAAACTTCCTTGTTACAGGGCGCCCAGACATTGTCTAGAGAAGTCATGGTACAGCCATCGCAGGAGCTAGGCACTGCTCTCTCACAATTCCAAAAGCAAGCGCAATCAGGAATGCAATCACAGCTGGTCACTAATGAAGAGACACCACCTCCTGACGGAGAGGAGGTTGCACAGGAGATGAAATCACAAATCGGTCTAGATGATGAACTGCTTGCAGATTACGTTCAAGTTGTTCCTGAGCCCGAGGCAGCCCCAACGCCATCCAAGCTCCCGTCAGTACCCTCAACTCCGGTAAGCACGAAGAAGCCGGCAAGACCTTTGACATTGTTCAGAGGTCGAAAATCGGTTGGTTCGCGATTGTCTATTGGAGGCGACGAGCAGCAAACTCGAATTAGCGAACAACAGGCTGTGCAAGATGAAGTGGTGCAGGATGTGTCTTCTCAAGAACCGAAGGCGTCTGCAACGGTCGAGAAAGCGCCGGAAGTTTCAATCGAGGGCGGCAAGCAGGTCCAGAACGAGATCGATCCAAGCTTGACCTCTGCACCTTTTGCAGTCTCCGAAGCTCAACCACAGCCTGCACAAACACCGACAGAATCTACGAAGATCACACCCGCCACGGCAGCCCCTGCACCAAAAGCTTCCGCCGCAGTAGAGCAGCCGCAAATCCCTGAGGTAGAACAAGCCTCGAGCGACTTCCAGCTCAAGCCAACACTCAAACCGTTTGCAGAGGTCGAAGCCTCTCTCTTCGGCACACCCGTCAAGGGCAAGACTGTAGCGTCACAACCTCAATCCGCACCATCGCAAACTTGGCGTAACGTGCTGAACTCTACAATGAGTGAAGTGCCTGTCATAGGCTCCTGGTTCACACCTCGCCGCACAGCTGGAGTTCAAAAGGCGGCCACTGAGCACAAAGCTACGACCTCCAGCCATTCGTTTGTGGAAGAGACACCAACAAAGGCTGCCGCCGTATCTCGCGACAGACCAAAGTCAGTTTCACCTCCACCTCTACAACGTTACGCATCCCATGGCATCTCGACGTCTCTATCATATTTCACCCCACTGGCCGGCCTTCACCAGCACCTCAATCATCAATCCTCACTTATCGATATCGTTGCTATCTGTACGACCGCCACCACGACAGCTGAACGCGCCAAATCTGGCCCCAAAGATTACTACACGACATTCAGAGTCGTTGACCAACCACTTCACGAGTACAACACCGCTTCCCAAAACACAGCAGAAGGTGACAATGTCAAAGACGTCAAAGTCGAGGTCTTCCGCCCATTCAGACAAACCCTGCCCAAAGCATCTCCAGGAGATGTCGTTTTACTCCGAGGTTTCGTAGTGAGATCCCGCAACCACAAGAATTATCTCTTGTCCACTGCTGCTAGCGGATGGTGTGTATGGCGATACGGTGCGTCCTCTTCTTCCCTAGACTATGAAGGTCAAGAGGAGGAGGACGACAGACCCGTGTGGGCTAGAAAAGGCACTAGCCGGAGAATCGACGAGGATGGCGTCAGAGAAGAGGTTACTGGCCCACCAGTCGAGATTGGAGATGAGGAGAGAGAAAAGGTTGCAATGGTCAAGACATGGTGGGAAACTCTACAGAAGGGACAAAAAGCAGAGAAAGAGGAACATGATGTTATCATGATTGATTGAGCGTCTCACTACATAGTTGTATAGGCTTTGATCAGGACTGTTTTTGTTTTGTCGTTTATTCGTATAGTTTGCTCGCGAGAGGTTCCTCGCACCTGGATCCGAACGAGAAGGCAGGAGCAAAGAAGCGAGAGATGCTTACCGTATTAGGCTAGCACCGAATGTTCCTGCCTATTTCGGCAGTTGCTCTGCTCTGGCGCTCTGGTTTCAGTCGTTGCTGGTTGAACACACTGATATATAGAACATCCAAGGCCTCAAGGACAGGGGTGGTACTACTCGAAAAGACAGAACCATCTGTCTTGCCTCATTGTCTTGTTCCGCTCTGTGGCTGTCACCAATTATCACCTCCTGATCCTCACATACATCATGTTGGCCCCGTGTAATTGAGTCGACTGTTGAGTTGATAGGAGTGCATGTGATTTTGAGATACAGTGACTAGAGGAAGGAAACATGTAATCTTGAGATGCAAACCAAGACATATCAAGGATCCACAGTAGATGTTTCTTTTCTTTTCGTGAGTTTTATGAGTTTTTATTTCTTTTTTTATGTATTTGATCGGTGTGCAAAAAAGAGCAGAAGAATCATAACAAGAACAACACACGCAGAGACAACCAAGAAAGCGAGAGAGATGTTTCGAAAATGTCAAGAAAATCAGACAACAATGAAGAAACTGACAAACACGCGGGAAAGAAAACAGAACTCCTCTACTCGCTTCTCCTTCCTCCTTTTCTTTGCCAGAAAATGCCATGATGATAGATGTATTGCCCAACACTCCTCCTTCCCTCCTCCCAGATGCTTTCTCTTTTAGAGTGGCCTTGGTGAACACAGAACCATCACCAGTCCCACAGACCTCCCGTTTGCTATGCTCCTACCACACCCCTTTCTTGCCAAACCCCACGAACAACCATCTTGCCATCATACGGCATGAAGCAGCAAAAGACAAAACACCCACAATTTGTATAAAAGAATCAAAACCGTTCCCAATCACCCCCACCAGGCGCCGACGCTGACTGACATTGCAATTTTTCTGACCAAAAAAGCAAAACCCATATTTATCCCTGCCCCTTCCGAATTGATTTGGTGTACACGGTCCGGTTTTCCAATACAATGTGTGGTTATCTCCTGTTACAGTTTCGCTGGTGGTGAGGTTTCCTTTCCTCACCCAGGAAGTCTTCACCACCACTCTATGCAGGAGACTTAGAAGGGTTGGCGCCGTTACGGCGGGCATCATCTGAGACGCTGAGGCCGCTAAGACCACTGCTCAAGAAGGTGAATGGGTCGGGAGTGGCTTGCTCGCCAGCGTACATGCCGCCACCGTTGGAGAAGGAGGAGTTGTTCTGGCCTGCAGAGAAAGCAGCCTCAGCACGGCTGTCGAAACCACCAGAGGGCATACCGGCGTTGTGGCCGTAGGCAGAGCTCATGGCGGGGTAGGGAGAGGTACCAGCACCGAGGCCGGAGGGGAGAGCGTAGGTCGACTGAGGGCCACCGTAGCTCTGTCCAGGGAAGTTTCCGGCAGAGTTGAAGCCACCTTGCTGAGGAGCATAAGGGGCAGGGCCAGGAGTGCCGGCCATGGAAGGAGGGGCCATTCCGAAGCCTTGAGATCCATCGACCTGCTGGAAGTTGGAATCAGCGACCAGGGCGGCGCTTGCACGGGAAGCACCACAACGAAGACAGCTGACGTTCTTAGCAAAGTTGTGGTAGTTGCAACCCTCGGCACCGCATCTCCAGTCACCGGCACGGAAAGGAACATGAGTGGAACCACCGCCGCGCATACCACCGCCGCCCATGTGGTGGTGGCCCATGTGGTGTCCAGGGGGACCCATCATGCCAGGATGACCGTAGCCGTAGCCGTACATGGGGTCAGGGGCTGCAGCCATGGCGGGGAAGGAGCAGCGGAAGCAAGCAGTGCGGCGCTGGAAGTTGGAGAAGCCACAAGAGGGGCAAGTCCAGTCACCGGGACGAGGACGGTTCTTGCTGGGAGGGAAGGCAGTGAGGATGTCGGCGGCACGGTCGAGTACGCGGGAAGAGGAAGGTGAGACCTCGATGGCCTTCTCGTTGAGTGCACGGCCGTTCATGCAGAGAGACTCGGCAGCCTGGGAGGGGGGGTCAGTCTACAGGTGGAACAGGGTGTTGGACATGTTCAGCATACCTCTTCGTGGGAGGAGAAGATGGCGAAACCAGTGCCAGTGGGCTTGTGCTGGTCAGGGGTGCGGAGGGTCCAGAAGGCGATGGGTCTACCACCGAATTGCGTGAACCAACTCTCGAGCTCGGACTGAGTGGTATCGTGGGGAAGGCCGCTCATGTGGAGGACCTTGCTGCGCTCAGACAGGAAAGCACGCACGTCTGCGCGGGCGTCCATGGGGCGGGTGAGGACATCGGGGTGCTCATGGGGAGGCTGGGACTTGCGAATCAGACCGCGAAGGACTCTTGCCAGAGTAACGGCCTCCTCCATGGCACGGCGAGGCGAGGCGGGAGCCAGGGCTTGCAGGTGGAAAGGCAAGTTGTGCTTGATGGGGGCCGAAGACTGGACGGGCTCGACCTCGAGGGCGGCACAGATGTTGGTCAGGGCGCTGGAGCCAAAGGGCAGCGATTCGGGGTGGTGAGCCTGCCATCTCTGGTACTCTGTGCGCAGGTCGAAGGTGCGCGAGTGCTGCAGGTACGGGGGAAGGACGACGGCCTTGTCGCGAGCCTCGCGGGGCAGCTGGACGCGGAGATCCCAGGAGTCAAGAGTGACAAAGGCAAACTCGTGGTTGTTCTTGGTGAGGTGCTCCTGGGCGAACTGGTCGAGGCGGTTGATGGCATCGCGGAAAGAGCCTGCATTGCGGACGTGCTCCCAGGTGAGGGTTGTAAGGCTGGCTGCACAACGTGTCAATGACTTGCAGAGCGGCTCGGAGCTGGACGCTTGTCTTACTGCAGAGCGGGGTGATGGGCGTGTTGACGGGTTTGACGAGAACGCTCTCGCGGTGGAGCTGGATTGAGAAGGAGCGTCAGACGGGGGTTGCAGACAAGAGCAGAGTGAGAGTGGCTGCCTACCTCGTCGCAGTTCTTGGAGTCGAGCAGGATCCAGCCCAGCTCAATGACTTCTGCCGAGTCCTTGGTCACATAGACGCCGTGCTCGTCGCAGGTGGTGGCTACGTGGATGACAAGGTAGCGGTCGAGGCCACCGCCGGGAGTGGTGGGTGCAGAGGCCATTCTGCTGCAAAAAGTGTTTTGGCTGTTGTTGATGTCGGGAGCAGGACGGACACTTGAGCAAAAAAGGCTGAAGGTGGACGAGAGCGGTAGCGGGCGGCGGGAAGCTTCGACGACTTCAAGGGAGCTTGAACGAAGGTTTCAGGACCAGATGCTGCTCCGACTTCTGCCAGCGACCAAGTCTTCACCACTTGACAGCCAAAAGCCCCGCTAGCGACCGACAGAGCACGTACCGCGAAAGCGCTTGCTTGGCCCGTCCATACATCTGCCGGTCGACCCGCAGAGACCGCTGACTAGCTATCTAGCTAGCTACTATTAACTTGGCTACTGTCCATTCCGCTCGACTTGGCCGTGTGCTGTCTTGCTTTTGTGCTGCCAGCGCCAGCTTTCCAGCTTCCTCTTTGTTTCCTGTGTTTCCCCCTGTCTTTGTTCTTCGACACACCACACCGCCATGCGTCTTGGTGGCTCGCGGGCCGTCCTCTGAGCCATTGATATTAAAAAATTGATTGGCTTCCTGCTTCAGTCTGAAAACGCCCGGCTCGTCCCGGGCATTGCATGGCATGTCTGGCACGCTGCACCACGCTGCCAGCCAGGGGGAATTACCTTTGTCTTTTTTGGGGCTCTATGCAGCTGCTGCCACTGTGACACGACGTGCCTACATGTCGCGCGTGCATGGATGAGCCAGATGTCACATCCATGCTCCATGCTCCATGCTCCATGCTCCATGCTCCATGCTCCATGCTCCATGCTCCATGCTCCATGCTCCATGCTCCATGCTCCATGCTCCATCCCTGCAGCCATGTGGCAGCTGTTGGTGTCGAGTACGCTCATGGACAATTGACGTTAGCCTGCGCCATGGTCTATTCATAAACCTGGACATATCTTGCGATGCGGTCGTGTTTGAGACACATTGCTTTGTGTTTCCTTTCGAGTCGAGCTGATGTTACTCTGATTTCCACATGCCTGAATTTGGGACGCAGTCTTTACAAGCTTGTGCTTGACATGCGTCCAGCGTAGGACATGAGATGCGGTTGCTGCTGCTGGTACTGCAGCGCTTTTGAACATATACCGTCAAAATGCACTAGCCCATAGAATCGTGGTATCGTCCATCTTGCCAATGGGGTCTCTCGAACTGACTGGTCAGGTTCGACAACAGTCGGGGATCAAGATGGAAGCCACAATGGAGAAAGCCAGAAGAGAGGGCTAAGGAGCAGGTTCGACATATCCTCTTGGCACTTCACCTCCAGGGTCCTCGGGCGTCAGGCAGATTCGGAAAAAAGTTGACCATGTAGAATTTCTGCGTAGAGACAACAGAAATAGCAAAAATGAGCGCAACCGTCGAGTCGCAAAAGCCGGTACACACCATTGTCCTGGACACTGGTGCCATCATCCGCAACCACCCTACTGTATCGACCCTCCTCGCCCAATCCGAGCAAATCGTCACTGTCCCCGCCATCATCACCGAAATCAGAGATGCTGCCACCCGTACACGTGTAGAGACGCAACTCATGCCCTTTTTGACCATACGCTCGCCAAACCCTGCTAGCATCAAGTTTGTCACCGACTTTGCCCGCAAGACTGGTGATCTGGACGTTCTTTCCAAGCCCGACATTCAAATTGTTGCCCTGGCTTATGAGTTGGAATGCGAGCGCAATGGTGGCGACTGGAGGTTGAGGAGAAACCCTGGACAGAAGGGCATGAATGGCAAGCCCCCAGTCAAAGAGGAGATCAAGCCTGAGGAGGCCGACGACACCAAGCAAGAGGACGCAGCAGAGACCCACCAAGAGGAGACCACAGAGGCCCTGCCTGACAAGACCCCCAGCAATTCTTCCGTTCAGCAAATCTCCGAAGATCTGGCACAGACAAAGATCCAAGAAGTGGAGAATACCGCCTCAGAAGAAGCCGTCGCCCAAGACCCTCAAGCCGCAGATGCGGCCCAATCCACAGAGACTGCTCAAGAAGAAGCCGACGACTCTGGCGAAGACTCAGATGGAGGCTGGATCACCCCCTCGAACCTAAAGAAGCACCAAGAAAAAGACTCGTCTGGCAGCACCGAGAGCACCCAAGCGGCCCAAAGCGTTCTGCAAGTCGCAACCCTAACGACTGACTTTGCCATGCAAAATGTGCTTTTGCAGATAAACCTCAACCTGCTGTCTCCGACCATGCAACGCGTGAAGCACCTCAAGACGTACATCCTGCGCTGCCACGCCTGCTTCTGCACTACCAAAGAGATGAGCAAGCAATTCTGCCCCAGATGCGGCAGTCCCACACTCACAAGGGTGGCTTGCAGCACGACCTCCAACGGCGAGTTCAAGCTGCACTTGAAGAAGAACATGCAATGGAACACGCGCGGCGACCGCTTCAGCATCCCCAAACCCGTTCACGGAAGCGCGAATGGCAGGGTGCAAGGCGGAGGTAAAGGACACTGGGGCAACGACTTGGTTCTTGCAGAAGATCAGAAGGAATACACCAGACATCATGAGGTGGAAAAGAGAAGAAAGGAGAGAGATTTGATGGATGAGGATTATCTGCCTAGCATTCTGACTGGAGATCGCAACAGCAGGGCTGGTGGGAGGATGAAGGTCGGTGGTGGTCGCAACGTCAACTCAAGAAAACGATAGATGTGGAGGGAAAGTTCTCTTATGCCCGGTATGAGCTTTGTCTTACTTGCATGGCAAGGTGTTTGATGGGGCGTTCTTGATGGTAACTGCGGAATTTCTACTGGGAGCATATGGAAAACGGTATACAAAACTTCTTCTCAAGGACCAGATCAGCAAGTACATGACTGAATAGGATTCGGCGTTTCAATTGTTTGATAATTTCGAGCCTTTGCTTTCGCAATAGACAGTAATGTTTTCGTCTCGACCCTTTCAACCGACAGAATCGAGAATGTCGCGTGTGTACTCTCGTGTTGCCTTTTTCCTTCTCAAAAGAGACGACCCCTCCGATACAAGCCTGCGCCGTATAACGCCGTTCTTTTTCCCATAGTACGAAAAGATTATTCAGATGCCCATGATTGCTTCAAACCCAAGCTAGGGCGCGCTTATTGGCCAAGAACCTTGAGGTCCTCTGATTGATCGTGTTAGTCGAGTCATGTTCTTGGGATAGAAGTGAAATTCGGGTGGAGACGTACTCTGCTGGGTGATGAGAAGACCGTAACGCTTCTTGAGGGTGACGCGGTGTCTGGTTAAAACAGTCAGCACCGTGTGTGACAATAAAAAGCAGTGCTGCTTCTGTTCGTGACCATGCGATTCGCGTCCGCTCTCCTCTGTCGCCAAGCTCTTTTCTTGCTTTATCGACCAGTGTCGTGTGCTCTCAGTTTGAGACCAGGAGAGTTTCTCCCACGTCGGCCGCAATATTTTCTCGGTCCTCCGGTTGTTTGCTTTTTTTCTTGCCTCTCTGGTTCCTTCTCTTTTCTTGTCGCGCGGTAGACGAAGGTGGGTTTCTTACCTCGAGTACTTGTCGTCGGGCGAGAAGCGAGCAGGGTGTGCGGACTTTGTGACCTCTGCGCCGTTGACCTTCTTCAAGGTGTAGACACGCTTGCCCTGGCTGTCGAGAGTGTACATCAAATGCATGTTGACGGTATTGTGCGTGCAAAAGTCGTGGGAGAAGGAAAAAGAGAGTGACGTTGGTCGTGGATTGTCGGGTCGTTGGCGGCGTGAAGGGAGGAAAAATTCGTGAGGATGCGCGGATGTGCTGAAAGCTTTCGCGGGCGTGTGGATTGTCTTGGCACAATGGGGATGCTCGCCGGGGTCGACAGATGTTACAGCTGGTCTTTGATGATTTGCTTTGTTCGCATCTATCGTCCTCGAAGAACCCATACAGAGGCTATACGACAAGCTCCAGCATCCAGAATACAGAAGAAGCTCAATCTCCCATACGGAACCCAATCCCATCTGGATCAAACTGCAAAAGATCAAGAGTCGCAACCATGAAGACACCACTATCCCTCCTCTTTACAAGTCTTCTACTCTTCGTCCTCCCTACCTTTGCTCAATTCCAGTTCTTTGAGCAAATGTTCAACCAAGGTGGTCAACAGCAACAACAAGCTCAAAACGCCGCTTCAGACTCTGCATGGTACAAGCAACAATACGAAGCTGGTACGTCTCGTCCTATTCTCTTGCAATACCCGTCGGATGCGAACACATGGTTGATTACTTGGATTTTACAGTACACTGCGACAAGTACCTCTGTCCGTCTACCCTGTCTTGCGTACACTTCCCACACCACTGCCCCTGCGCTTTCCCCGAATTAGAAGACAAGGTTGAGTTGGATGACGGAAGCATGGTGTGTGTGTCCAAAGGAGGCTACAAAGTCGGCGAGGCCGCACGAAAGATCGATTTGGCGAGAAAGGGCTTGTTGTAAAAAGGGTGAGAGCACGCTTCAAGAACAAGAATAATATCATATGAGACTTTGCTTTGGAGCAACCATCTGCTATCAGGAGTATCCATAGCTGGTCTATGCTGAACTGCCTGCTATCCACCGCAGCTTCTTGACTTTCATACTCTTGCGCATGCTATTCGGTTTTCTCGGCAAACCCAACCCTTTCGACGTCTTCTGCAATGCCATCAGGGCCCGGCACCGAGCCTGTCTGTGCAATCTTCTCGCTTTTGTCCGCGTTTGCCTTGTAGACCGTGAACGGTGCTGAATTTCTCTTGCGCTCGTTAGGGCCCTCGGACTTGAATTGGTAACCTCGAAGTCTTAATGTACTCGTCAGTCTTGTCACAAATGTGCTATGCGCTCAGGATGAATCCTTACCGAGGACCACGACCATTCGATTCCGGCAGTTCGGGCTCATATACACGCCCAAAGTCCGCGATATCCTGTTCCAGGGTGCCACGATCGATACTATTACGTATACCAGCGAAAAATTCATCCATAATCTGGTGGTTGTGAATTTGCAACAACACCCAGGCCAACATTTCCTTTGCAGACAAGAGATGTTGCAGGAATGCGCGATGGTGGTTCATGCATGCGTAGCAGGGGCAATCCTTTCGCAGAGGCGACACATCAGTCGCGTGCTTTGTATCCCACATATTCACACCTAGTGGTAGAGGGTCCTCTGGTGTGCAATCAGAGACTGGGAAGCGAAAATTCAACGCTACACCAGCGTCTGTGATGGCGCTGAGAAAAGGCAGAGTCAGGACATCGATGCCTTGGGATATGTCTTGCAGTACCGCGCGTGGGCCGTTGGGTTCAGTCAGTCCGAGACGAGGTAGATGTTTCAGATGTTCAGGCAGATCTCCTAGGGTGATTGTGTTATAGACAGCCAGTCCTTGTATGTCGTCTTGTACCATGTCTTCGAGATGATCAGTGTAATACCTCTGCGATTCAGCAGACATGGGCAGTAGTGGTGCATACAACAACGGCAGTTTAGCACCTTGCGTTTTCCTGGCTACGGCTCTTTCGTCCACATGTGCTTGCATCCATTTCGCAGTCCGATCTGTGATTTTATCGATTTTCTTGTAGCTGACTTTGGAACATCCATACGGGATATCTCCAAGGCCGACAATAATATCCGGGTCGAGCGAGGTCGTCAGATCTCTGAAGGTCTTGTCTTGCAATTTCGTGAAGCCAAAAGCAGTCATGATGCTCATGTGGCTATCAGTACTTGCTCCCGGCGAAGGCACAGGCGGTGAACGGCGGGCTCCAAGAACCAGTACATGGTTGTCCGGAATGGCAGTGTATGCTCGCAGGCGCGAACTTCCATCCGGCGGGTTGTACTTGAGGATTGGGGTACCTTTTTCTACGACTTTTCATTTCTTTTGGTGAGCACAAGCGTTCGGTCAGCTTCGCTGTTCAGGCGAGTGTTGCAAAGCGAGAGCGTACAATCTTCTGCTGCCATGTATGCACCATGGATATCTGTGTGTTTGGCTACATTGTCCTGAGTCAAGTGCGGTATGGTTCCTCTGGACGCTAAAGCCAGGTAATGTGGTGTTTTGATGGCTTGTCGGTTGGGCAAGCTGAGCACTCCGGCGCGGGCTGCACCACCAGTCGCCGATGCCGTGACTTTGAACATGGTTCCTTCGGACATGTTATCCGATATCATGTTGACCTGTCAAGAAGCACTCGGGCAGGCTCCATGTTGACGGACCAGACTCGTTTGCCAAGCCACTGGCCACTGGTTCGCGCGCGCCCCACTTCGCGTCCAACCGTGTAGATTGATTTCTCGACCACGACTCTCAAGCTGCTTGTTTGTCATATTACAGATTTCAAACATGGCTCGCGGCAAGTTGATTGTGTTTGAAGGCCTTGACAGATCAGGAAAGTCAACACAATGCGAGAGGCTAGTGTCGTATCTTTCCAAAAGAGGTGTGCCAGTCAAGCATTGCCGATTTCCTGGTACGTGGTTTCAGTTGCTTGTTATACTACCTAGGAAGAGGACTTATGCTATATACAGATAGAACAACTCCAATTGGTCAAATGATCAACAACTACTTGCAAGGTCAGAGCGAGCAAGAAGATCACGTCATTCACCTGCTGTTCTCCGCAAACAGATGGGAGGCAGTGTAGGTGCTTCCAAGACCTTTGTATTGCAGTGACTCGCTAACACCAACGAGTGGGTCGATCGAAGCAGACATCAATGCCGGAACCACAGTCATAATTGACAGGTACTATTATTCTGGATGCGTCTATTCTGCGGCCAAGAACAACTCCAGCCTCAATCTTGCCTGGTGCCGCCATCCTGAAGAAGGCCTTCCTCGTCCTGATTTGTGCCTGTTCCTTGATATTTCAGCCAAGGACGCTGCAAAGCGCGGAGGCTGGGGTGAAGAGCGATACGAAAAGAAGGAGCTTCAAGATCGTGTCCGCCAACTCTTTGCCGACATTCGAGCCACGGATGACGGGTCTGATTTTGTTACCATAGATGCTGGCCAAAGTCTCGAGGACGTCGAAATTGCGATCCGCTACCATACTGAAGCTTGTATCAGCAATACCGATGACTCGAGTCCTCTGCGGCGTATCCAGCCGTGGTAGATGGCCTTGTTCTGTCCGTACCGCAAAGGAAACAATTACGAGGGCTCCAAATGGTGGATGATTCGGATTGATTGTTGGTTGATCCGAATCTCCCATACTCATTCAATGACTTCAGCCTCATCCCAGTCGCTGTCTTCTATGACTGCTTTTCGCATCTTGGCAGCTGAGGAGCTTGCCGAAGCGACAATTATGGGCGTGTCTTCATTCAGCTCGTCGACTAGCTTCCAATCATCGCCGCCAGGTGGCGTGACTTGGATTTGATCAACATCTTCATAATCCGACTGCAGTAAGACATCGTCGAAATCAATCTCGGGATCGCTCCCGTCTGCCAAAACATCGAGCTCCTCTGCTTCTTCATGATCCACAATGGCAACGCTCTTTGCACTCTCTTTCGCACTCTTCTTGCGGCGTTTCGGCTCTTTAAACAGAGATGTAACTTCTTTCTCACCACGAATACGCAAGCTCAGGTCTTTGACCAAGTCAGTCCAATTCAGGCTTGATCTGCAAGACGGGCAATGCCCACATGTTGGTACAATTGCATTTTGTGCGCCATATTCGCCTTTCAGAAAATGTGTCGACAGACATTCAATGTGGAAGATGGAATTGCATCCCTGGTTGGAACAAACAAGCGCCATTTCCTTTGTTGATTCGAGAACGGAGCGACAGATGACGCAGCTGTTGTTCGGAGCCAGTAACAACTCTCGACTCTTATCCAGCGTCGTCTTCATGTGTTGGTATGTAGGGTCGATCCTGTGGATGCCAATGGGGTTTGAAGGATCCTCCTCCAGAGATGCGTTTTGTAAAACTGACTCGTCCATCTCAACTTCGATACCTTGACGAATGACTTCAGGTATGTTCACAGTCCATCTGTGCCACATTTTGTACACATCTTCGGCGAAGAACTTGACCTGCAACGGCCAACGATCGAAACTCTTTGCCCGTAACAGGATATGAAGGTTTGCGAGCTTATCGTGCATGGACATACGAGGGCGTCCTGCGCGTTTGCGTACCTTGCCACTTCTAGGTGAGAATCTCTGTTTTGTGTTGGCTTGTGTGATGCGCTCATTTGGAGCAATGTGTCGCGTCTGATGTGTGTTTTGCCATGCCCATCTGCAAATCCACAATTAGAAATTACAAACCTCATGACACGTGCTCAAGAACATGGTGTGGTGACAAACAAGCAACGCACTCTGGTGTTGAACCGACTTACTCGAATTGCAAAGCAGCAATCTTTGAAGGAAATCCAGTAACAAGGCAAGTCATTTCCCAAGGTCGGAGCGTGTTTTTCGATGTTCTCACAGCTCCGCCTTTGGCAATTCCGTTGTGTTGCTTCAAACGTCTGACGGGATGTGGCGTGCTTCCAACATAGAGATTCTGGTGACGGACTGTTGAACGGAGTAGATAGCAGGCATAAAATGCAGGTATTGGCCTGTCCATTGCAGATGTGCCTTGGAACGGATAGAAAATGGATATGATGAAATAATTTCTAGTCAAATTCCAAGGACCGAACTTAGGAGGACCAGAATCTGCGAGGTGAAGCCCAGGTGCATGTGATTGGTTGTTGAGAGCGGGAAGCTCTCGGCTGCAGATCTGCTGTGCGGCAAATCGGACGACGTATCTTGGATGCGGATTGCAGAAAATAGAGAGTAATGATACCGGGTGTGGAAAGGCCGTTGGTACGGTGTAAAGGTTGATGATAGGGACGTGTGCAATCACTGAAGGGGCCACACGATAAACAAGTGGATGGTAATTCAGGAGCAGGGCAGATGAGATGGTTCTGGCATCACGAGGGCGGCTCACGGAAGCCAATCGCCAAGCTGTCGACGTCGGTCTCGTCCCTGCCGTATTGGATTCGACCTCCACATTTGCACCTACCTTTCTAATTCCAGCAGTGCCTTCTCCAAGTTGTTCGTTTTCACAGCCTTCAGGGCGAGCAACAGTCTCGAATCCATGCACATGCGACAGTAACCATCGTTATCTGGTCATCGCCTCGGATCAGCACCTGCCTAGTGCGTTGCGCCCACACATCAGATTTGGTCCGCTCGCTCGCTCTCTCCGATTCCCGTCGCTCCACATTCGAATGTGCCCGCTGCAGCACAACCCTTTGACCATCGACGCCGCTCCTTAATCTCATCATATACGAACAACCTCACGATCGAGTCGCCTAACACCAGTTTTGTTACAACCACCCTAATAATACCACCCACCGACTCTTGCGAATGGTCGTGCCTCCAAGCAGCGGAGGGGCTACTGCCGCCTCTTCAGCAAATCGCCCGACATCTACCGCCAGCAATGTCGCTTCCACGAAACCCAAATCAGCTGCACATACACCGAGTGCAACCGTCAACAATGCGCCCATGCCACTAAGCGCAAGACGCTCAGAACCCCTGGACCTGAACACTGTAGAGCGAAGAGGACAACCAAATGCTGCGCCCGAAATCACAAAGAGAAACAGACTACACAGCATTCCCGAGGGTCCTACCTTCCGACCCACCGAAGAGGAATTCCGTGATCCTATGGCATATATGCGCAAGATTGAGCCTGAAGGTCGAAAATACGGAATCGCAAAGATCATCCCTCCTGAAGGCTGGCAGATGCCTTTTGCTATAGACACATCAGTGCGTATTGCATGTTAGTGCTGCTGGTTCTACACTGACTCGGTTGACAGCGATTCCACTTTCGTGTGCGCCGTCAGGAGTTGAACTCTGTCGAGGGTGGTGAGTCACACATCATCGTGTTGATCCCCGTGTACACTGGCTGACTCGAGACAAGGCACCCGAGCAAATCTGAATTACCTAGACCAACTATCCAAATTCCACAGGCAACATGGTACTAACCTCAATCGGTTCCCCAGCGTGGACAAACGACCACTGGACCTCTACAAACTCAAAAAGGCAGTCGAGGCTAGAGGAGGATTCGAAAGAGTCTGCAAGCTGAAGAAATGGGCTGAAATTGGTCGTGATCTTGGATACAGTGGAAAGATCATGTCCAGCCTCTCGACTTCCCTCAAAAATTCGTATCAGAAATGGTTACAACCATACGAGGACTACCTTCGAGTCGCAAAGCCAGGTGTGCAACATCAACTGGAGCTGGAAAATGGCGGCCCTTTCACCCCTTCTCCGGGTACTTCGCCTCTTAAGAAGTCGCAGAACAATACCCCGAACGGTGAAAACACTCCAGCTATGCGCGCATCTGCTGCGCTGAACGCTTCTCTGGATGCTGGAATGCCCGTGATTCAACAAACGCCAGTCAAACCAGCCCCTCCAGCCCCAGCTCCGGCTCCTATACAAGGCTTTACTCCCGTGAACGGAGGTTTCACATCAGTCAATCGTCCTTCGGGCTTCACTCCTGTGAACGGACCCAACGGAGTTCATGCGACCCCGGAGAATCCACGCTCAGTACCGCGGACAACTATGGATAGCCCACAGCTCCACGAAACTACCACCCCGAACTTTGAACCAAGCAGCTCAGCAAAACGACCATTGACTGATAGTGCGGAGAAGGACTCAAACGGAGATCTGGACGCATCTGGAAGGCGCAGCAAGAGATTGAAGAGAGAGCCGGCTCCAACAGTAGCAGGCTCGCATATGCACCAACCCAGGACATCGACACCAAGATTTGTTCCAGCACGAGAACGCAGCAACTTTCCTCCAGGCGAAGCATGTGAAACTTGCGCGAAGCCAGAAGACCCAGGATTACTTCTGATATGCGATAGTTGTGATTGTGGTTACCATGGCGCATGTCTCGAGCCTCCTGTGAAAATGCAGCAACCTGAAAACGACTGGCACTGTCCCCGTTGTCTCGTCGGTACAGGAGAGTTTGGATTCGAAGAAGGCGAGGTGTACTCTCTTCGGGCGTTCCAAGAAAGAGCAAACAGATTCAAGGAGAACCACTTCGCGGACAAAATGCCGTTCGACCCTATCCTCAACAAAAGAAGACCTGTCAATGAAGATGATGTCGAGCGCGAGTTTTGGAGACTTGTCGAGAACATCACCGAAACTGTCGAGGTTGAATACGGTGCCGATATTCATTCGACTACTCACGGAAGTGGCTTCCCCACCATGGAAAAGCAGCCTCGCGATCCTTACTCGACAGATCCCTGGAACCTGAACGTACTTCCACTGTATGGTGAATCCTTGTTCAAGCACATCAAGACGGATATCTCTGGCATGACGGTGCCGTGGCTCTACGTCGGTATGGTGTTCTCCACTTTCTGCTGGCACAACGAGGACCATTATGCTTACTCAGCCAACTATCAACATTTCGGAGCAACCAAAACATGGTATGGTGTTCCTGGAGAAGACGCTGAGAAGTTTGAAAACGCGATGCGTGAAGCTGTGCCAGAACTGTTCGAGACGCAGCCGGATCTCCTGTTCCAATTGGTGACTTTGATGCCACCAGAGAAGCTGAAGAAAGCCGGTGTGCGTGTCTATGCTATCGACCAACGAGCAGGTCAGATGGTCGTTACTTTCCCTCAAGCGTACCACGCTGGCTTCAACCACGGCTTCAATCTCAACGAAGCTGTCAATTTTGCGCCTGTTGACTGGGAGCCGTTCGGCGAGAGTGGTGTGCAAAGGCTTCGCGATTATCGTCGACAGCCATGTTTCTCTCACGATGAACTTTTGCTCACAGCCGCCTCTCGTGACCAATCGATAAATACTGCAAAGTGGCTTGCTCCCGCCCTAGAAAGATTGCTAGAAAAGGAACTGGAAGCCCGCAAGCACTTTCTTGAGCACCCAGATAATGCCGAGCCAACAGATGACGCTTACCAAGGCGACAGGTACACCGACAAGCCCGAGGTCTTTACGGAGGATATGGACGAGGAGGAGTATGTCTGCAGCTTCTGCAAGTGTTACAGCTTCCTATCGAGATACGTTTGTCGGAAGTCGGGTAAGGTCATGTGTCTGCTACATGCAGGTGCTTACGAATGCTGCGACTCGGAAGAATCGGATCGCTATGCTAGTCCAGCTCATGACCATGTCCTTTCTCTTCGCATGACGGACAAGGAGTTGAAGTCAATGGTGCAAAAGGTGGTTGACCGAGCTAAGCTTCCTGAGGCTTGGGCACAGAAGGTCGACGATTACCTTGGTCAAGAGCCTCGTCCGTCGCTGAAGATCCTGCGCTCCTTGCTCAATGAAGGTGAGCGCATCCCCTTCGACATCCCACAGCTTGCAGATCTGAAGCGCTATGTTGAGCGTTGCAACGAATGGGTGGAAGAGGCCACCGTTTACATCACTCGTAAGCAGCAGAACAGAGCCAAGGGAAAGTCTTCCCGCAAGAAGTCGACGGTTGCTGAATCGGACGAGCGCGACAAGGAGCTTCGTAATTTCGAAAACATGCAAAAGCTTCTCGCCACCGCTGACGAGATTCATTTCGATTGTCCGGAGTACAAGACTCTGCGTGAGAGGGAAGCCGACATTAACGACTTCAAAGCAAAGGCGGTCGCTATCTGCATGGGTCAACAACACCACCCTCGGTCTACCCAGGAAA
This sequence comes from Aureobasidium sp. SLJ-2021a, assembly GCA_019677095.1. Lineage (NCBI taxonomy): Eukaryota > Fungi > Ascomycota > Dothideomycetes > Dothideales > Saccotheciaceae > Aureobasidium > Aureobasidium sp. SLJ-2021a. Next base: position 644,287 of record JAHRBU010000003.1, read on the forward strand.
TTGAGGAAGTTTTTGAGATTGGCAAAGGTCTCAACATCGATCTACCTGAGCTTGAGAACCTCGAAAAGCTGCTCAATCACGTCAAATGGCTTGATGAAGCTCACACTCGTCCGGTGCATCTTCAAACGCTTCAGGATGTCGACACCTTCATCAGCCGCGGTTTGGAGATTGGTATTGCCGAGACAAATCCGCATATACTTCGCCTGCGTGACGCAAAGACACAAGGTGAGTACTGGGAAGCCAAGGCTAAGGAGATCATGAGTGTCGAAAATGTCCATTACCAGCAATTGGATGCTCTTTCAAAGCAGGCAGCTGGCCTACCGGTCACTGCAGAGACACTCGCACGAGTCGATGCCATACTCAAGAAACAGCGTGAAGCTCAAGAAAAGATCCTTGCCCTCTACCAACAGAGCAAGAACCCCGACTTCAGATCACGGCCGATGTACAAGGATGTCAGAGATGTCATGGCGTCTCTCGAAGAATTGAACAACAAGCCTGCTGGCACTGTCGACCTCGAGAAAGAGCAGCGTCGCCACGAAGACTGGATGCGCCGTGGTAAGAAGTTGTTCGGCAAAGCCAACGCGCCACTGCACATCTTGCACCAGCACATGAACCTGGTGAAAGAGAGGAACGATGCATGTTTCGAGCTTCGTGACAAGCCGAGGATGCCGGTTGAGCCTTCTTCAAGAGAACATACTCCAGAGCTCGACACCAAGAACAACTTCCCCGACGTCTTCTGTCTCTGCCGCCGACCTGAAGCTGGCATGATGATCGAGTGTGAATTATGTCACGAATGGTAGGTCTCAAGTCTTCATTCAGTAAGTCTTGCATCACTAACGTACGTCTAGGTACCACGGAAAATGTCTCAAGATTGCTCGTGGCAAGGTCAAGGAAGACGACAAGTACACTTGCCCCATCTGTGATTGGCGTCTGAAGATCCCTCGAGATGCTGCTCGTCCGAAGCTTGAAGAGCTGATCGCTTGGCAAGACGAATTGGAAAATCTGCCATTCCAGCCTGAGGAAGAAGAAACCCTTACGAGCATCATCGAGACCGCTCAAGCCTTCAGAGATTACATTCGCCCATACGTCAACCCCCTGACAGTTTCCCCGGACGAGGTGACCACACTGCGCTTTTACCTTCGAAAGGTCGAAGGTGCCGACATTCTTCTTGCTTACGAGACCAATTTCTTGCGTCAAGAACTTCACAAGTCAGCACCTGTGGCCCCAGATGCTCCTCCGGTCATTGACTCTTCTGCTTCGACCCGCAAGCCCCGTCCTACAAAGCAGCAAAAGCTTATGGCATCGCTGGGAATCACCAACCCTGATGATCTTCCTCCACAGTACAAGATCAAGCCTCACAAACGCAAGGGCAGTGAAGCACAGCACAAGCCGCCTCAACCGCTCCAACCCGCTGGTTCTCCTGCAGCTCATACTCCATCCAGCATGTCGACGGCAACACCTGGCCCACCTAGCAGCAGGCCAGGGTACCCTCAACAGACCCCGTCGTTCAGCTATCCTTCTCAAAACCCATCTATGGTCAACTCAGGTTATCGTGATTCACCACTGTTCGCACCCCCCTCGTTCGGCTTACCACCGCTCCGCACTCCGGACGAACCCGCGCATACTGTCAACCCAGCACAATTCGCTTCGAACAGTTACACGTCTCACACATCTCCGCCACCGCCGCCTAACTTTGCGGTACCGCGATCTCCGCCACAGCACCCTCCGATGTTCAGCACAGGCATGAACCTCGACCCTGCGCTCTTTACTGCTGGTGGGGCTATGTTTGACAAGCGACCTAGCTCTTCTGGTAGTCCCAGACTGGTGCATACCGAGGCAAGCCCATCTTTCAGCAGTCCGCAGACTAGCAACACAAATGCCAATCTCGACTCTATCTTCGCGGACATGGTACACAACGACGATGATCACGCCACTCTAGGTCATGAAGGGGAAAATCAGCTTGCTGGTGAAGCGTTTGCCGCTGGCGGACACGATCAAGACCATCCAGATGAGACACGCATGGATGAGTTTGTGAACCACGAGTAGTATGATGACTATGATACCTCGCCCTGGTCTAGAGGTCACTGACGATGTCTTTTTTGCCTTTGAATTCTTTTTTCCTCTCTTCCCTTTCTTCCTTCTGGTCTTGCTGCGGCTGCCGGCCTACGTCCGCAAGGCGGCAAATTTCTCAGTTACACCACTCGTATTCTCATCTTTTGCTCAGCAAGGAGTCCAATGACTTGCAGGAGGAAATTGGAGGCTCACGGACAGAGCTGTTGTTTTGTTGTACGATAACGCGCTGTTGTTGCTTTGTTTGCTGGCCTCTTTACAGTTCTAGCTTACCCTATCACTTCTGTGCACTAGCAAAAGTTGCTACCGTAGTTGTACAAGACCTGTTTTCACATAATTTTACTTCCATCCATGATGAGCTGCCCATGTGGCATGTTGAGTATATCACCCTGTCGTGACATCTTATATCACAACCCGGAAGCAGTGCTTGTCGCATAACATGCTATGGTCGGGTAAGTGCTTATTTGCCTTTTCCTATTAGTGTTTCTCGTATCTTCCCCTAAGTTTACGTTAGGTTGACAGCGACGTTGCTCGTTGTCATGAATACTGTGTTGATAGAATCTTCTTCGGTTTTTTTCTCTATGCTTTCACTACTGCGTGAACCCAACTAGTTCCATCATTCTGTCCACGACATGAGAAAGAACATATCTAGCCTTGTTTGGTCAACCATCACTGTGAGGGTGTCTGGTAAGTGCAGCTCGAGTTGTCGAAGGACGACGTGAGGTGGTTGCTTAACGCCAAGCTTTTCGACGCGCTCCGTCATCGCTCGCCGCCAAATTGGTAATCACCATCGTGTCCTACGAGTATCTGATCAGGATACAAAAGTTTTCGCCGGTTCCTTGGAGAAGACATATTCAACTGCTCATATCCGGATTTTGGCAACATGTCTCTCACAAATGTCAACGAGATCATCCTCGTGCTTTCCGGCAAGGGAGGCGTTGGAAAATCAAGTGTTACTACACAGCTGGCGCTCACCCTATCGTTGAGGGGACACTCTGTTGGCATACTGGATATTGATCTGACTGGACCTTCTATGCCAAGGTTCCTCGGTATCGAATCTTCGAAGGTCAAGCAAGCACCTGGTGGCTGGCTACCTGTGCCTGTGCATGAAAGCAAAGACACAACTTCAAGCACAGCAGACAACATCAACCATATTGGGTCCCTTCACTGTATGTCGCTTGGCTTCCTTCTTGGTAGCAGAAACGACGCAGTGGTCTGGCGTGGGCCGAAGAAAACGGCAATGGTCCGACAGTTCCTCTCAGACGTTCACTGGGGCAAATTAGACTATCTTCTGATCGATACGCCTCCTGGTACTTCGGACGAACACATTTCACTTGTGGAGACTCTGATGAAGAATGCAGCTCCAGGCCAAGTGTCGGGAGCTGTAGTTGTGACCACACCACAAGCCATCAGTGTCTCCGATGTGAGGAAGGAGATCAACTTCTGCAAGAAGACCGGCATCAACATTCTAGGTGTTGTCGAGAACATGGCTGGCTTCGTGTGCCCAAATTGTGCGGAATGCACCAACGTCTTCTCGAAGGGTGGTGGAGAAGTAATGGCCAAAGACTTCAGTGTTCCCTTCCTTGGCAGTGTGCCTATCGACCCGGCCTTCATCGCCCTCATTGAGGAAGGCAAACGACCAACGTACCCTGAAGGCACGGTTGTTGCTGGTCAGGAGGTGTCTGAGCAAGTCGATGTGCCCGAGAACGACAATGGTTCCTTGGTAGAGAAATACCAGAGCTGCTCTTTGTCTAAAATCTTCGACAACATCGTCGGTCAGCTGGTCGCCAACATCCGACCTTGAACAGCACTCACATGCCTGAGATTGTTTACCACAATTTGTCCCGGCGTTCTTGGCCTCGGCTAGCCATATCTTACGCCCGGGGAATGCGATGCGATTCGGGCCGAAGATGAGACATGTCATGAGGCATTCGCCCTTGCGTCTCTGGCTGAAGATGGGTTCGGCATGCCGACTGAAGGGCACGTGGCTTACTGCCCTACATCGGCGTCTCCGAGGACATATCCACTCCTGACATGCTTGTCCAATGCGCTCTAAAACACGAAACATGGCCGCATCCAATCACCAGCAGAAAAACGAGGTCTGACCCGTCTCCATTTGCTTGCACGTCGTGTATGCGTAATTCCATACCCAATGAGGTCTCTTTGGGCTTGACACCAAGTCGTATCCGCTTACAATTACCCTAGCAGATCTTTTTGCAATTATTAGGCTGTGTTTGTTTTGCTCATATAACAATCATGTTCATAACAAGAAGCTCTATCCAAATTAACCTAATCTCCCATTCTCTTGTGATATCGTTGAGTGGGCAACATATATCCATGGTGTTGGAATTATTGATTCTATCCCGTTCAGATAGACTATCAGGTATCTGTTCTCCGGGACAACATGTTGCTATGAACCGCCATTGTGCCACTGGTTCTGCAGAACACAACACGTTTCGTGCCGACCAGGGTTTTGGAAAGTAGGTAATGACCAAGCACCTGGTGTCTCTAATCTAATCTCTTCAGGTATCTGCCAGAGCTCCAATATCGTTCTCTCGGTATCTTCTACGGCTATCACCGCTGCGAATGGATTAGTCTCTACATCCTATAGTATCTTCCCAGTCAACAACCAAGTCTCACAGGCTACCGGGCCTTCAACAACGATTCTTCAGTCGAATACTGAACTATCAGGCTCTCTCACTGAGTCTCAGAGTCTAGGTGTAACAACATCGAGCCCGAGCTTTTTGAGTTCTTCTTTTTCACGGAGTGCAGACCAACCACCTTTATCTTCAGGGAAAATTGTCACCTTCTCAACGTTGACAAGCTCCTCACGACTGACGGGCAGTTTGGGCCTCTCATTTCCTTCGTCGTCTACACCGTGGTCCCTTGTTGGTTCAACCTTGCCGAACTCTCCCACCGAAGTGCCTGGCGATCCTGTTATTGTATCACAACCAAGTATATCGACTGTGTCAAATCAGACTGTTGCGCCAATGGCTAGCTCCACCAGCCTAGCCACAGCACTCATAAACCCTGTTTATGCGTGTCCTAGAGACAATGGCATGTACTACTCAGACACTACCAACCGGGTCTACCAGCTGTTGTGCAATACCGATGAGCCGGACTCGAATCTCGGAACCAATTATCTACAGTCCTGCGTTGATTCATACGGTAATGCCACTGGATGTATCGGTGTGTCATACACTGCAGCATTGGGCTCGTGCTCCTACAAGAGCAGTGTCTTCAACCATGTGGACTCTTCGACTTTAGACTTGGCCATCTTGGCTGACTATATCTGTCCTGGTGCCGACGGTACCCGGTTAGTGGATTCTTCTGGGTCAGTCTATGAGATCCTTTGCAACACGTTCTTTCCTACGAGCAGCAATATTACCTCAAGTTTGGTGCCCAGTGACTTGGCATCTTGCTCTGAAATATGCTCGGATACCGACGGTTGCTCGGGCTTCACATACCAGAACGGGTCATGTACGTTAGTCAGCAACAGGAACTCGAACGCTGGAATTCTTCAAATGAACGTAGCCACTGCTATTATGATAGCAAAGAGGATTGCGCAAGCTGTGTCGAGTAGCGTTGCTCCGTACAGAAGCACAAGTCTGGTAAGATCTCTGCCTGTTGACGTCTCTAGGACACCAAGTTCAACGATCCAAGCTTCGACGGCTACCTCTACCGTATCTATCGATACCGTTCAGGCGTTATATGGAACTAAATCAACGACCACAAGCACTATCGCATCTAGTTCATCTAATACAGTATCTGTATTCAGTCTTACTATTGCATCACCAACAAATGTACCGCTATACACGACTTCCACTAGAAACACAGAGTCTGTAGATCCTATGCACAGTAATGAAGTACAGACTTCTGCAGCGAGCTCTCTGGCTTCGATCGAACAAGCCACAGCAGGTACGCCTGCCACTATAGGTACATCATTTGCGGCCTCTGCAACTGCCTCGAGCAGATCCAAGACATTTGGCACTAATATAAGGGCTCCAAGCAGCATGCCCATAGACTCTAGCGCACTGTGGAGTGTTCGATCTTTGGCCACAGATAATGCACCGACAATCATTAACCCGATGTCACAACCCTTGACAGGACTTCTCACCTCGACAGTCCCAAGCGTTAACCAAAGCTTTTCCCTGCCTACCATCTCTCGCACCCTTGCTTCAACGAACACAGCGTTGCTCTCGAGTACACTGTCTTCTGTTGCCAAAAGTGGTGGTAGCGTGGTCTTCCGCCCGACCTCAGCCGCCAGCCGAATGTCTTCCATTCTTGCTTCTTCTTCCTCTTCTTTTTCTAGAGCTGCTTCCTCTTCCAATGTTGCCTTCTCCTCCACCGCCATTGCTGCCTCCTCAACTCTCAACACTACTTCATCTTCAGTGCCCAGATCCGTTTCCTATTCTCCTATTGCGTCTGGCTTGCCTCCCCGAATAGACTACTCTTGTCCCGCGGTTGACGGAGACCAGGTCCAGGCCAACACTGGCGGCTTATATACGATTGGTTGCGACGATGAAACCACAGGATATGATTTCCTGCAGCTCCTGCGTCAAATTTCAATGACTGCATGACCTACTGCGATCAAACTTCAAGGTGTACTGCGTGGACATACAATTGTAGTTGCTACCTCAAGACGGGTGCTTCTGCTTTGGATTTCTCATTCCGACCCTCTACACGAGGAGCGATCCCTGGCATAAAGACCACACCAGCTGGTAGCTCTGCCCTTCCAGGAAGCAGTACAAGAGCTCCTGCTATCGTTTCACCTATATCCCCATCCCAAACACCAACTTCCACAGGTCCCAAGAACGACGAATCCGCACCGATATCGATGGGAGCAGCAACGTTCTCTTTCGGCTTGCCAACATCGGAAGAGATATCGACCTCTGTCGTCTCGGCTGTTGCGTCTGTTCAAATGTCTAAGGACAGCACATCCAACACGAATTATCATACTTTGTCTGGTTTTGCTCCAGAAGATACGACAACTGCGACGATAACCATTGACAACGGAGTGACCTCTGATGTTGCAACCAGCGATACCACACTTACCGCTACGGATGGTGGTATTGCAATCAGTCTATCAATAACACCACACATCCCGTACCCAGTTTCATCCATCTTCGCACCTTCTGTCACGAACATTATACCTCTGCCTTCTGTCACTGACGCTGCGTCTGGACTCACCAATACCAATATTACACCTACAACAATCCCAGCTACATTTCCATCGGTCACCTGCTCGGTTTTTGACAACCTGCTCGATATCTGCCTTGATGCAGTGATTACGCCCTCTATTGGCGCTGGAGGTGGGATCGACGTTGGTCGTGGGAGCAGCATCATCACAATCGTCGACACATCAGCAAGTCTAAAAATTGCGCCTTCTGTTGCAGCAAGTGTAGATCTCGGCATATCAGTTGGAACAGGTGGAGTTGGAGTAGGAGCAAGTGCCAGCATCGGCTTGAATCCGGGCATTGCCGACTCCTCACGACCTACTGCAATTACCTCCGTACCATCAACATCGTGCTCCGCTGGTGGAAACGCACTCAACATCTGTATTGACGCTGCTGTTACTCCTTCAATTGGAAGTGGTGGTAACACAGGCATCGAAGTGGGTTTCGACAGCAACACCATCACCCCTTTCTCCAAGCGCTACCTTGGGACTGAACCTAGGTCTTTCAGTGGGACTGGGTCTCGGAGGGGTTGGTCGACCAAACCCACTATCAACGTCGTCCAAGCCGTCGACGACTCTTACAGCTACCAGTCCCAAGGTAGCTTTGCTTCCAACCTCTTCACTTGCCTTGGTTCCAGGACTGGGGTTCGGCTCGGGCATGTCAGCATCGACATTGTTGTCATCGGTATCATCTGTACCAACTACAACATCTTCACAACCGTTGTCCGTAGCGTCCACAACGATCTTGATTTCCACATCTAGCTCTACAAGAGCCACCAGTACCCCAGGCCTTGTTCAAAACTCAGCCGGTGCTTTGGAACGCCAAGTCATGCATGCTCAAAATCCGCCGAATCGTCAGGGGTTCACCACTCTTGTGCGCGTGGGCTGTTGAACATTGGTCCATCTGAAGCGGAGATATAGAGCTTATGACTTGTACAGAGGTTGCTTTTTGTGTGTTTTGCTGGTGTAGACTTTTTTGGAGTTGGGAATGCTGTTTGACAAGATCGCGGACTAGATGTTTAGACGTTGAGTGCCTTGGTGCAATGTTCGGTTTCTGAGTCACCTTACTCTGTACGATTTTGACGGGTCCAAGCAGATACACAGTCGTTTTGATATGATCGGTGGTCTTTTCCCATCCTGGTTACATTCGCCAAGTATAAAATACCAATCGCGCAGTCACGTGCGATAGTGAATCACAGTACACGTGACTCGGAAGAACTTATCCGAGGTAACCATATTCAGCTAGTTTGGGCTCAATTCTCGCAGGAAGAGACAAAGAGACGACGAGAGTTGTTCGAAAATTACATGTATCTAATCGCTGCTGAACGAAGCAAAGGCGAAGTCTGCAGGATTCAGGCAATTTTGCATCTCTCCGTAGGCGTACAATCCAAACATCATGCCCGTGAATGCCATGCCCCTCGGCGGATCCGCCGTCATGGTTCTCATGCTTGTTTGCTCGAACCATCTGTACCCTTCGTCAAGCTCTGCATATCCGAGAGTATACCCAGTCTCGGAGAATCTGATTGCGAGCTTGACAGGGCCCTTCCACTTGAGTGGACGATCGGCGGTCGTGAACTTTCCGGATGAAGTTGGACTTGTGAGTCGGATCACGCTGTTCTCCCCATTCGGTCCCTTGCGGATGCCAATGCTGCTGAACGTATAGGGATTCCAGTAGACGACAGTGCCAGCTTCGCAGTGTTTGTGTTGAGCTACAAAATCCAGTCTTGTCTCCCAAATTCCTCGTGCAAAGGTTTGCTTGCGAAGGACCATCGTGGGGCTCTCTAGTGATTGGAGATTGTAGGGACCTCCCCAAAGCCGTAGGTGATGTTTGCGCTCTTGCAAAGAGTACTCACGCTTCAATGGTGTGTTTTTGTGATACCATCCAGGTGCAAGATCTTTGCTTTCCTGGAAGCTATCTCGCCAACTGAGAGCAAATGAGGCAGGCTCTGCTTCGGCCTCGAACGTGAGCTGGATTTTCTCACCTCGATTGAAGGTTGGCCAATCGTCTTTCCAGTCCACATCCATAAGAAACGTTTCCCGACCGAAGGGCGAAGGCAGAAAGCTGTCCTTGTCCTTATCGGTTGCTTTTTGACGATATGGTCGAACGGCGAGACAGACCGCTTTCCATTTTCCGGTCGGATCCTCGACGAGATCAGCATGTCCAGTGTTTTGAACATCGTCTTGCGTGGTGGCGCTGATCAGCGGGTTGTTTGGCGCAGGCTCCCAAGGACCATATGGCCCAGTCTCGCTGCGGAACACCAACTCCATGTGGCCGCTCTCTGTTCCGCCTTCTGCAACGAAGAGGTAGTAGTAGCAGCCTCTTCTGATGATGTGAGATCCTTCTGCGACGCCTGACGGCGATGCTCGAATGAGCCTAGGAGCATCGAGGGACGCTCCTGTGGCTAGATCAATTCTCGATACGTGTACTGCGAAGCCCTTGAGTCCACTGCGAACGTCATGGTCTATCGCTCTGTGACAGGTCGAGAGATAAACACTGCCTTCGTCATCCCAGAAAAGATCCTGATCAAAGCCCGGTTGATCGAAGTACACGGGGTCGGACCAGCTATCTGCCTTCCAAGGGTCCGTGGTCGAGACGTAAAAGCCCCTGGGCCAAACTCGTACGTTCGTTTGAGGAGAATAGGCAGTCCAAAGACAGGAGGTCACGTAGAACGTGCCCTCACGATACCTGAGAGTCGGTGCCCAGATGCCAGAGCCTGGCTCGCCGGTCCTGAGGTTCAGTTGTGATGGTCTTGTCAAAGCATGTCCAATCAGTGTCCATGTTACAAGATCTTTGGAGTGATATATCGGCAGTCCAGGAAAATACTCAAACGTCGATGTCGTCAAGTAATAGTCTTCGCCGACTCTCACGAGGCTGGGGTCAGGATTGAACCCAGACAGAATGGGGTTCCTGTGTATAGGCATGTCAACTCGGGAGTTCTTGAGACTAATGAACGAGCGAGAGGGCCAGAGGTAGTCGTGTGTGTTAAGACAGGTCAAATCGGGGTCAGATCCTTGGCATGTGTGAGTTGTTCCGCCAATGGAAGGCCGGCAATTGAGATTTAGCTGCCATTCAACCAGACAGACTATCTATGCATAGGACTCCGACTCTGGTTTGGTTGTGACTTGACGGGGGTTTTGGAACGAATATACCTTGTGGCTGCAGCAAGCAGTTGATGGCCAGGAATCCATCACACGGGCAGGATGATCTGATTATCAATATGGCCGATGACCACCGCCACTACCACGATCCCAACTTCGGCCCCGTCCGCGCCAATTCCCCGCTCCCCTACCGCCATGCATTTCCTCACCCCTCCATCCTGGATTGTTTCCACGGCCGTAGTCGCTCTGTCTGTAGTTGGCTCCAGGCATATGTGGTGCGTCCCTCGGTGGTGGGGGTAGGTTTGGCGGAAATCCTGTATGGAAAGGTGGAGGTTGAACCAGCTCTGGCGGGGGTGGAGGGATCCAGTTATGTGGACGCTCCGGTCCAGCAGATGGGCTTTTCTCTATATTCTGGAACGTCTTCATGAATGGCACGCTGAGGCCATAGTAGCCTTCGACGACTTTGAACTTCGGTCCATGTTCGTTGTTCGTTGGATCCCTGCTTAGTCGAAGACCCAGGCCATTGAGGACGAAGTTGTTTTCGTCCGTCGTCGTGGTAGACAGGTTGGGTATCGCATTGATGTCTTTAGACTCCTCGATGTGTTCCAGGACTGTCTCCATCATGTCAGGGTCGACTGATCCAACAGGCATGTCGAGTGGTCTGATGTGTGCCGTTTTTACAGGGTGACCAGGTTTGGTTATCATCATTGCCTGCACCATGGTTCCGACGGGAAGATCATACCAAGCATCGTCGGGCAGGCCGTGGGTATTTGGGATATCACCCTCGACTTTGTCGGGATTTATCCTTGTGATGAGTTTATCGTAGTGCGATGGATGGGCCGTTTCTATCCAGTCTAACCAACTGGCGTAAGCCTTTCGTACGATGCTGCGTAGACGCAGACGTATGCGATTGGTGAAAAGGCGTTCTTGAGTCCAGTGATGTAGCAGGCACGCTAGATCCTGGTGGAGAAGAAGAGCCTGAAGACCGCGGCTAGCAGCAGCAGATTGGACGAGTTCGACTGCTGTGGGCTCAATGGCTTTGGCGAAGGTCATGTAGGTCTCGAGAGGCTTGCGAAGCAGCCGGCCTGGATTCTCACGGATGCGAAAGAAGATGGCATCCAGCAGACGAAGCAGGGCAAAGGCAAGGTGAGAGCGGGGCAGAGCGGATTCAAGCAGCTGCAGAGAAGACGAAAGCTTCAGCAGGTAGTCTCCAAAAGCAGCAACCCTGCGGCGAGACTTGGCAACATGGCACACGATCCAGGCAATGGACTTTTTGAACTGGGATCAGTTTAGCGATGGATGGATTTGTAGAAACGAAGGCTCGGAAAAGACCTCTTTGGTGCAGCGGGAGGAGTCGTGCAAGGCGAGTTGAAGCAGGTTGTGAAAGTTGTTGATGTCGGACGAGTCAAGGGTGGATCTCTTGGACTGACCGGTGGTCAAGCAGCCGACGAGCTTGGCCTTTGCGAGGAGCAATGCAACATCAGCTTTGGATGACTGGGTGGCGCTGGAATCCATGTGTTGGAGAAAGCAGATGTTGGGTCAGAGTTTGGCCGAATTGTGGTTATGGCAGATTGGAGGAGGGATGGAGCGGCGCGTGCAGCCGACTGTGGCTCAAGACCGACCAGGGCTCGTTCCAAGGCGTGCGTCTTGTAGACGGTGAAAGGCAGCACGTATAGTCTTGACAAGGATGAAATGCTCTCGCGAGTATTATGGCCAAAGTCGGGCGAACAAAAGCTGTCACGGAACAAGCAGCCTTGGGTCCGGGACAAGAGTGTCGGGTCGTGCCTGAGCGGGCTGGCGGGATGCACCTGGCCGGGAAGACCAAAGGGTCCGCCTCCGCCGGTGCTTGGGCTTGCCGGCTTGCTAGTTGCTGGTTGCTAGATCGAGCGCTACGTCACGCTCAAATGCTGATTGCTGGTCGCTGCTGTCGATGCCTTTTGACAAGTTGACGACTCTCTCGACCTGCAAGGCCACCTCTACGCCGTCCCCCGTCTAGCCCCATCGCTGCACCTTTGGACAGCTCCGCCAGCCCCGCCCGCCCGTCAAGGGACAATCGTCTCGTGCTGCATCATGGGCGCCGTCCAGAGCGATCTCAAGTCCAACATTGTCCAGGCCTCGTCCGGCGATGTTGCCATTCCCTCCACCTTGACCGACTTCTGGCAGACTGTAACTCTCCCTCGCCCCTCGTCTCCTTGCACCCCTTCCCTCACCCCTCGTCTCTCCTTGCACCCCTTCCCTCACCCCTCGTCTCCTTGCACGCGCCGTCTGCTGACACGCCGTCTCTTCAGTTCTGGCAACGACCAGAAACCGCCGAACATGTCTTCGAGACCATCACCCCGTCCGACCTTCGCACCATGCGCGACCATCCAAAGTCCTTCAAAAACTTCGAAACCCTGATCCTGACCGTCTGTCTGCACTTGATCGACCTGCGCTGGGCCGACGACTCGCTGTTCGAAAAAGATGCCCTTGCCTTCATCCGCGAAGCCCTGAACTGCGTGAGAACCCTCACGCGAGTCCTGCCCTTTGTCTACGAGTGCGATCGCCTGTGCGCCTGGGAGCAACACTTTTTCTGGGAGCCCACCGACAAGCTTCCGCCGCCCAACATGCACCGAAACATCTCTGGCGAATCCACCACCGCCGAGACCTTGCCTCATTCCGCCAGAGCGTCACACCGCCATCCCTCGACATGTCTTGGTGTCGAGCTCATTGACTCGCTTCTGGATCTGGCCTTCTGGTCAGGCTTCACGCTCCCCATCAACATGAATGGCAAAAATGGTCCTACCTATGGCTTCTGGCAGAGCGGCATCGCCTACGAGCGACGCTTGGAAACCAGCAAAGAGTTTGAGAGCAGGAGGACTGAGATCATGCAACTGCTTCTGGTCCTCGAGAGCAAGTGCATCTACAAACCCGCCAACGCCTTCACCACTCTTGGCAGCGAGGCAATCGACTTCATTTCGAATCACCACGATCGCAAGAAGGTTCAATACCTCTTGTGCTCTCTCTTGAACACAGTCTTGAAGTATCAACCCGATGCCCGATACCTTTCGCCATCGCCCAGAGAGGTCCACGAAACTCACGTGAGGACATGCCTGCACTTCCTGCAAGTCAATCTCTTGAATAGAACACCCTGGGTCCAAGATTCTGCTCCACCAGACAACAGATTCCGTGATCTCTTTTCCCATCTTCACAAGGCAACACATTTGCAGTTCCTGGCCGATGGAATACTCAAGATATTGCGACAGCCACTCGAGGCAAACAGCAACGGCTTGAACATCGTACAGAGACCGCTTGTCTGGGCCCATGAAATCATACCGCTCCTGTGGGAGTCTCTGTATTCCAACAAGTACTTCCGTGCCTTCATTTGCGAGACTGGTCGCCAATTCGAGCTTACTGTTTTCCTTCTGTTTTACATACTGGACCCTAACAAGAATGTGGAAGGAGTCAAACGTGTGAGTCTGCTGTGTGTGCAGACCATGAGCGAGAACCCCGAGTATGCCATCTCCTTGAACAAGCAGTTCGAGGGGCACGACAATCTTCCGTCGTTCATGCAAATCAAGAACTTCCACGGTTCTTATGCCGACTACCTGTTTACCGTAAGTCATCAAGCCCATTTGCGACTGCCGTTGTGCGCTAACACACCTACAAGTGGTTGCTCACCCTTTTGAAACCCAAGAAGAATGGCCACCTGGATGCTATGGCTGCCGCACTGGTCGGAATCATTGTCAATGTGTCCCCATACATTTCTCACCTTGGTCGGGCAACGAGCTTGAAACTGATCCAACTCGTCGATCTGTACACGCGGAACTCTTTGTCGACCAGCGTTGAGATCAATGCCATCGTCTTGACGCATATGGTTCGCGCGGTGAACTCGATGTTGGAAGAACACAAACCAGGAACCGGTTTGTCGTTTCCAACCAATCGACGAGGCGATGCTGACATGTCTTTTGTAGAAAACGAAAACCTACTCTGGGCGATATGGAAATACGGAACTACATTTGAACATCTAGCAGACCTCAGAATGGAGGTTGACCCAAGCTTCAAGCAAGTGGTGGAGCAGATCCGCGAAAGCGGTATCACAGAACCTACTCTGTGCCCGGATGGCACTGTGCTGCACCCCTTGATTGCGGCCAACGATATTGCCAACTTGGACAAAGACAAGGCACCTCGACCACGCCTTGGAAGAGGACGCACATGGCTAGAGCTCCGTGACATCTACAATCCGGCAACATCACCAGTAGTGCCCCCAGTGGATGTCACACCGCCACCAGATGGGGACGACGTAGCAGAAAAACAGCCCTCGGTGTCTTCAAGAGCTGTGGGCAAGCAACCCGAAAAGAGCAAAGATTCTGCAGATTTTGAAGAAGAAAAAGCAAGAGCGCTGACCTCACCAAGCACAGACATGGATATAGTAAGTTTGCACGATCAATCGGGATGTTATATACTGACCAGGTACAGGTCCGAACGTGGCTTCCACAGATGCCTCTTCTCACAACAATATCTCTCCTGCTAGCGCTACAGGCGTGGACTGCGAAGTTGTTGGAAGAGAGAGGTATGGAGGGCAGCCAAGAAGCCGTAGACGGTTTGGGCATGGATGAAGTGCTACAACCGGTACGCAACATGGGTCGTATCTGCGTGGAGACAACGACTCGAAACATCCACACGTTTCCCATGACGGCCCCCTTCTCGGAAGCGTACGCAGCTTTCTACTGGGGTCTCGTAGTGTCACAAGATCTGCAACATGCGTCGACGTCTGGAAGCGGTATCTGGAGCAGCACCAACGTCAGATTGTTCAAGATCCGAGCTGGCGAGGTCGTGCCGCCAAGCTTGTTGAGCCCCAAGGGAGCGGTGGATGCTCTTGGGGAGAGTCTCGTAAGCGGCGTACAGAATCTGGCGTTGAAGTTTCGGCAGCAGTTGAATGGCGGCTCTGAGGCATGATTGTGAGCAGGGCAGGTGATTTTTGGACAATGCATGGATGGCTGCGTGGTCGTACGATGGATACCCAGGAGGTTTCACTGGCGCGAACGGATATAGGAGTAACTTTCAGGCGGGATTTGATCATTCAGGCATGCCAGCACTTTGGAGATGTAATTGTGAGACGGGATGATTCAGCTTGATTCTATGTGCTGTTCTCCAGCTGTATCTACAAGCTTGCAAGACATTTAAGGCTTCTCGTAGATCCAGTCGTTCTGGGCGAGCTTCCAGGTGTTGAGCTCGTCCTTCTTGAACCAGAGGGCAATCTCCTTCTGGGCGTTCTCGACGGTGTCGGAACCGTGGCAGACGTTGCGGCCGACGTCAATGGCGAAGTCGCCACGGATGGTGCCGGGGGCAGAGTCGCGGGGGTTGGTGGCACCGAGGAGGGTACGGCCGGTCTTGACGGCGTCACGGCCCTCCCAGACCATGGCGCAGATGGGGCCAGAGTTCATGTCTGTGGTGTGGTGTAAGCAGCTGGGATATGTAGCTTCCGAGGACATGGGTCGTCGTACAAGAGATCAAACCCCTGAAGAAAGGCTTGTCGCTGAGGTCAGAGTAGTGCTTCTCGAGGTGCTCCTGGCCAGGGGTGGCTGCATTGACGTGTTAGTGTGTGTCATAGGCAGCAAAAGACGGTGTGGGAAACTGACTGAGCTGCAGCACTGTTAGTACACATCTTGTAGCGATAGAAATGTGATACATGCCTTGATGGCGGCCATCTTGAAGCCCTTGGACTCGAAACGAGAGATGATGGGGCCGATCAGGCCGCGCTGCACACCGTCGGGCTTGATGGCGATGAAGGTTTGCTCAGAAGAAGACATTGTTGTGGTTGGTATGTTGGTATAGGGGTGTAATTGGTGGTTAGGGGTGAAAAATCGAAATAACAGCTCAGCTGTATGCTCGGTCCACACTAGCTGATGCCAAGACCTTCGGCCGGGGTAAGCCGAGCGCTCGGGGTAAGAACTTTCGAGGTTCGAAAAGTGAACCTCAAATCTACGAGTATAAGCTCGAGAAGCAACGGAGAAGCACGGCGAAGCGGTAGTAGCGAGGTAGAGTAGAGCGTAGTAGTAATGACGATACAGATATTAGAAGGTAGTTATAGAGCATGGTATACATATCGTCAGAACCCTCACAAAGAATCAACAAAGCCATGTTTCTAATACCTAGTAAACAAGAAATAGGTGATTGTCTAAACTACTTTAAAGCAATGAGAGCCTGATATGTACATCAAGGAATTGAGAAAGGTAAGCTTATCGCAAGCCAGATTTTGAAGATGCTTTCGAACCATTTGACGTGGGTCGTTCGTCAGCGCAGGAGGTTGCTGAAGGCTGCCAGTCCAAAGAGGAAAACGTTTTGCAAGAACGGAGATCTTGTAAAGACCCCATAACACATGTCTATGGTTGACAGGCAATTTGTCTTTGGGCACGAGGCAGAAAGGCTGGAACCAGTCCAGCAAGTTTGAGAGCTCAAGTGATTCCTCCATGAACGCACCAAGACCAATAAGCAACTCACCATCGATTTGCTCATAGTGGTTGACCAATTCTTCCCAACCGTCATTGTTTACTGAGCTTCCAGGTAGACCGAACTGGACGACTCGGTAGATCGGTTTGCTTCGTTGGGAGGTGGCTTGAGTCATCAGTTGTTGCAATGCTTCAGTCACCGTAGGGTCTGAGTGGAACATTGTGAGGAGGGAATCGGTGGCTCTCACGTTGGGTAAGACAAGCGGTACATAGCTTGGGAAACGCGGTTGCTCCAGAACATACTGTCAAGTCGAGTAGGACGGCGACGGGTTGAAGCACGCGTCCACCGCGTCCATGGTGCGCTTGAATCTCCGGCGAAGATTCGTTTCCCCTTTCTTCTTGAGTGCGCCGCTGTATCTGATGACGATGATGGTCAACATCGGCCGGCTACTGATGGGGTCAATGCTGCCATGGAGTGGCGTGGTTGATTCTGAGGAACGCAAAAGGTTGTAGAATGTGGTGTTGAGGGTTCTACCTTGCAGCCGTGAGAGTGACCATCTCAGAGTCGTTCCTGAATACGTAAAATGGTGCAACGAATCCTGTAGCAGGTGGTTCAGAATATCAACCAAGTCGTCCGGAACGTCGCGGTTCGCGGTGATAAGAGAAACTTCGATAGAGGAGGTCAGCTCTTGAATGGTCAATCCATCTGCGTATCTGTCAGACGACAAGGTGTTCCAGATAATCTCACGGAAGCCTGCGACAAGGTGCGGGTAGATCGAGCCCGGAGAGACCTCGCCAGAGAGGTCGAGAGTCTTGGCTCCTGCCCGAACCCTGGTGCGTTGTTCCCGTTGATGGATCAAACGCATGCGCTCGGTTCTTCGAGTGCTCTTGATGAGCAACGGAACTGCTGAAGGCACCTCGAGACTGGGCGCCGGGTCGTCAACCGCATCTCCAGGCATTGGCATGGGTGGGTCTTGGGTAGGAGGTGTACCGCCGAGGAGCCTATGGAATCTTCTAAGCACCGACCATCTGCACCTTGTGGCGTATCGCTCGGAACTCGCCCTGTTGAAGCGGACTTGATCCGGAGCCCGGCCTCGGAGCAGGTTTATCGCGTTTGCTATTGCGAAGAACCCACAGTCTTCACCGTTGTATTGGCGTGATGGCGCAAGGCACTCAAAAGTTCACTCGCCGATTGATAATCCCATGGTATTCTCCAGGAGCTGGGCAAGTTGCAGAAGAACAGAGCGTGCAAATGCTCTACGTGGAGCATTCGGCATTGAGTCTATGAATGTTACGCGTCCGGCTTGCAGATCAATCGAGAACATTGTCCAGTGGTCCGGGAAATGCAAGACAGACACAACTCTGGTGGTTCCCGCTAGGACGTCTAACGAGGGAAAAGCTGTCGATGACTCGTTCTAGAGGAGTCTAGAGTTGTGAACGACCAAATCTGTGGTAACGCGGTAGACGTACATGTCCCAGGTTGGTTCGTTCGTCGCATGGAATGGCGGTATGTATCGTTGCAATGTCGTTATCGGGATGTAAAATCCGCCAGAAATGGTCTCATCATTGTTTGTAAGATCGTCCTAGTAAAAAATGTTCTCAACAGCCATGGCAGCATCGATGAGACCGTCTGTTGCCCAAGAATTGATTCCATCGCCTGGTCGCAAACTCAGGATCTCATGAACGTAGACTCCTGAAGGATAGTACTCGGTGAGTAATGGAGTGCTGAGGACGTCAGGTTGTTCTTGGTTGTTCTGCAATGCGGTTGCTGTGAACGAACTCACGATGTTCAGAAACACAGGAGCAAAAGTCGCTTGGGCAGTGTTTGTCATCCTGACATCGTTACGGATAGCCTGGAGGCGAATCTCAAACTTGTCAGCTCGAGCCTTCTTGCGTGCTAGTGCTTGCCCGCTCGGTACATAATCATCAAGGTCAATGTACTCGACTTGCTGGCCATTGACATCAACACCAGGTTGATCGTCGTCAATGACGACTTGGCAGTTACCATCCTTGCTAGATAGGTCATCATCAGACTCGCTGCCAATAGACAGGTCATAATCAGAATCGTTGCCACAAGCCAGCCCTTCCAAGGACTCGTCGTCCGAGTCGTGTTCGACCTGGCTTGGGAGCACAAAGACAGAGCCATCGTCAGATAGCTCTTCTGAAGAAGCTACTTTTCAAGAACCCTCTCCGGCGTCTTAGAACTGTTCTCCAATAGATGTCGGGGAGGACGAATCTCTTGACCGTAACTGCGATGGCCAGTCTGGGCTGTCGACATGTTGAGCGCTGGACGTGGTGTTGTTTTCGTCTTGCTTGAACACCGGCGGCTTGGTAGGCGTTGTAGGGTTGTTGACAGCGCGTCCACGAGGCTAGCGTGACCTAAACGGGAGGCTTCTGGCATTCAAGGTGCGTACAGCCTTGAATGAGTTGTCGGTTGCGGTGGGCTTGTCTTCGGGTTGCGAAGAAGCGCTGAGTAGCTGTTGCTGCTGACCAGGAAGCTGCTGACCAGGAAACTGCTGCTGACCAGGAAACTGCTGACCAACAAATTGCTGTTGCTGTGGACCGTCGAGCGGACTGACGACTGGAGTCTGCACATCTGGGGGCCTGCGGTTCAGCTTTCTTTGTTCCCTTAGGATAGCTCTGTCTCTCTTGCGTTGCCGCTTAGACGGCTGGTAGACATTCGACCTATGTGCAGCACATCGCCGCTGTCCAGGAACACAATAAGGACAGTCCATGGTCGATCGTCTTGGGATGGAAGGAGGTGAGTGGATGGAAGAAGGTGAGATGCAAAGATATATGGCAACTGTGCAAAGCTGACAGGAAAGAAAGACGCAGAGAGTTCGAAGAGAAAATTCGAGGTGAATGTTCGAAGTGAGGCGAGAAAAACAAGGAGTGAGGATAAAAGTGAAAGCAGCATTGGGGTGTGTTATCTCTGAGGTTCTGCGGGTCGACACCGAGAATCAAGACAGACGAGAAAACAGCAAATTCAGCTTCCCAAGCAGAATTAAGACAGACGAGCAAACAGCAAGCTTCCCAAGCAAAGACTGTTCCATCCATAGCGACCCCTTCCATGCGGACATGTCTTTCAGAAGCAGAACGACGACTCTGTCTGGGCATATGCTTAGACAGACATGATGCGACCATCAATGAAAGCGATTTGATGCAAACTCATCTGGCCCTTTCAAGCCACAACAAGGTGAAAAGGGGATCTTTGCTCATATCGATCTGTCCTTCATTTGATGGTTAACCTCAAAAGCGCGCTGTCGTTTGTAGCCTGTTTCGCATCGACTACGAGATAACAGTTAGTCATACCCCTCATGCGACGGCAATATGACGGTGAGCGGCGGCACTGTGCAGGAAGGACGTCGAGGGATCGAGGGTTGGAGAAAGAAGTCATTGCCCAGCCAAATATTTTGGTTGGGGAATCTCCTCATCAAGCATGGAATCGCATCTTCTGTAGCTACACAACGCTACGCTAAAGGCATATAGAATTTTCTAAAAGCAAGTAAACTACTCGTCACACCCTCGAGAATACTTGCATCTAATTGCTTAACCATGAATTCCAACTTTCGATTTTTAGGCATTATTTTCCACGAGCAGCGTCTTCTGCAACCAACCATGAAACCAGTTGTGTGTTTGTCTTGTTTGCTTCTTTTCAATCGGTTGATCACATGTCGCGTGGGTCGTTCAAGTCGTGTAAGTCATCGTTGTTGTCGTCAAAGTTGCGGACGGGTCTGAGGGCGAGTGCTCTGTCTGCGGAGGTTCTTGTCGTCGGTGAGGGCTCCGAAGGCGAGGGGTTTGAGGTCCAGGGATGTGAGTGCGAGAAGTCCGAGGAAAGGGCTCTGGGGTGGCCGGTTGGCTCTTGTCAATGCGAAGGTCTCTGGTGAAGATGAAGCACGCAGCTCGTGAGTGTTGTCTGCGCGAGTACCGCAATGGACGAGGAGCTGCTTTGTGGTCGATGTTGTAGAGGGTCAAGCTGAGTGACGCGCAACGCTTGATGAAAGCAGAAGTGCGAGGCTCTGCGCTCTGTGTGGCTCTTGTGAAGGAGACTTACGCTGGAGATACTGCTCTAAGGTGGTTCTGAGGTGGTTACTTGCGTGGCACCATCAGTCAAGTAGTATTGACACGGGTCGTGGTCAAGATGGTCTTGTGTTGTCTGGGGAAACTTCCGAGGCGCTGTCGACAAATGGCGCAGAGGTGGGCCTATTGTACAGGCCGGGGATCAAGAGAGATTAAGCCACATCGGAGATGAGAAGAGCTTATCTCCTGTTGCTTTAAAAGTCCACGGTTCGAATCGGGGTAGTGCCGCACCGCAAGCAATATTTCGGCGCTCAGAGTATTACATGAGGCTATCGGATGAGCGTTATACACCCACAATATCGTACGACACTACTGCTCACCAGTGCCACTTGCTTGGAGCCTTGAGACATGATACCGGCAGCGGCAATAAGATGGTCAACAGATTACATCCTCCGCAAGGGTACCAATACGTGAAATATTACGAAGCCATGACAGGATTTTGACAACCTTGCAGTTTTTGGTTGATGCTTGGGTCAATGGTTGATTCCTCGTCTTCGTGTAGATGTCGCCCACCAGCTCAAATATCGTTTTGGTGTATGAACCAAGAGTGCAGTGCACCACCTGAAGAAAGAATGACACCCTGATCGTACAGTACCTTCCAAGACGAGATTTCTTTGCCTGAACTCTCGAAACCTTAATCAAGTGCTCATGTCTAATGCAAGGCATCTTTGAATCACACAACTGCAAGATGCATGTTCCGATCACGTCATGTTCATTCGTGATTCCAACTGACCACACGAGAGACGGCGCTACCTTTTCCACACCAATCCAGTCTATACTGATTCCACACGGTAAGTGCGCCAGCTTTGTTCTCTTTTGGCAGCGACTGCACTTTGCATGACGAAACGGTGTGGTCTCTCGACGAAAGCGCGATCATCAACCTCCACGAGGGATGGGGTCATCTGGCGTCTAGTTCTTTTGGTGTTGTCGTCTGCTTGACTGTTCGATAGTGTCCGGGCAGTGGGCTCTCTCCCAGCCTCCCCGTGTGCTAAAGTATATAACGCGTATAACTATAAAAATGCACAATAATTTCAAGAAACAGGGCAAGATCCACTGAGAGGTGAGATGCTATAGCCTATCGGCTCTCTTTGGCTACACCCCTAATTTGAAACCCTTTCTGCCTTTTTATAGTTCATATAGCGCTCGACAACTTTATGGGAGAGGGTACTCGAAACAGGAGTTATAGACTTTAGCACACGGGGAGGAGGGTAAGTAGAACCTCTTCTGCTGGAGTTGAGTTTAGCTGACAATTGTGCCAGTTCGCGGCTACTTGTAGTCTAGTTCGCTGGGACTGAGCGCTTTGATTTCTGACTATTCTGCGATGTTGCGGCTCAAGGTTGTGCGCTATGATTTTGTGCGTCAGGGGAGTTTTGATGGGCGTGTGGACGGGCAAAGCTCCTGCATGTCCGTCTTGTGCCGCTTTTATGCTTGAGCACAACCCCTTGGCCATGCATTGACGTGCTTGGTGCTACGAGCTACCCCAGACTCTCCACTCGCTCGACTGCGGTCAACTGTAAAGTGTCCAGTCCTGTAAGTTGGCCGTGACTGCTTTGGTAAACCATGGCTGCTGCACTTACAGCATCATCGTCCACATGGACACGGCTGCTTCTGCTAGTTGCAGCTCTGTGCTGCTTGCTCTCTCCAGTCGGTAAGTTCAACTCCAGAAGCACTCTAGAAAGTCAATGGCTTAAACCATCCAAGTGTCTGTCAAGCACGAGAACTTCAAGACCTGTGACCAGTCAGGCTTCTGCAAACGTAACAGAGCCTATGCCGATGAAGCCGCCTCGCTCTCCTCCTCATGGTCAAGTCCCTACGTCCTCGACTCCGCTTCTGTCACTTTCTCCAAGGGCCAGTTGTCAGGAACCATACTCAAGACCATCGCCACTTCCGACCAAACCGTTCGCCTGCCCGTCACCATCTCCTTTTTCGAATCTGGGACTGCCAGGGTTACTGTTGATGAAGAGAAGCGTCAGAAGGGTGATATTGAGCTTCGCCATGGCTCCAAAGCCAGGAAAGAGCGTTACAACGAGGCCGAAAACTGGGCCATCGTTGGCGGAACCAAACTCAGCTCTGGTGCTGCAACCGCCAAGGATGCCGAGTCCGGTACCACCAAGGTCTCGTATGGTCCTGCGAGCAAGTTTGAGGCCATCATCACTCACTCTCCCTTCGGTATTGAGTTCAAGAGAGATGGAGAATCCCACATCAGACTGAATGACAGAGGCTTGTTGAACGTCGAACACTGGCGTCCCAAGGTCGACAAGCCACAAGAGGAGAAGAAGGAAGGCGAAGCCGAAGCCGACGACGTGAAGAAGGACGTGTCTGAAGACGAAAGCACATGGTGGGATGAAGCTTTTGGTGGAAACACCGATACGAAGCCACGAGGCCCCGAGAGTGTGGCTCTCGATGTTACATTCCCTGGCTATGAACACGTCTTTGGAGTTCCAGAGCACACCGGTCCTCTCTCTTTGAGACAGACCCGGTAAGTCTGAACCCTTTCTCTCGTTTCAATTGTCTGAATGCTTATCATCCACAGTGGCGGCGAAGGTAACTTCAATGACCCCTATCGTTTGTACAATGCCGATGTGTTCGAGTACGAAATGAACAGCCCCATGACTCTCTACGGCGCAATTCCCTTCATGCAGGCTCACAAGAAGGACTCCACTGTTGGTGTATTCTGGCTCAACGCTGCAGAGACTTGGATCGACATTGTCAAATCAAAGTCGAGTGCCAACCCTCTCAGCCTGGGTATCGCATCTCATACTGACACACAGACTCACTGGTTTTCCGAGTCGGGTTTGCTCGACATCTTTGTCTTCCTTGGTCCTACACCCAAGGATGTCGTCTCTTCCTTTTCCGAGTTGACCGGCTACACTCAGCTGCCTCAGCAGTTTGCTATTGCCCACCATCAATGCCGTTGGAACTACGTTACCGACGAAGATGTCAAGGACGTCGACCGTAAATTCGATAAATCACAAATTCCCTACGACGTTATCTGGCTCGACATTGAATACACCGACGGCAAAAAGTATTTCACCTGGGACCCTCTGACCTTCCCTAACCCGCTCGGTATGCAGAAGCAACTCGACGACCATGAGAGAAAGCTTGTTGCTATTATTGATCCTCACATCAAGAACGAGGGTGGATACTCCGTCGTGGACGAGCTCAAATCCAAGGATCTCGCGACTCACAACAAAGATGGCAACATTTACGAAGGCTGGTGCTGGCCTGGCTCTTCCTACTGGGTTGACTGTTTCTCCCCCGCTGCCCGTAAGTGGTGGGGTCAGCTGTTCCAGTATGCAAAGTTCAAGGGTTCTGCTCACAATCTCTGGTTGTGGAACGACATGAATGAACCATCGGTGTTCAACGGCCCAGAGACTACCATGCCCAAAGACAACTTGCACCATGGCAATTGGGAGCACCGAGACGTGCACAACCTCAACGGACTCACACTCGTCAATGCTACTTTCGAAGGCCTGGTCGCACGTAACAAGGAAGAAGAGAAGGCTGGAGGAGTTAGACCTTTCGTCTTGACTCGTTCGTTCTATGCAGGCTCGCAGCGTATGGGAGCCATGTGGACTGGTGACAATCAAGCAGATTGGGAGCATCTCGAAGCATCTCTTCCGATGGTGTTGTCTTTGGGTGTGTCTGGATTCCCCTTTGCTGGCGCGGACGTCGGCGGTTTCTTCGGCAACCCTTCTCGAGAGCTGCTCACTCGCTGGTACCAGGCCGGGGCTTTCTACCCTTTCTTCCGTGCCCATGCTCACATTGATACTCGCCGCCGTGAGCCTTACCTTTTGCCAGACCTTGAGAGGGCCATTGTCACACAAGCCCTGAGACTGCGTTACGCCCTTCTTCCTGCATGGTACACTGCCTTCCACACAGCAAGCAAAACTGGAGCACCAATCGTGCAGCCAATGTACTACGCACATCCAGGAGACGAGAAAGGCTTCGCCATAGACGACCAGATGTATCTTGGATCGACTGGACTGCTGGTAAAGCCTGTTACGAAGGAAGGCTCGACCAGTGTTGAGGTGTACTTGCCAGATGGTGAGAAGTACTTTGACTACTCAGACTACACAAGCTACAGCGGCCCTGGTCATGTCAAGATTGAGGCGCCTCTGGAAAAGATACCACTTCTCATGAGAGGTGGGCACATCATTCCTAGACGTGATCGCCCAAGAAGATCTAGTGGGCTGATGAGATTCGACCCCTTCACGCTTGTTGTGGTTCTCGGTAATGATGGCAATGCAGAGGGCGAGCTTTACCTTGACGACGGCGAGTCTTACGAGTACGAGCAAGGCGCACACATTCACCGTCGCTTCACGTACACTGGTTCCACAGCGTCGCTCGCATCGGAGGATCTTGGCACCAAAGACAAGAAGACGGCGCAATACCTGCAGCAGATGAAGGAGGTCAGAGTCGAGAAGATTGTGATAGTGAATGCACCTTCGTCGTGGAAGAGCAAGACGGAGGTTGACGTGTCGGAGGAGGGAGGCAGCAGCAGCGGTGAGAGCAAGAAGGCCGGATTGGGCTTTGTTAGTGGGATATCAGGCAAGGCAGATTGGGCCGTAGTCAGGAACCCAGGAGTCAGCATTGGCGAGGGGTGGAAGATTAGCTTTGCATAGACAAACAGAAGATAGAGGTAGACAGACTGCTACAGGTATCGAAGAGCGAGATCTTTGTCAAGAAAGCGACTGCCTGAAGGCGTGGCTGTGCTCGAGGCAGCACGATAAGAGCAGAAGTCGAAAGGGTCTGATTGCGGAGAGGCATGGAGCAGCGAAACGTCACGCCGAGTCCCGCGATTCTACCGTGGGAAGTGGTCAATCAACCTAAGAGGCTACCTAAACAGTGACCCTAACTACACCGCAATTGCGATTTCTGGCCCTTGTCTCTGTCAGAAAAACAATCAAGACGTCTGCAACTCTTTGCCGGCTCTCTCTCCCATCGCCCGACAGTCGCGCAACTAGCACACGCGCTGCTCATCTCCGGACATGGCTACCAATGCGTCGGCGTGAGTTGGATTCAGGAGGCAGCAAGCACCATTCGTGTCCACCTTCTGACTTGTACAAACAGAAGCATCAACGTCAACGACCCCGGTCTCATCACCCTGGTGAACAAGCTCCAGGATGTCTTCACCACAGTCGGAGTACGACCCTGCCCCGTTCCGTGCCTAGACTCGATGTTAACCTCGCGCCTCGCAGGTCCAAAACCCCATCGACCTTCCTCAAATCGCCGTCGTAGGTTCCCAGTCAAGCGGAAAGAGTTCGGTCTTGGAAAATATAGTCGGCAGGGACTTTCTGCCGCGAGGAACCGGTATCGTGACCAGACGGCCGCTCATCCTGCAACTCATCAACCGCGCACCCCTTCCCAAGCAAGAGAACGGCGCAGCTGCCGAGGCTGTCGATGGAGCTGCAGACAAGGAGTCCAACGTCGACGAGTGGGGCGAGTTCCTGCACATTCCCGGCCAGAAGTTCTACGACTTCAACAAGATTCGCGACGAGATTGTGCGTGAGACCGAATCCAAGACTGGTCGCAATGCCGGCATCTCGCCTGCCCCCATCAACCTACGCATCTACTCGCCAAACGTCCTGACTCTGACGCTGGTCGATTTGCCTGGTCTCACAAAGGTGCCTGTTGGCGACCAGCCCCGCGACATTGAGCGCCAGATCCGCGAAATGGTCCTCAAGCAGATTAGCAAACCGAACGCCATCATCCTCGCTGTCACCGCTGCCAACACTGACTTGGCCAACTCGGACGGTCTCAAGCTGGCCCGCGAAGTCGACCCTGAGGGTCAGCGCACCATCGGTGTCCTGACCAAGGTTGATCTGATGGACGACGGTACCGACGTCGTTGACATCCTTGCTGGTAGAATCATTCCTCTGCGCCTCGGATACGTACCCGTTGTCAACCGTGGCCAGCGTGACATCGAGAACAAGAAGGCCATTTCCTACGCCCTCGAGCACGAGCGTGCCTTCTTCGAGAACCACAAGGCTTACCGTAACAAGAGCAGTTACTGCGGTACACCCTATCTCGCTCGCAAGCTCAACCTGATCCTCATGATGCACATCAAGCAAACCCTGCCGGACATCAAGGCTAGAATCTCTGCATCGTTGCAAAAGTACACGGCCGAACTTGGTACCCTCGGAGACTCGATCCTTGGCAACAGTGCGAACATCGTCCTAAACATCATCACCGAGTTCTCCAACGAGTACAGAACAGTCCTCGAGGGAAACAACCAAGAACTATCCAGCATCGAGCTCTCTGGTGGTGCCAGAATCTCCTTCGTCTTCCACGAGCTCTACGCCAACGGTGTCAAGGCTGTCGATCCTTTCGACCAGGTCAAGGACATCGATATCCGTACCATCCTCTACAACTCTTCCGGCTCATCGCCTGCCCTGTTCGTCGGTACTACCGCGTTCGAGCTCATCGTTAAGCAACAGATCAAGAGGCTAGAAGACCCTAGTCTGAAGTGTGTCTCTTTGGTTCACGACGAATTGGTTCGCATTCTGGGCCAACTCTTGAACAAGCCCCTCTTCAGAAGATACCCTTCACTCAAGGAGAAACTCTACCAAACTG
This sequence comes from Aureobasidium sp. SLJ-2021a, assembly GCA_019677095.1. Lineage (NCBI taxonomy): Eukaryota > Fungi > Ascomycota > Dothideomycetes > Dothideales > Saccotheciaceae > Aureobasidium > Aureobasidium sp. SLJ-2021a. Next base: position 671,716 of record JAHRBU010000003.1, read on the forward strand.
TCATTACCTTCTTCAAAAAGTCCATGGAACCATCCAACAAGCTCGTCAAGGATCTTGTTGCTATGGAGGCTTGCTATGTCAACACCGGTCATCCCGACTTTCTCAACGGTCACAGAGCTATGGCCATCGTCAACGAGCGTCGTCATGCTGCCAGACCTACCCAAGTGGACCCCAAGACCGGCAAGCCTCTGCCACCTTCTGCCGTTCCGCCGCGCGCTGCAAGCCCCTCATTATCTCTCGATGGCAATGAGGCATCGGGCGGTTTCTTTGGCAGCTTCTTCGCCAGCAAGAACAAGAAGAAGATGGCTGCCATGGAGGCACCACCACCAACACTAAAGGCCAGCGGCACACTAAGTGAAAAGGAGAGTGAAGAAGTCGAAGTCATCAAGCTCCTCATCACTAGTTACTTCAACATTGTTCGCCGCACGATGATCGACATGGTCCCTAAAGCTATCATGTTGACCCTGGTGCAGTAAGTCAACCCACCGACATTTGTATTAGCATGCGACTGACATTGTCCCAACAGATTCTCAAAGGAAGAGATGCAGCGTGAGCTTCTGGAGCAAATGTACCGCACACAGGAGTTCGACGATCTGCTCAAGGAGAGCGACTACACGGTGCGCAGACGCAAGGAGTGCCAGCAGATGGTCGAGAGCTTGGGCAAGGCAAACGAGATTGTCAGCCAGGTGCAGTAGTTTGTTCCCCTTCTTTTTTTTTTGCAATTGTACTCTGTTCTGGTTTTCCCCCTTTGGGTTTTTAGGCGTAAGTTTTGCTTTTTCTTTCTCAATCATGAAGCATAGACGAGATGAGGCAGATGAGCATGACAGGAAATGGAGGCAGAATGTCTGTTATTTGGTCTGCCATGGGCGGTGCTTGGCGTACCAATCATTGGGTCTATGTGAGAGACAGAGCATGGGTAGCCCTTTTGAATTCTCCCTCCATTGTGTGCATCTTGCGGTGTCATGTCGGGCAGGAAGCCTGTAGCAGCTTACGGCTATCGTGATCAGTACTAGGCACAATCTTCTATTTCCACCCTCCCATCTCACCATTCTCCTGCAAAGCTCACGTCAATCACTCACTGTCAATAGCCAAACTTTGGTGCAGATTTTGAAAATTCATAATGAAGTGGTATCTGATTGCATGTAAATTTGACCTTGCCGCTAGGCCTTCCTGCACTTGCACCTTGAACACCTTGTCAGCCGACCCACATAACAACCTGCCGAAACTCCTTCCCATCAACTATGGACACGTAACATTATTGTGTCGAGATCATTAGACACCGCTCCTGTACACTTGGGCACCGCCCTTGCGGAGTTGCACACTGTCTCTTTTTTGCAATGCCCAGATGGCCCTGTTGAGAGCTTGTTCTGAAAAGTTCTTCCTGTCAACAAACTCGCGCCTCAAGGTCGCCAGACTTGCTGTGTAGCCAATGGGCAAACGCTTTCTCAACTCATCTTCAACCTTTGAGATTTCATCAACAAGCTCACGGTTGCCGGAGATGCCAGCAGCATTGGCAGCGTTGGACTCGCCATTTTGGGAGAGGACGGCTTCCATGGTACTGCCCAGGAATAGGCGGATGGCTTCGTCGACGTGGTGCTCTGTGGCGATCGGGGACAAGGAGATCTTGGCCAAAGCTTCAGTGATACGGACCAGCGACTCCAACTGTCTGACAGTAATGGGGATACTCGAACGCTGGTTGGCGGATGCTTCGGCCTGGGCGACTTGTCTTCTGATACTGACAAAGTGCGAGGACAACTTCTCGGCGGCTTCGGGCGAGAGACGGGGCGCGCAACGGGTCTTGCAGTAGCTGATGTAGCGCTTCATCTTCTCGACAGGGATGGATGGAGCGGCTTGTTGTTGGTCTTGGTTACCGTTGCCACCCATGTGAATACCCATGACGTGCTTTGCGATACGCTCATCACGGCCACGATCGTGCTCATCCCTGACGATGAAGATGAGATCGAATCTACTGAGGATGGTGGTTTGGAAGTCGATGTTCTCGCCGGGCGACTTGAGGTCATCGTAGCGTCCGAAGATGGGGTTGGCAGCTGCGAGAACGGAGGTGCGAGCGTTGAGAATGGTTGTAATACCAGCTTTGGCGATCGAGATGGTCTGTTGTTCCATGGCTTCGTGGATGGCTACACGATCTTCGTCTCGCATCTTATCGAACTCATCGATACAGACTACACCTCCATCTGCCAACACCATGGCACCACCTTCGAGATAGAATTCACGGGAGTTTTGGTCGCGCTGTACCGAGGCGGTCAAACCAGCTGCAGAAGAACCTTTGCCGGAAGTGTAGATTGCAATGGGAGCAGCCTTCTCGACAAACTTGAGCAGTTGAGATTTGGCGGTACCCGGGTCACCGAGAAGTAGGACGTTGATATCACCACGAAGCTTCATACCATCGGGCAGGATCTTCTTGCTACCACCCATGAGCAAGCAGGTAATGGCCTTTTTGATGTCCTTGTTTCCGTAGATTGAGGGGGCGATGCACTCGGCAAAGCGTTCGTATAGGTCGGGCCGTCTGCTCATTTCGAGAAATTCTTGTTCCTCCTCGTCGGTAAAGTGAGCACCACCTTTGGCTGTGTGGTCAACATCGGTCTGGATACCGACAGCGCGAAGATAAGGGGTGCGGATGGCAACAGCGGCTCCTGAACCTTTTGACTTGGACTGATATGTGCTGAAGACACCCATGACGGTGCATCGCGAACCGGGGACGACACGATTGGTCAGGTAGCGATCTGCCGAGATGTGGATGTGACGAGGCAGTTCACCGACGGGAACGTCATCGGGAGCTTCCTGCAACTTGATGACTTGTTGATCGATGAATTGACACTTTTCGTGGACGACAAAGTAAGGATCCAGGGGACATTTTGTCGAGTCTTCGCCGGGCTGGGTGGAACGAGCACATGTACGAGGCAGGGTGAGGCCGGAGAAGCCACCCAGGACTGAAATGTTTTGCGAATGTTGGCAATTGCGGCACTGGATGTGCAAGACTGTGGCTTTCGAGGAGAGAGTGCTGGCTCCAATGACGATTCCAGGGATGCGGACCAGGTGGGAGACGTGGGTGGCTGTCAGGCCACGGATCAAGGTCTGCGAGACGGACGAGTGGACGAGGAGCTGGAACGAGGGCAGAGCGATGTTGCGCTGCGAGGGGTAGACGATGCGCTGGGCGCAGTGCTTGATGGCGGCTTCGAACAGCGGAATGACATCGGCGGGCTCGTTGTTGAGGCGGTGGGCGAGCAGCTCGTTGTAGGTGGTCAGGTGGACAATGTCGACGTCGCAATAGTACTGTTTGGCCAGCACGTTCTCCCGGATCTGGTCTCTGGCGGGTGGGTCAGTGTCGGCGAGTGCAGGGCGACGACGGAGCAGCTCACCTGTATGTAAAGACACGGTTGGTGAATTCAAAGTCCAAGATGAAATTGACGAGTTGTTCTTGGATGGCGCCGCGAGAGTCGGGACCCGTCTGGCTGCGGTCCTCGGGGAAGACACTCAAGGTGTAGACGGACTCTCTATCCATTGTTGCGCTTTGCTTGTGCTTCAGACCGAGGGGTAAACACGCAGGAGAAAGTGCTCGGAAACAACGCGAGCGCGAGCACGAACGAACGCGAACACGAAGATGGCTCGGCCTTTCCAATCAAGGCCCAAGCGGGTTAGCGCCCGGCGGCATCAAGCTAGACCGACGGGGAAGACGGCCGTGGATAGCGGTCCGGGCCCGGGAGTTATCCAAGGCTCGAGCCGGCCGGGAGCTTCATTCTATAACGCTGGCTGGCTGCTTGTTGTCGACTTGCACTTAGAATGTCCTTGACATGTCCGAAGACAGCGCCGACCTGGTCTCGTCGCCATCGTCGCTCCGCCATGCCCACGCCTACCCCTTCCCTTCGTCGTATCAGCGACGTCCCTCCCGCCGCCTGTCCAATGACAGCACTCTGTCCATCAACTCGATAGGCGGTGCTCTGGACATGACGCCCGCCAGAGCCGACCACTCGCTCAGCGAAGCCCGCCAGAACGGTGCGCATCCACCACAAGCCCCAAACTCTCTCTAAACGTGCTGCAGCCATCTCGACCCTCCTACAACCTCCCATTGTCCGCACCGGCCTCCTGGCTCCGCCCGCCCCGCCTTCCTCGGCTTACCGAGCCCCCACCACACGCGACATCCCTCCAGTCACTCTGACCAACATCCCCAAGGTCGACCCTTCCACCTTCAACGACTACATCTCCCGCGTCGGCCCCCTCTTCGACAATCTCTCTCGTCTACGTCGCCATGCCCAACCCAAGCCACCGACCAATGCCCCGACCAGCCCTGTCCTCAGCCGTCACAATTCCACCACTTCCCTCCTCTCTCCCACCGACTCTCCTCAACCGCGACGTCGCTCCAGTGCTTATGCCCGCCGAAGACTAAACGAGCCCACTCCCTTGTCCACCATCCCGAATGTCTACTTTGACGAGAACTTCCAGCTCGAGAACCCACGGACCTTCGACGTGGTCAGCGAGCGCGCCGAGATTGCTCCCGGCACCGCCAAACAAGAGCAGTCGGCCAATGGCGCCCCTCTCCCTCCGCGAAAGGCCTTGGCCAGCAACGCCATCCTACAAGAAAAACTGTCCTGGTACATGGACACAGTAGAGCTTCACCTGATTCAATCCATCTCCTCCGCTTCAACCTCCTTCTTCGCCGCTCTGGGTTCTTTGCGCCATCTGGAACAAGAAGCCTCGGACTCTGTCAGCAGGATTCAGAAGTTGAGAGCAGATTTGGCCAAGCTGGACCAAGACATGGCAATGGGTGGTCTAGAGGTCGCCAATCTGCGCACGAGATACCAGAACATGCAAAAACTTGCAAACGCCGTCGACCAGGTTGCCCGTGTCGTCCAGGATGCCAAGAACTGTGAAGAGTTGGTTGAGAGAGGAGAATACGACGCTGCTGCCGGCGCAATGTTACGCCTCGACTGCTTGATCGCCGGACAACCCCATCCGTCGTCTGAACCATCGCCTACAGATCTACACGATTTGCGCTCCCTCCACGCCCTCCAAGGCCTGTCCGATTCCATGGATCAGCTGCGCTTCCGCATTGGCAAAGGCTTCGAGTCTCGTTTTCTCGAAACACTACTTTCCGATCTACGGAGGCATATCGACCATGTGCCGCCAAGAAACACCCTGCGTCGTTGGGCGAGTACATCGATGCGTTTACGAGGCCTGCAGACTGGTCCAACTGCTTACATGGAGATTAATGATCGGTTCCGGAAAGACTTGCTCGCTTCGTTGCATGGTCTGAGTAACTCGGGCCAGACCGCACAGGCAACAGCAGATTTCAGGGAGGCTATCATGAGGGAAATGAAGCATCTGATCCGCAAACACCTCCCCAGCTCCAACGACGACGACAACGAGTCTGTCACATCGGTTGCTACACGCACCAGCAAGGCTGCGAGTCAACAGGAAAAGTCCATCATTCTGGCCAGGAACCTGCGTGCCATGGACGAAGAGTCCGCCGAAGACATGGTTGTCAACATCTATACCGATATCAGTGAAGCTTTGCGACGTCTGAGCATGCAGATCAAAGTATTACTCGATGTCACTAGTACCATGGATGCTCCGGATTCGCTCAAGTCGCCCATAAGCCCGAGTCCAAGGCCAGCCGACCGGTCCAGAAGTCCAGCGCCCAGGGTGAGCGGAATACAGGAAGAATTGAGCCAGGCGTTGGACATGTCGAGTCTGTTGGGCCAGGCGGTGGACGTGGCGCATACCCAAATCACGCGCATCCTCAAAGTACGCACCGAGCAGGTGAACCATCTGCCACTGGAACGTTTCCTGCGCTATTTCACCATCAACCGCCTTTTTGCAGATGAATGCGAGGCCATCTCTGGTCGATCTGGCACACAGTTAAAGGCTCTGGTCAATACACAGATCAACACCTTTGTCCGAGCCTTTGGCGATGCTGAAAACCAGCGTATTGCTCAGACCCTGGACTCGGACCAATGGGAAGCTAAGGACTTCAAGGAGACAGACCAGGCATTGCTCTCACGCGTTTTGGAAGGCATGTCCTCGGACCCAGCCATATGGCTACAAGGTACGCGCGTATGGGAAGACCCCTCGCAGCCGATATCCACCAATGGTACCTCATCAAACGGCGAGGGCAACGACGCCAAATCTGCCAATCGTTCTGCATATATTGACGAAACACGCTACATTCTGGTCTCATCTGCCATCTCTCTTCTTCGACCCATTGACGAGTTCCTTGCATTAATGACCAGCATACCGTCAATAACTTCCGCCGCTGTACCTGCCTTGATAGACGTCCTCAGAACCTTCAACTCTCGTACATCACAGCTTATCCTCGGGGCTGGCGCCACACGGATCGCCGGTTTGAAGAACATTACCACCAAACACTTGGCCCTGGCCTCGCAGGCGCTCAGCTTTGTCATTGCCATGTCACCCTATCTCCGTGAAGCGGTTCGCCGGCATGCCAGTTCAGCCAACAAAGCTGAAGTGCTCGGGGAGTTCGACAAGCTGAAACGACTATATCAAGATCATCAAATGGCGATTCACGACAAGCTCGTTGAGATCATGACAGCAAGGGCGACATCACACGTGAACTCGATGAAGAAACTCGACTTTGATGCCGAAGCGAAGAAGAATGCAGATGGCACGAGTGCATACATGGAGACGTTGACAAAGGAAACAGGCACATTGCACCGCGTGCTGAGCAGGCATTTGGCAGAAGTGGATGTAACAGTCATCCTAAGCCAGATCTTTGCTAGTTACAAGGAGCAATGGCTCAAGGCCTTCCAGGGAGTGGAGATCAAGACGACGGCTGGCCAACAGAGGCTTCTCAAAGATGCACAGCTCTTCGACTCGAAACTGAGCAAGATCGACGGGTTTGGCGACATGGGCAAGACGCTCATAGATGCTGTCGGCGCGAAGACAGTCGTCCAGGAGAAACCAGATCTTCCACCGCCTCCACCATCTCAAACCAAAGACATCTCGACCGAGAAGCCTCTACCTGCAGCGCCCGGAACTGACGGTAAAGACACCTGGGAGAGTGAGAAGGCAACGACTGCGGATCGGGAGAAGGAGGAGGTGAAAAGTTAGAAGCTAGAACTGCATATTGAAGCTGTACGCACGCCTGCCCATCATCAGAGCCTGTTTGAATGAGGAGATCTCTGGCTTGTATTGACTCCTCAAGTAAGTCAGTGCATTTGAAGATGGTGAAATAATTAGTTGGTGCGATCCATGGGCAGCCACGTCAGGGTGACGGTCTTAACTAGCATATTTTCCATGCATCACAGGATTGTAGCACCACTTCATGTAATACCGATATCAAAGTAAGCTGAGGATGAAGAAAAGTATTGAAATAATGCTCGTGTGTAGTTTGATCATCAAAATCGTCCTACGCGGGCTGCTGGTCGCGAAAAATGCAATCTCAAGCTGGTATTTCTAGAAGCTGATATCAAATTGCACGTTCTCTTACACCAATCGAATGTCCATCAAACATCGCTCTTGCAAATCGTATTCAAGGCGACAGGTGGCGCTAGACAAAACTCCGAGAGCTCTCACAGTGTTACATTGATCTGTGTAACCCATCACACCAATGAGAATAAGGGTATTGCGACATTCCAGATGCCTGATTTATTGACTTAAGCTAATGTGAACGAGCTATATATTATGCAAAATTAGCTAGTTAAGCACGTACGGCCACAGTCAGCTGAAAACTGGGCATCCCGTCCGCTCTGCCATACATAAGCAGTTGAACGGCAGATTAGTACTACGGTGGGTGACCACGTGGGAATCCCTGCTGCTGTACGTTTTGCTTTTTGTTCCAGACATCGACATTGTGCACGACATCGAAACATTCAAATATTTTTTATTGTTGTTTGTTTGTTTGCTTGAGAAGAATCTCAAACCGAAAACTGTCTTGAGAAACGAGATCGAGCGTGGATGCCATAAGTTCCAGGGCCGACGCGACGTGGAATTCTAGAGAAAACGAATCAAGCAATTGATACATCTATAGGAATGCGTCAGGGTATCATAACATGTACACGAGCGTGATGGAAGGAGTATCACACCGCTATTCCTCCTCGTCCCCCTCCTCCTCTCCCATATCCACGTCGTCTCTTTCTTCCCCCTCCGTCTCTTCTGTCTCCTCGTCACTCGTCGCTTGTTCCATCTTTGCCTTCTTTACCCAGCCTTTCCAATCCGTCTCCGACACGTCTGAGCCACCGAAGTCCCAGGCGTTCAGGTCGGCCAGATGCCTCATGGTTGGCCTACCATGGGGACAATTCCAAGGCTTGTCCATTTCCCCCAAATTCCTCACAACCTTGAGCATTTGATTCTCTTTCAATGGTTTACCAACCATGATACTTGACCGACAAGCTCTCATCGCCAGCATCTTCCTCACTTTTGCTGGGCGCGGGACGACGCCACCAGAATGATCAGAAAGTAGATGGATGAGCTCTTCCAGGTCGCTAAGGTCAAACGTGACATCTTTACTCGTGGGCAGGGTAAGGAGCTTACAGCGCAATCCCACATCGCTCGTGCCAGAAGTGTCCGTTTCAATGATGAAGCCGTTGGCAGTGAGCGCTTTGGTATGCGTAAGGACAATCTCCTCTTCTATAGCCGTAAGCTCTAGTTGCTTGGGCTGTGCCAAGGGCTGTGGTTCCAGAGTCAGAGTGTTGGTGAAGCGTTCAAAGTTGTACTTCTCGTCAGCAGCGTGCTGGTCAATGATGAATAGATCAGCAGATGCGACCGCTTCGTTGGGAGGCCGTACTGCGAGGATAAATCCAAGGTTAAACTGTCCAACAATGTCCATTTGAGCAAAGTCAAGTTTGGATACAGTCAGTGAGAGACGGGCTTCCGCGTCCACTTGCTCTATGCCATCAGCGACGGCCATGTTCCGCTGAGAGGTTTCTTGCGAGACTGACGAGACCATCGAGAGAAGACTCGCTTGTTCCGCAATGGAGGTTGTCGTGATGTCGTACGCTTGGCTCAAGTTCAGTGTTTTGTGTTTCGAGGCCCGGAGAGCCTGGGTAGCACGTTTGATATTGTCGTGTGATGGGCGTTCAGCCTCATGCTCTGCTTCTTGAATGATTTGAGTGATTCTGGCATCCTCCCGGATCCGCCTCGCCCCCTCGTCGAGATACTCTTGGTCAGACTCAATCTCGATCTCGCCAGGTTCGGGGCGGTCTCTATCAGCCTCCTCCATGCTGTGTGAGAATTCATCGTTAGAACTCGTGTGCAGATCGTCCAACGTCTGAGATGTTAGCTGCGGCGTTTTCTCTCTTGCACGAACAGTTTGTCGGTTGTCTGTTTCAGGCACAAATAGCGTCTCTTCATCGCCGCCTTCAGAAGCATCCTGAGTTCCCTTCTCGCTAGGCCCACTCTCCTCTTCAGAACAGTCGTCACCACTCTCCTCTTCAGAACAGTCGTCACCACTCTCAACCTGGGTGCTGGGCATAACAAACTGACTCAATTTCTTTGCCACAGAATCCTTTGGAACATGTATTTTGTGCCTTTTGGGAGTATAAGACCCACTGCCGACAATAGTGCGCGTAGTCTTGTCTCCGATGGTGATTTCAGCTACTCGTTGAGGAGTACGTTGCGGACGCATACGATCAAAGGCGTTCTGAACCGGTGGTTTGTCTTGTGCTCGAGGAACATCATCCCGATTCTGAGCACCTCTGCCTACCCAATTGTGAATCAAGCGTTCAGGAGGACCCTTTTGTGTGACTGGTTCCTGATGTGCATCTGAATCGCCTGGACCTCCTTGGGATATCGGTGACTCTGAAGTAGTCACGGCAGTAGCCTCTGATTCAGAGTTTCGTACAATGGTGAGTGGCTTGTATTCAGGTAGTTTTGGCTGAGCCAGAGCAGGTTTTGTCTGTGGTACGGTTTGGTCCTGGGACTCGAACAGCTCTACAAGAGCCTCTTTGAGAGATTCGAGCAACACACCCTGGTCATGGAGAAGGATGGTTCGCTTATCAGGAGAGACATTGACATCGTAAGAGTTTGTGTCCATGATCAGGTTGGCAAAGACGAAAGGAGACTGAGAAATGTTGAACGTCTTGTACACCTCATTGAAAGCCTTTGCGACTTGAGGAAGACCACAAGGCCGTGAGTTGACGTAAAACATCTGTCGATCTGGCGCTGAACGGCCTTCTCCCAACACAGGTCGAGATATGTGTCCTTCAACTATGACGCCGCGAGAGGCGCCATCATCGTGCGTTGAGAGTGCGGATGTGGTAGGCTGCAATTCGAATTTGAGATCGAGTGCTACCAGGTCTCGAAGGCTTTTGGAGCCAAACACTTTGATGATGTTGTCCTTGGTAGCTGCACTGCCATTAGTCGAGAACGATGATGTCTTGCCTCTGGAAACATGATCAGCTATCATGATGATACTTGCATGACATGTGAAGATTTACCCTTTTGGCGTTTGGTTGCTGACAGTGAATCTGACGCCAGTGCTGATGCAGGCATATGCTTGCAGAAGCGTCAGAACTTTAGCGTATTCGCGCTTTATGTTCTTCTCCAGCTCCTTTTTCCGTACAGGTAGATTGCAAAAGATTTTCTCGACGACGACTCTGGTACCTCGTTGTGCAGCGATGGTACTTGTACTCTTGAGTTTGCCAGATACCTCGAACTCTAGACGCGTACCTCTTGGTCGATCCATCTCACGAGCTGTGATGATATAGAGCTGAGACAGCGCGCACAGGGAAGCGAGTGCTTCCCCTCGGAAGCCGAAAGTATCCAGGTTTTCGAGATCATCGTAACTACGTAGTTTAGATGTGTGATGCTTGAGTGCTGGTCGAGCTTTGTCAGACATTGACAAGCAGTAGAATCTAAACGGCGAAACATACCAACAGACTGGAAGTCTTCTGGTGCAATACCAGTACCGTTGTCAATCACTTCGATAGCATCGAGACCGTGATTGCGGAACCGGACTTCAATCGACGTGGATCCAGCATCCAGGCTGTTCTCAACAAGTTCCTTGACGACAGAGTTGAGATCTACGATGACTTGTCCTGACTGGATTTGATGCACCGATGTCTGCTCGATAGCCTGGATTGAGGCCATGTTGCATACCTTGATGAGATACAGTGAGACGAGTTTGGGAAGACGCGCCGTGGCGTTAAGTGCTTCACGCGTCCCCGTGGTCGGCCTTGGCATATGCTCATCCAGGGTTGCCCTTTATGACGCTCATGACTGATACATGTTTTGGGATAATCGAACACGAACAAATACACTTGCAATAAATTTCGCTGTTATGAAGCTGGCATATCATCATCTCTTGCAAGATCACTTAAGCGAAGGCCATTCACGGCTTCTGTTTTGTATGCTTTGAAGCCTCGTGCTGGAACTTTCTTGACAAACATTTCATCCAGTTCCGCAAAGGAACGTCCAGACGTCTCTGGCTGGCACAACCACAGATAGAGCGTTGAGATGACTGCGAAAGCACCAAATATAAAAGCTACCCGAGCTCCGAGGTTCGCCTGATCCGGGTTGAAGAGATACGGTATGACAAAAGCCCACATTGCCTGCAGAACGATTAGATAGTTTCTCAAGCGATGGTGTAATAAACTTACGAACAGACTGCTTTGCAGCGTCAGTCCGATGGCCGCAGTCTTGGTTCGCAAATGACTCGTTGGTGTTTCGATCAGAATTGGATATGCTGTAGCTCCAATCGTAATCGAGTAGAGCCAGTTGTACAGTAGCAACAAGCCAACTGTTCCCTTTGTGGCTGATTTGGACCCGACACAAGCAAGTCCTCCTGTGAGTAAGAGAAGGATGGTCAGAAGCAACATGCCGTAGCATGACAAAGGTCTTCGACCGACCCGGTCTATCAAAAACCAAGAGCAGGTGTTGCCTGTCATGGCAAGTATGTTTTGGACAATGCCAAGGCTGAAGGTTGTAGGAGTGTCGTATCCGGCCAATTGTTGGTAGTAAGTTGAATAGGATGAAACGAAAAAGAGGCCACTCAACGCTTGAATGGCCAAAGGCGCTGCTGCAATGATTGTTCGTCGGAGGTTGCGTTTCTGGAAGCACTCGAGGTACGTCGCGCCTTCTGTCTGCTTTCTGGCGTGCTCCAGCGCCGTGATGGCAGTAGTCGTATAGACTCGTGCATCATCCGCAGTGTATCCAAAGCGGGAGAGTGCGATAGTAGCCTCGGAGCTTCGGTTTTTGCTGAGCAGCCACCAGGGTGACTCAGGCATGAATGGCAATAGGATTGCACCCGTTGCACTGAATCCATACTGAGCCAAGAAAACCGACCGGTAAGCCCAGCGATTTGCTTGATAGCCTGTGATTTTTACGATAATAGATACGATGAAAGGGCCGACTGTCAGGGCCATACCAGCGGCTGCGGTAAGTATGCCTCTTGCCGGGCGAGGGGCAATCTCACCCAAGTACGCGAGGGCAGTGGTCGTGAATGCGCCTATAGCAAAACCGGAGAGAAATTTGCCAATGAAGAAGATTGGGTTAGATGTTGATAGAGTCTCAATCGTGATCGATACAAAGATGACGAGATAGCCGACGGCGAGTGTCCACTTTCTGCCAACCTTGTCTGCGAGCCAACCAGATAACAGTAGTCCAACGATGGAACTGAGGACCGGCGCGCCACTATAGGCAGATTGCCATTCTGCAGACAGCACATAGTCGCCATTATACGGTGATCCAAAATCTTTCCGGAACTGAGGTATCGAAAGTACAACGCCGCCAGCCTGATTGTCGAAACTGCTAAGGACCAGTACAAATATAGCATAGAGGCACCACAACAGCTCGCGCGGATGACGTTTGATCGCCTGAAAGGGAGTTTGAACACGCGAGCTGTTCAGCTCGATGTCTCTGCTGCTTACGCTGTCGTCCACTTCGTTGTTGGTCAGGATGCTGATCTTGGCAGAACCGGCCATGGAATGAGGTCGTACAACACGTCGCGATCAGTAACAAGCGCACATGTTGGACGACTCATTGGCTCCGGTCGTCTGGTGAGAAAGAATATCCAGAGACACCCAATACTAGGTGTCCAGGTGGTCTCTTCGGTGTCGAGCGAAAGAAAGTACCGAATCCACCGAAAGGCGAGTCGTTGAACTCTGTCGTCATCCAATCGGGGAGCGGACCATTCTTGATCCGGGCATCTCTTTCCGAGCCTATTTCTCACCACGCTTTCACAACGTATATCTGCTTGCACATGTGATTTTTTGCTTCGATTAGTCATGAGCAGCTACTCGGTCACTATTTGTTACGCTTCAAGTCTTGCATACGTACATTTATTGTGATCTGAAGGACCAGAAATGAAGACCAATCCTCTATCAATCAACGGCACCGTGTCTCAGAAAATGTGTACTCCAGGATGTAACAACACATAACGATCCGGTCATTGAATATCTTGCAATGTATGAAGAGTGGACGGTTCGACCTCCTAGCTCTTCCTCGGGTAGACATTTGCCCAGCCATTCGCAATACAAGCCTCAGAAGCAAAGACCCGCCCTTGATGGATTCGACATTGTGGATCATACTTGGCCTTGATCTTGATCAGCCTCTCAACGTTATCTCCCCATACCCTATGGCCACCTGCTTTTGGTGAGATGTAATTGGGATAGTCCGCGATGAAGGGTCCGACCGATGCTTGGTGGTCATGTGTGATCTTGTTCAGGGCATCATTGTGTTGGATGACAAAACCATCATCTGCGGCAGATCTCCAGGCAGGTGAAAACAGCGTCTGGTGTGCGGTTTGTGCATGTGGCCATGCGGTGTCGCTATCAGAGGCTGGTCCGTGGCCGTTTTGGTTAGGATACATGTATTGCAAGACCCAGACGGCACTCTTGGGAGTCTCACCTCGAGCGAGTGATTGGTTGATGTAGGCTTCCATGCTGTTTGATGTAGCAGCGATATATGATGCTGTGACCTTGGAAGTTTGAGGGCCCCAGAACCCTCGTCGATAATCGTAAGGGAAGAAGGGCGCACTGAGTTCGGTAGTTTGTCCGTAAGGCACATTGTAGAGCGAGGCCTGTTTCAGATTGAGGCCATCAAGAAGCCTGGAGAATGTTGCGTTAAAGTCCGCCTGCTTTGTGGGCTGTCCAGATGTTCTAGTGCTGTTGGGTTCGTCGAGCGTGTCGGCTGATTGGCTATGAGGATTTGCAAACCGTATGCCCACTATCACCATAGTAGTGGCCAGACTCCCAGTCCTGAGATGTTCAGGATAATAACCAAGTGAGTAGTACATGAGTGAGAAAGGGTCGTGGTTCGAATCAAAGAACTCCACGGTATTCCGTCGAGCCCGTTTCCACGAGTCTCTAGCGACGATCCAGATGCCGAACTCTGAGGAGGTTGGTTCTGGTACTGCTTCTTGATAGAAGGTGGTGACAATTCCAAACTGTCCACCTCCGCCTTGGATTGCCCAGAACAAATCCGAATACCTGTTGGTTTTCGTGGCCAGTACAATCGTCCCAGACATGAGGATAATTTCAAGCGCTCGAAGACGGTCGATTGCGTATCCATAAGCACCAGCTAGGAACCCGATACCACCTCCAGACGAAAAGCCACCAACACCAACATCGCCTACTCGAGCACCAACAGCCGTGAAGCCGGTACCACTCGTGGTGTCAGTGACTTGCTTCCAAACAGCACCTCCTTGGTATGCTATGGCAGTAGATACCGTGATATCTCCTAGTTTGAGATTGTGTAGAACCCTGGTTGAATTCATCCAGGAGAGATCAATGAGGAAGCCAGAAGTGCTTGAAGCGTTGGTTTGTCCATGACCTCCACCAACAAAAGCAAGGTCCCGACCAAGTCTCGAGGATGAAGCAGCCTGGACGGCATAGCTGACATCATCTCTGGTGAGTGGAAAAACCACAACTGTTGCATTTTTGCTGTATTGTTTGCCCCAATACCGATGGGCACTGTGTTCTTGTAGTGGAGAATGTCGGCATGACATTGCTGCACCAGGTGAAAGCTGCGAAGCCAGTCGGGTCAAGGCGAAATCATGTTCGATGCAGTCACCCTGTATGAAGGCACACACAGTCGATGCTGTAAGAAGAAGAATGCAACTTAATAGTGAATACATGCCGATGACTGCTGGAGTAACATGCAGCTGGAAAGAGAGCATTTATATCAGACCTAATTGCTGATCGTCTGCGGCTAGATGAAAACATAGATTTCAACTTCGTGAAAGCCAGCTGTACACGATTGATCGTCACTGGCGTGACCATGTACAATCACATGAGACGAGACCAGGTTTTCGGAATCAGGCAGTGTCCACGGGATTGGAGATTGCAATGCAGTTCGAACGCCCATACAGTAGATAGATTGTCTACACAGCACAAACTTGGCCTCGTGGCTAAAGGCGGAAGGAGCTGCAGAACGTGGAGACCACTAAGGCCAGTTGACAGTCATGCAATCTTGCGTTTGCTGAATTTGTTGCTTC
The DNA here is from genome assembly GCA_019677095.1 of Aureobasidium sp. SLJ-2021a. NCBI lineage: Eukaryota > Fungi > Ascomycota > Dothideomycetes > Dothideales > Saccotheciaceae > Aureobasidium > Aureobasidium sp. SLJ-2021a. Next base: position 687,125 of record JAHRBU010000003.1, read on the forward strand.
CAATCGGAATTTGTCTTCCAGCAGCTGAACTTGTAGGTATGGCTAGAACGCCTACCTATCAGACGATCGAATCCGGCAAGGTCGAATTGTTGATCAAGCTCGTGTGATCGAGCGTTCGATGTCGAGTGCTGAAAGCTCAAGGGGGCTTGGTGGATCAAGTCGCGATGTTTCTGTTTGCTAAGGCATGACTGTTCCTCATGGTCGCACCTCGAGTCGAACACAAACGTGGTTCGCTGGCACGTTTTCCTATCACTTGACAGCTGCTGTAATACGACGAACAGGCCGAACCTTGACTCGCCATCATGGTCAAATGTCTTACCATCATAGGCGTCAAAAGTCTAGTCAATGTTTCCTACACCACGCAAGCTGAGGTAGACATCTGTACCCCAGCCGAGTAAGCTCTGTACTCTGATGCCGCCACCAAAGTACTCGGCGTATGCCCTGCCCAGCTTCAAGCCATAGCCCAGGCCCGCTAGGCTGTTCTCGTTGCCGCCAGCATTTGAGAGAGCATTCAAACCATCGCCATCGTTGGTGCCTCCACTGGTGATGTCAACGATTTCTTGTTCGTTGAAAGTGGTGAAACCAAACTCCCACAGCTTTGCATAAGCAGCAGGAGGTATGCCGCCTCCTCGGTCTCGAATGCGGATTGTGACGCCTGGTGTGGACTTGTCCAGTGGGCGGATGTTTGCTGATGCGGCATTGGCAGGTCGCTGTGCCCCTGACGCGGCATCAACAGAGCCTTGATCGTAGTTGGTGATACCGGTGTGTTTTCCCTTGGTTTCCTCTGGCGCGGGCGCGATTGTGACTTCAATCGGGTGTCGCTCGTTTCCCTTCTCAATGGTTGCTCGGAAAGCGTTTTTCAACAGTTCGGTGATGATGTACTCTAGATGCATGGGAATGTGAGCCAGGGTGGTTTCTGGCTCGCCTCGGATGACAACGCTAGGTCGGACACCATACTTGAACTCGCAAATGTCACCGACAAGGCCCTCACAATGTCTGATGATGTCGACGGGCGTCAACTTTGTATCAATGACACCGATGTAGGACGGATCAACATGAGTTTTCTGTTCGGAGAGGTCGAGATGAGGTTGAGATGAGAAGTGAAGCGCGATGTGTTGCTCGGCGATCAGTCGGGTGCCTATTCTCGCACGGAGATGTTCGTCAAGGAATTTTGTGACCTCATTCGGGCTGATGTACTTTCTCGCCTCGAGAAAGCCTCGGGCAAGGATAGATATGGTGTTGGAGTGCGTCTGGACCAGGTCGGCCATGACACTTGTAAACTGTATCTCATCCTCCAGCGTCTTGATCTCTCTCGAGGCATAGGGCAGGAGGGTGGACAAGGAGTGGACGTAGTTGTTGTGGATCTTGGAGACGTTTGGGTTCGAGACAACGATAAAAGGCAGATTGCGAAGGGATTGGATGCGGTGAGCGAGACGCGAGGGGAGAATGGAGAGGGTGAAGTTGGCCGAGTCGAGTAATTGGTTGCTTGTGAGAGGCGGTCGTCCGAACCTACAGCTTGTTACTCGTCGTCCGGTCTGTCACCTACTACATCCAACTTACTTGGCCAGGTCTGCTAGAGTCAGCGGATGCAAGGGTCTGCCAGCCAGCCTAGCGACTTCGCCATCTGTGACCTTTTGCTTCTTGAGCCCGTTGTCAGGCGCGTGACGTCTTGGTGTGGTAGAGAGTCGTCTGGTAGCCCTTTGACTTGAGCAGGACAACCTCGACACGCGGCTACCTATGCGATTCATGCCGATGATTGAATTTCGGTGTGGTCAACCAAGCGACAAGTCGCGAACTGTCGAGCGCTTTTTGTTTGAGCCCACGACAGCTATGACGCAGCACTTTGGCTCGTCTTCTCACGTGTTGACACCTAATCGCGCCCAACAAAGCACCGAACTATACTCCTGTCCACATGGTGGCCACTCAGCTCTGATCAGAAGGGCAACGTCTCGACTCATTCTTTGACCTTGTTGGCGTGGTCTATAACGCCATATCACACGACTTGGGGCTTAGTGCAAAGCGCCGGCCGTGTGGCCGAGCGCGAGGAACAAGTCGTGTTTGCGTGTCATGTGTTATTCAATGTACGGTATCTGAAAGGACCCTCGCATATATAATGTCATGTCTGTCGTCGATCAAGGTGCTGCATGTTTCTCCCTGGGTGTCCTACTGGGTTCTGACCTCGCCATCGTTCTCAACGTTGATGTGGTCGTTGGACGAAAGGGTGTGGACCTTGTCCTCGGGGAACTCGGCGCTATTGGGCCGTTAGTGGTTGTACATGCATCGAGACGGTCCGTCCTGGTGGCAGAAGCGTACGTGAAGCCCTTGATCAGCTTGAACTCGGTCGTGATCTTGCCGCCCTGGTCGGTGACCTGCTTCTTGGCACTGTGATGCAAGTCAGTATGGGCATGCTGGATACACAAGGAAAGAGAGAGGCTTACGCGTCGAGTTGAGATGCATCGGCACCATCCTTGAGAGAGACCTGGACTCTGTCAGCTGTCTGCCTGCGCGGCCCGCTCTGTGTGCTGCTAGACTTGCGTTGATTGAAGGCATTCTGAGGCGAGATGTGTGACTAAGGCAAGAGGTTGATGTCGTGGAAAAGGCGTGTCTGAGAGAGGAGAGTAGTAGAGAAGTGTTGGCTTGCAAGAGGAAGGTGGGCATGAGATGAAGGGCGAGTTGCCAATCTCAGCTCCAAACCCGCTTTCGACCCCTCGGCTGCGCGTTGACGTAGCTTGCTCTGTTTACCATGTGCACGTGAAGAACGCCTCGAGATGCACCACCAAGCTAGAGGCGCAGCTTTTGGATCCAGCTTGCAGTGTCCATGTAACCCACGGCCCGATTGGTCACCATCAAACACAATATCCCACACACTGTTTGTGACGAGTCTGTTCGCGCTGCTCAGCCATCAACCATGTCAACACGCTGATACGAAAGAATGGCTGGGGAAGCGGCTCGGGGACACAGTGCCAAGAGTTCGGCAGACATCCGGTGGTCGAGGGTCCCGGGGATTAGGGCTTGCATCGAAAAGTTCAGAGGGTGCTAACATTTTCTGACCTTTGCCGCCGTCAGCACTCTCTTGTCACGTCCGACAACATGTCGGAAAACCAAACCAACCGGCCGCATCGCGCGACCAAGGAGAAGAAGGCTGCCCATACCGGCGACCGCAATCCCAAGGCTTTTGCCTTTTCGCGCCCCGGGAAATTGCAGAAGCAGGCCGCTCGTTCTCACGATGTAAGAAGACCATCTTTTGCGCCATCTGACAAGAGCAGCTCTGACAAGACCTAGGTCAAAGAGAAGCGCTTGCACGTTCCCCTGGTCGATCGCTTGCCCGAAGAAGCTCCTCCCATCGTCGTCGGTGTTGTCGGCCCTCCCGGCGTAGGCAAGACGACTCTCATCAAATCCCTCGTCCGAAGATACACCAAGCAGCCCATCACCCAGCCGGTCGGCCCTATCACTGTCGTTACGTCAAAGAGGAGGAGACTTACGTTCATGGAGTGTCCGGCCGATTCTCTAGCTGCCATGATGGACGTGGCCAAGGTCGTCGACATTGTGCTGCTCATGATTGACGGAAACTACGGCTTCGAAATGGAGACGATGGAGTTCTTGAACGTCCTGTCTTCCAGCGGTATGCCCGGTAACGTCTTTGGCATCCTGACCCATCTCGACCTTTTCCGCAAGCAGGAGGCTCTCAAAGCGCAGAAGAAGCGTCTCAAGCACCGTTTCTGGAGCGAACTCTACTCTGGTGCCAAACTCTTCTACCTCTCCGGTGTCGTCAACGGCAGGTACCCCGATCGCGAAGTCCTCAACCTCTCGCGTTTCCTGTCCGTCATGAAGAACCCTCGTCCTCTTGTTTGGCGCAACAGCCATCCCTACGCCTTGGCCGACCGCTTCCTCGACATCACCCCGCCTACCAAGATCGAGGAAGACGCCAAATGCGACCGAACCGTCGCCTTGTACGGCTACCTTCGTGGCACCAACTTCCCCGCCAACGGCGCCAGAGTTCACGTGCCTGGTGTCGGCGATCTCAGTGTCTCCAACATCGAAGCCCTACCCGACCCGTGTCCCACTCCCTTCTTGGATCAAGCAATTGCCAAAGCTACCGGCAAGTCTGGCAGAAGGAGGCTGGGAGAAAAACAGAAGCTCATCTACGCCCCCATGTCTGATGTTGGTGGTGTGCTTGTGGATAAAGACGCCGTCTACGTTGATATCAAGAGTCAGACTTTTGACCCCGAGGACGATGAGCAAGAGCGAGGACTGGGCGAACAGATGGTCGTTGGCTTACAGGGTGGCCGCAAGCTGCTTGGACAAACCGAGGGAGGCCTGCAGCTTTTCGGTGATGGTGAGAAGTTGACTGGTGAAGACCTTGGTCGCAAGTCTGCTCGCGTTCTGTCAAGAAGAATCGACGACGACGAGCCAAGTCCGGAGGACGAGGGCTTTGAGAGTGGTGATGACGAAGAGGAAGAATTCCAGAGTGGAGACTCTGATGCTGATGAAGACGCTGACGAAGACATGCTTGTTCCTGCTCCCAAGCGCAGAGAGGCCAGCCCTGACGCAACTGGCGAGGAAATTGCCTTCGCCGACAGCGACTCTGACCTCGGTTCCATGTCTGAAGCTGAAGATGTCAGCGACCCAGAGGACTACGACGAAGATGCCGAATACAGTGAGGACGAAGACGGCAACCTCCGCTGGAAGAAGAACATGACCGAGCGCGCCGCTGCCCTTCACCAACGCAAGATGCCCTACCGCACTGTCGAACTCGCCCGTCTATTATACAACGACATGCTGTCAACAGCCCAGGTCTTGCGCCAATGGCGTGGCGAGGATGAGGAGGAGGAAGACATTGAAGATGAGGAAGAGGAGGACTTGTTTGAAAAGAAAAAGCCTACCGAGGCCGAAGCTGCCCTCGACCGTCACATCCCAATGTACAACAAGACTGAGCTCGAGGAGAAATGGACCGCCGAGGAGAACCTCGAAGCCATCCGCTCTAGATTCGCCTCGGGCCATATGCTCAACGGAGGAGACGACGAAGATGGGTCCGAAGCAGAGTTCAATGGCATTGATGATGACGAGGACGAGGGTGACGGTGCTTTCGAGGATCTGGAAACCGGACAGGTCCACGGCGCTGAGGATGAAGCTCAGGCTAACGGCGCTGATGGCGAAGAAGAACCAGACTTGGATGCCGAACGTGAACGCAATGCCAGAAGAAAGGAAGAGCTCAAGCTTCGCTTCGAAGAGGAGGACAAAGAAGGCTTTGCGAACGACAAGGGCAATGCTAAACGTGAAAGCGGCGAGGACGAGTTCGGTGAAGATGACTGGTACGACGCACAGAAGGCTCTCATCCAGAAGCAGCTCGACATCAATCGCGCAGAGTTCGACGCACTGGACGAGCAATCTCGGGTGAGAGTTGAGGGCCACAAAGCAGGAACCTATGCTCGTATCGTCCTGGAAAATGTGCCTTGCGAGTTTGTGGAAAAGTTCAACCCTCGATTCCCTGTCCTCATCGGTGGTCTGGCACCTACCGAAGACCGCTTCGGCTACGTTCAAATCCGCATCAAGCGCCACAGGTGGCACAAGAAGATCCTCAAGACGAACGACCCTCTCATCTTCTCCCTTGGTTGGAGACGTTTCCAGAGCATGCCTATGTACAGCATTTCAGACTCGAGAACAAGGAACCGCATGCTCAAGTACACGCCTGAGCATATGCATTGTTTCGGAACCTTCTATGGTCCGCTAATTGCACCCAACACTGGCTTCTGTTGCGTACAGTCCTTTTCTAACAAGAACCCCGGTTTCCGAATTGCTGCTACTGGTGTGGTTTTGAACGTCGATGAGTCGACCGAGATCGTCAAGAAGCTCAAGCTGACCGGTCACCCGTACAAGATCTTCAAAAATACCGCGTTCATCAAGGATATGTTCAGTACCTCCCTCGAGATTGCGAAATTCGAAGGTGCTAGCGTACGCACCGTCTCTGGTATCCGCGGTCAGATCAAGAAAGCACTCAGCAAGCCCGAAGGCAATTTCCGTGCCACGTTCGAAGACAAAATCCTCATGTCGGACATTGTTTTCCTTAGAGCATGGTACCCCGTCAAGCCTCACCGCTACTACAACCCTGTAACCAACCTGCTGGACGCCGATGTGAATAGCGAGGGATGGCAGGGAATGCGTCTGACTGGTCAAGTCCGCCACGCCCTCGACATCGCCACACCCAAAGACAAGAACTCCGCCTACCGCACCATCGAACGCCAGGAGCGTCACTTTAATCCTCTACGCGTACCTCGTAAGGTGGCTGCTGAGTTGCCTTTCAAGTCTCAAATCGTCCAGATGAAGCCACAGAAAAAAGAGACATACATGCAGAAACGCGCCGTTGTCGCTGGCAAGGATGAGAAGGAGGCTAGAAGACTGCTCCAGCAAGTTCAGACGCTGAGGAACGAGAAGGTTGCGAAGCGCCGTGCCAAGCAAGAGGAGCGCAAGCAGCCATACCGTGCCAAGGTTGCTGAGAACATCGAGAAGAGAGCCGAGAGAGAGAAGAGGGAGAAGGAAGAGTACTGGCGCAGAGAAGGCAAGAAGAGAAAGGGTTGGAATGATGGTGACGGTGGTGGCGGCGGTGGTAAGAGAAGAAAGGGCTAAGAACCAGTGTGACATTTCTTATCTGCGTGTTTACCAAATCTGTTCAAAAGCGAGTTCATATAGAAGCATTTCTCGGGCGTCAAACAACGGTTGTTTCTTCTTACCAATATGCATGCCATACCAGTCCTGTGTGGACTGACTGATAAAGTGAAAGTGCAATGTGTCTCTTATGATTGCGTCTTCTGCTGCCGGTCTGTCTTGGTCAGTAAGTCACTTTTGAGAAGCATTTACGCTCACGCAGAATCAGGTCTCATAGTCTTGGGGGTCACAAGTAAGGTGCGGTCCATCCCATGTGGCTCTTCGAGTCTTGGCGATCATTCCAACTTTCTCCGTCCGACCTCACCTTCCTCGATTTCCACGTCAACACACTTACCTAGTCTGCCATCACCAGCTCGGCCAACTCACACAAACGACCAGCTTCTGTCATTTCAGTGGTCCTTACTAGTCGAGCCATCGCGCGACCCGGATGACAGGGCAAACACCCGGAATCCTGTAGAATCGATGTCTGCATATGTGATCATCTCGGAACGTAACTTGTTAACGAGACATCGCCAGCCGATGCAGAGCATGGGGCAGAGCTAAACGGGCTTTCGACGGGCGGGAGCAACAACAACCACGAAAGAGCAAGGACACAAACAAACACAAACTTCGCGTTTTGGGTCGAGGGGGTGGCAGGGCAATGAGGCTTTTGCGGCCATTATATCATTGCGATATTCAGCCTGATGGAATGGCTAGTGATGATGATGTACAAGTCGATCTTTGACTACGACTTGAAGTCGGCGTGTTCGGGTTCAGGTCCTGTTGGAAGGCCACTCAGAACACGGACACGGTGTCCGAGGCAACAATGACAACCGTCGAGGAAGTATGAAGACGATATGCTGAGAGCGCTGACTCCGGCCAGGATTCATATACGAGACCATACTCGTTCTGATCTACCACGGCAGACTAAGGGGAGACAGGAGGTTTCGTTCTGTAGCCGGTATCAACTAGGATACACCTAGTTATGCTGGAGCAACTAACTTATGCTTAAGCATGTTTCGAATCGAGTCTGGAATCGAGTCTGGGATCGAGTCTGGGATCAGCATCAGGAACCTTGTATGATCTTCGCGTTAATTTGTGTCAAGTCGAACGCGCGGTGCATTAGTGTACAATGTGAAACTCTCGCCCCACAATGAACTCGACTATGTTCAACAAATATTTCGATCAACAACCTATGTATACAAAAGGACGACCTTCCTGTCATCAGAACACTTCAAACACATCGCACACTCTTTTCTCACAGCACCACATTCGCTCCATTCGCTCCATTCCAGAAGACTTTCTGTTCCGTCTCATCCAATCAACACAAACCACTACAATGCGTTCTTCTACCGCTGCTATTGCGCTTGCTCTCGCCGCTTGTTCGGCAGCAGCTCCCCAAGGTGTCGTCTACGTTACCAGCGTGGTCGAGCAGACTAGTACTTGGTGTCCAGCTGGTGCAACAATTGTGCATGCAAGCGGTACCACTGTTCTGACTGCTGGTACCATGATGACTCTTCCCGTATCCTCCACTACTCAAGCTGCTTCTGTCTCGACCCCGAAGGCTGCTTCTGTCTCAATTCCTGAAGCTGTTTCTGTCTCTTCGACTCCCAAGGCTACTTCTGTCTCCACAATTCCTACCTCCGACTCGTACAAGTCCGCACCACTCTCGTCTGCCGTGGTTGTTACAGCTTCTCCATCCATTCCCATCTCAAGCCCAATCTCACCCGAGGAGACCTCGAGCATTCCTGCCGCAATCGGCACGAGCCCTGCCCCTATCGCGTCGGTCGGTACTGCTACTCCAATCATTCCCGGAGCAGCGTACGGATCCTCTGCCCCTTACCCCAAGTCAATGGCAACCGGTGCTGTTGGCTACGCTCAGCCATCGGGTGCCGCTGGTGCCTCTGGCTTTGCTCAGCCTTCGGGAGTTGCTGGCGCTACTGGTTCCTCGTCATCCGCCAACCCGTCTTCGACCTACACTGGAGCCGCTTCTCGCAACCTCGCTAGTGCCACTGGTGTTCTTGCCGTTGCTGCCGCATTCTTTGCTCTCCTATAGACGATCTGAGCATGTTTCTCCACAACCCAGCTAAGAACGCGAGGCTCGGAGAGTGTTTTGTTCTACGCCAATGATGCCATCAAAACTTGCTCAGAGACGAAGTCATTTCTCTTCTTTTATTTTGTTTGGGCATTTTCACTTTTCCTTGTTTCATGTACTTTTACTCGTCCCGATCCTGCGCAGTCTTGTGTAGATTATCCCGAGACTCAATCCAGCCAGAACATTTCCATCCCACCAAGCCTGTGTCGTCTAGAGAGCGAAACCTCTATCGTTAAAGGCGATAGCCAGGTCGAAAGGCAATCTGTTCCTTCACCTGTTCGGAATATCGTTGGTGCACACAACATCCTGGGTCAAATTACCCTATAATTCACCATAGTGTTCTTGTTGAATTGTGCAGAAACGTGTTTGTCTTGGAGCTGGTGTTTCGGAAGTTTGTTCTAAAGTATGTTTTCGTAGTCTCATTGTCGCATGCCCTGATATTTGGTGAGCGACGGTACCTGTCTTCTCCCACACACATGGTGCCAGAAAACCATTTCTCCGTCTCGAATTGGCAGCGATGGGCCTATCTTCTGAGAAGGTGGCTCGTGGCTAGGGCTAGGTCGATAGTCTTGGAGAGTAGGAAACCCCCTGTTGATCATCGTTCGCCTGGGTACCATGGAGCCGCCGCCTTCGTTCGAACGGCCATTGTTGGCGTCTGTCGTCGATTGGACGAAGAATATAGCCACAAAGCTCTCTGCCGCATCTGAGCGGATCAGTGAAATCATCAAAGGAGCTCCATGCATCCTGGATGAAGCAGATGTGTCTATAGAGCGTCCATGCTGGTTCTGGTGCTCAGAGTCTCGTTCTTGTTACCAAGCTTGCTGATTTGAAGGAAGGCATCGACACCGTAACCCTCCAGATTATGGACCTCAAGGCTTCCGGCCCAGTATTCGGCAAATATGCGGCTCATGGGCAGGCCAATTCCAAGACGGAGGTCGGGATGTCTACCGGATAGAGATCCCAAGGAGTGGTCGAAACGGGTTTGTTTTTGGTCGTGTTTTTGGTTGGATGATTCTGGTTCAGGAACCTTCAGATCTTGGAGGGTTGCTGCCAGCTTGGGAACCTGCTCAAGATTCCGCAAGCGTCTGTTGCGTTCTGGTCCTTTGCTAAATGACCACAAGTTCGGAAGACTCTCTCGACCAATACCGCCTCCTTGGTCTGAAACTCGAATGATGACGTGTTGTGCAGCCTCACATATTAGTACCTCAATTGGTGGTGGCCTGGACCCATGGCGCTCGACTGTTGCTTGGAAGGAGTTTCGCAAAAGTTCGCCGATGATGTATTCCAGGTGACTTGGGATGTAGGGGAAGAAAATGTCTTCGGCACCTTCGATGATAACCTCGGGCAAGGGCACGTCGGAACCATATGCCTGTTTGGCAAGATTGGCAATCGTGTCGGCGCATTCTCGAACAATCTCCTTTGCGTTACACCGTAGGAAAATCTCGCCGACGAAGTCATCGCCGTGTTCAGGGTGAAATTTTGCTGCGGGAGGAAGGTGATCGGGTGAGTGAAATGCTTTTGTCAGAGCGCAGTGCTGCTCGGCGATGACTCGTCGGCTGATCCTTGACCTTAGTAACGAGTTGACGAGTTTATCGCATTGCTCGCTCGGTATGGCTTCAGATATTTCCAGTACTCCCATAGCAAGTCTCGGGATAACGCTCAAATGGTCTCTAAGCTGTCCTCGAACGACATCGCAGAATCTGTCATTGTCCTCGAGTGTCTTTATCTCAGGGACCTTCCGTAGCGTCTCGAAGGCTGAGTAGTATAGTTCGTAGACATGGCTGATATGGGGATTGACTAGAGCGGCATAGGGTAGTGTCTGCATGTCACGAAGACGATGTGCAATCCTTTTCGAGGATTAGTGATGCATAGCGTGTATCTGATAGGAGCTGGACTACCTGGTGGGCAACTCAAGTCGAACATAGTTGGCTGATCCAAGCAGTCGAGTGTCGGTAAGTAGTCGTCCAAAGAAAGTAAGTTGACGTAGACTGATAGGCCTCGCTTCTCGTTCGACCCATCTACAAAAGTAAGCTTGTCAGCACGAGAAGAATAGGACGATGAGGATTCGTACTTGTCCAAGACGGAGGCAGGACGCCACGGAGGAGGGACTATGGAGATGTTTCTTCGCTTTGCCATCCATGTTGTGCGAGTCAAGGGACGTATGGATGATACAGCGCGGCATAGCAAAGGCCGAGTAGCCTTCATTCTGAAAGTGTGGTCAAGCATCTTTTCGAAATGTACGGCTACCGGTTCTTATATATACAAAGGGTACAGTGTCACAGAGTTGTGAGCCACGACGGATAGTAGTGGTCAGCTACAAGTCACGACGTGAGTACGGCGACATCAGGTGAGTTGTGTGATGGCTCTGCAGACGCAGGCGCGGTCGAGTCGGCCCTCCTCCAGCGACGTTTCGGTCGTGCCTTCCCGTCGAGTTGCAACCCCGGAAACTGGACCCTGACTGACGTCCGAGTGGAGCTTGCGCCAAAGGCCCTCCCAAAATTTTGTGCCTTCCTTCTCTCCTCGCCTGCACCTTTGTCTCTCACATCGAATCATATCAAAATGGCCGACGAACAAGTGCCAGTCCACTACGAGGATCTCGCTCTTCTCGAGACCAAGTTCGACGAGGTCGACCGCGAAATCTGTACTTTGCTCTCGTCCGCACATTAAGTTACTGAAACGGGAACTGACGACGACCATCCCAGTGGCCAAGCAATACGTCCTCAGCGCTCCTCTCTACGCCAAGCGTCAAGAAATCGTGTCCAAGATTGACAACTTCTGGCCCCTCGTCTTTGAGCAGTCCCCTCCGGACGTCGACCGATACATTACCCCCAACGATGCCAACATCTTCGCCAAGCTCAAGAGCCTTGATGTCAGGCGCTTCGAGATCCCAATGGGTCCAGAGAAGATCGACGCCGAGGCTGGCGACCCGCGCAGCATCGCTATCCGCTTCGAGTTCGACGACAACGACTACTTCACCAACTCCGTTCTCGAGAAGAAGTTCTGGTACAGACGATCAAACGACGGCTGGTCTGGCCTCGTCTCCGAGCCCGTCAAGATCGACTGGAAGGGAAAAGACCTGACCGAGGGCCTTACCGATGCTGCCTATGCTGTCTTCGAGGCCCGCAAGAAGGCTGGCGACATGAAGAAGAAGGGCTTCGCTGCTCACGACAAGCTTCTTGAGCTGATCGAAACAAACAATGTTGATAACACCTCATTCTTTGCTTGGTTCGGCTTCGTCTCTGCAGACCGCTATGTCTCGGCCGAAGAGTCAGCCCAAGCAAACAAGGAGTACAAGGAGCGTCAGGACAAGAGATTCAAGGGCGAGAGGGTCGAGAGCCCTGAGCCCGACGAGGACGACATGCTCGATATGTCTGAGAGTGACGATGTTCACCCAGAGGGCGAAGAACTCGCTCAGCTTATCGCCGAGGACGTCTGGCCCAATGCCATCAAATACTTCAGTCAGTGTCAGCCCCGCTCCCAAGTTACGACCCTTCTAACCTTTGTCCAGCTCAAGCACAAGAGATGGAAGAAATGTCCGAGATGGACTTTGAGGATCTGTCAGACGAGGATGACGATAACGAGCCAATCGACCTGAGAGCGCTGGTTGGTAAGGGCAAGCCCAAGACTAAGCCCTCCAACAACAACGCCGACGAACCGCCCAAGAAGAAGCAGAAGAAATAAACGCGAGAACATCTTGCTCACGCAAGTCAACGCGCTTGGGCTTAGCCAAGGGAGCGATCCTATCGAATGTTCGAATTGATGATAGTTTCGGTAAGCTCTGGAGAGGAGCCAACAATATACCCGGAATATTGGGTACCAAAATCCAAAGACTCACTTTGCGAGAATCCAAGTCTTTCCCACTCTATACACCTTTCAACTCACTCTTACGCACTACCCATCTACCAGTCTGCCCATCAGGCTAAACTCTCAATCATTTCTGCACTGCCAAGACTGCCCGCGTCGGCCACCGAGAAACATGGCCTCGCCAACAATCCCTGACTCCAAGGATTTCGCAACGGAAGGATGATCGACAGGGAGTTGCTTTCTCAAGATGATGTTGTTTCCACCAATAAGTTGGTCTTGATCTGCTTCACGCCCCTCAGTTCCCCTCACTCGCTTCGAAGATGCCATCTTCTCCGCAAACGCCATGCATATACAGCCTCTACTAACATTGTGCCGACTGGTATGATGCCAGATGATCAAGAGCTATAAGTTGACGGTACCGTAGCTACCTCTGCAACAGTAAGGCTGAGATTTGTTCAGTCAGTAGATACAATGGACAATCTCATGAATAAATGGGCTCTTTTCGCCACCCTGGCCTTTATGCCATGTGTAGCGGTTGCTACTGCTTCAGACAATTCTTCTACCCTCAGCTTCCGCGAGCCTACAGGAGTTTCGACTACTTTTGCAAGCAAGTCGTTTAATTACTCTTTGGCCAGTACGTATTCGGCGCAAACCGACTTCTCGAATGAACGTCTGGCAGCTCTTTGGCAACAGGTTGGCCCTATCGCGACCGGAACTATCACTACGACTGTATCGCCTACCCCTGACTCGTCGCCTTTAGCAAGACCTGGGGTCATGCATCCTTACATTCCAAGCTACGAAGCAAACTTGAGTAATGCAAAACTTCCCGATAACTTTGTGTGGGGTGTTGCTTCATCTGCATATCAAATTGAAGTAAGTGATATTAATGTTTAAGCACAGCTGACGATACTTACGGACTGTAGGGAGCAGCCAATGCTGAAGGAAAGGGTCCCTCGATTTGGGACCTGCTTGCTCATAGAGTATCTAATCAAGTTGCCGACAACACAACAGGTGATGTCGTAGCCGAGCATTACTACCTCTACAAACAGGATTTTGCTCGTCTGAAGGCGCTAAACATTCCCATATTCAGTCCCAGCATCTCTTGGCCTAGATTGTTTCCATTTGGCAAAGGCCCTGTCAACGAGGAAGGTGTTCGCCACTACGACGACGTGATCGCCGAACTGGTCAAAAACGGCATCAAGCCAGCTATCACACTCTTCCATTGGGATACCCCTTTGGCGTTGTTCAATGAGTATGGTGCTTGGACGGATCCACAAATTGTCGACGACTTCTTCAACTATGCAACGTTCATCATCCAACGCTATGATCAGTATGTCGAGCATTGGTTCACGATCAACGAGCGTAATACTCCCCAATGCTTTTCGTAAGAACCATGCTAACTCCGAATTTTTACTCTTAGCTCAATACTGCAATTGGCAATATGCCAGGTAGTTCTTCCTGTGTGATACAATAGAGATCCCCGTACTTACTCATCTCGATTTAGTTATCCTGCAGGCAAATACTATCCTGCTTACAACAATGTTACCGGGGGGTTGAAAGCCAGATTCTTGTGTGGACACTATACCTTGCTAGGTGAGTTGAATCATCTGCTGTTGACACAATCCACGGATGACTCATTGTTTCCTTAGCACATGCACGAGTTGCCAAATGGTAAGCATCTTGTGAACATGTTGTATCCTTCGTAGCGATGATCTAACAGACTCGTTCAGGTATCATGAAGATTTCAAGGGCCGAGGTCGAATCACATTCAAAAATTCAGCCAATTACTTTGAGCCAAACACCACGTCGACAGCTGATTCAATAGCCGTGCAAAGAAACTACGACTTTGTGCTTGGCTGGTTCAACGATCCGGTCTGGAAAGATGGCGACTACCCTGCGAGTCTACGCGAGACTCTGGGGGATATTCTTCCTACCTTCACGGACGAAGAGAAGGTGTTGGTCAAAGGCTCTTGTGATTTCTTTGCACTGGATGGCTATACTTCTTTCTATGCCTCGGGAATTGACGACCTGGAAGCTTGCACAAGCAACAGCTCTTATCCCGGCTATCCTGAGTGTGCCGGCTCGCAGTCCACCGGTCCTGATGGCTTCCCTATCGGTCCTTCCGCAGATGCTGGAGCGAACTGGCTCTACGATGCCCCCGTCGGTATTCGTCGCTTCTTGAAAAAGATCACAACAGATCTTTTCCCAAACGTTCCTGATATTATGGTGACCGAGTTCGGGTTCGCCGAACCTGGTGAGGCAGCATTGTCATCACTCAACACCATCCTATGGGATCTTCGACGTGCGGATTACTATCAGGTTAGTTCCTCTGGGAGTATGATCAAAATTTGACATTCACTAACTGTGCTTCCTTAGTCTTATCTGGACAACATCCTCGCATCCATCCATTACGACGGCGTCAACGTGACTGGCGCGTTTGGCTGGGCGATCTTTGACAACTTTGAATGGGGATCTGGCCTCAGCACGAGATTTGGACTTCAGGTAAAAGCTGACCCTGGCATTGAGGGTACTTTGCTAACAACGTTTCAGTACGTCAACTACACAAGTCTCGAAAGAACTCCCAAGGCTAGCATGTTTACGTTCCTCAACTGGTTCAGCCAGCACAGCTAGAATGATGGCGAGATGCATGTCGGAAGGCCTTTCGCAATGCGAGCATGTTTATAGCACCAAGTCAATACATATCCTGGGCTGCTATGACAATCTGATTCGTATACGCCTGGGAGGGTTGTTGAGTAATCAAATCTCTAGTTTTCACTTCCGAGGTTACATAATCTTCTCCGTGACAGGGGTTCTCGTCGCTCCCTCATCTGTCAACGTCCATCTTGTCCTCCTCTTTTACCTTCAGCTCTTCGTTCTTCTTTCTGCGCATCATGCTCGGAACAACATCCTCAGGCTTGACGACGGTCGGCAGTGGATTAAGATCCCCATCCAGATACCCGTACGAAAGGTAAGACAGGAACATTCGTTGAAGCCCAGTACGACGTCTCACTGCCTCCCTCAACACCAATTGATCAGGGCGCAGCAACGGGACTTCACCAAGTCCCCAACACTCGTAGCTCCAGCGACCGACAAGTTGGGCAGGAACACCCATGATCGGCATGTTGAGCTTTGCCTGATACTGCTCGTGTGTCTGGCGCGTCATGGGTCTGACGGGCTCAGGTCTCTTGTAGCGATGTCTGATCCAAAGGCGCAGAATGTCCAGTCTTGAAGTGCCATCTGCACCTCGTAGGTAGTTCCAGAGGGTGGTGAGACTGCGTTCTGCGAGCAAGAGTTCACGCATTGATGCTTCACCGCCGTAATAGTGCACTGGATCCGCGTACAACATATCGAGTTTGATGAAGAAGAGTTGCAGGACTGCGAGTGTTTCTTTGGTGAAGTAGGTGGTGTTATGGATCAAAGAGATGCGGGGGCCGTTGACGGGTATGTCAAGAAGAAACCACATTCTCTGTCATGCAACATGTCAGAATGATGTGGAACAGATTGAGAGAAGGCGGGCTTACCTTGAGGGCATCGACACCTTCACCACGCGGTATGCGATGGCCATGTACTGCCATCCAACCAACTATCTCCCGACAGACCGACTCACGATATGCCACCATCTTCAGCCAGCGGAAACCCGGCACCGGAGCAGCGGATTTTTGTCGATTTTGAGCGAGTTCTGTGACCCTCGCTTTTCTTTCGGCTGGGCTCTCGGACTTGACTCTCTTTAAGCTGTCTGAGAGGTCGGAGCTTTGAGAGCCAGATCCATCAGAAGATTCTTGCGAAGTCACCTCGGGTTCCAGTTTAGGGACGAGTTCATCCCAGCTCACACTTCTGCGGTCGGATCTAGGGCGACGCAAAGCAGGATCCTCTATGCAGAGTTGACGGTAGCACCACCAAGGGAAGAACTTGTCTGCAGCAGGGGCCCACATAAAAGTGGCAGCCTTGATGAACGCGGTGAAGTGACTGTCCATGACATAGTGAAAGGGAGCAGATATGCTGTAAAGGTTGAGTAGTGTCTGCGGTGGGAGATAGCTCGTGATTTGGAGCAAGATGTCCACATGCGAGACAAGCCCAGCCAGGAGATTGAACTTTCTGGGTTCAGGAGGTGGTGAAGGTGTGTTCAGGACAACGCGCTTGCGGTGCCTCGTGGGAAGACGCGGAACCAGGAATGCAGCGTGAGCGGGTACACCGAGTGGATTTACGCCTTTCTCGTTGAACGAAGGCTGCTTGTCGTCTGTTATGTCTTGCTGAGTTGTGTCGTCAAGGATGAAGCGCCTCTTGTTGGAGAGGTTTGAGGCATGGTCATCGTTTCGCGTAGCTTCATTAGAAGAGTTACTTGGGCGGCGCTTCCGAGGGGCACTGCTGGCGTCTGCCATGATGGTTGATGCTGAGAGGTGGTGTGAATATGTCATATGTGATGACTAAACTCGAGATCGAGGGTATGTTCAGAATACCCAAAGTGCGATCTTCGGTATGTTTGAATGAGATGGAAGATTGCAACACAAATCGAGAAGGGAACAATAGCAGACAGTTGGATATTGTCGTTGGTCGTAGCTATTGTTGCAGTGATGCGGCCGCGACAATAGCACCAATAACTGTTGAGTGAGAGATCGGTGCTTCGCTTCATAACAGTCAGTGAGAGTGAGCTATCACGAGATTCAAGAATGGTTGTACAGGACAACAAGTCGAAATAAGCTCTTTGGTGAATTATGTCATTTGTTGTGTTTTTGCATTGCAAAAAAGATAGAGATGCAAAATTCGTTCATTTACTTACAATCGTTGAGTGTGGTGTCATTCCGTAACCTGGCTGTTGAGTGGCCATTCATCCTTCATCTGAATCTCATGTTGCTCCGAAAAAAAAAAAAAACCGCCCGTTTCCCATCTATCACCAACACGACCATGTTTGTGCTTGTCTACCTTCTGTTAAGCAGATTCAAAAATTCTTCTCTCGTCTTGGCAGTTGAGCGCATTCTACCCAGCATACAGCTGGTAGTGGTTGTGGCGCTGGTCTTTTGAACGCCACGCATGACCATACACAAGTGGCTGGATTCCATTACGACAGCAACACCCTGGGGTTGGAGGACCTCGGACAAGGCGAGGGCGACTTGTTTTGTTAGACGCTCCTGAACCTGTAGCCTACGAGAGAACATCTCGGCAATACGTGCCAGCTTTGAGAGGCCGAGGACACGGCCGTTGGGAATGTAACCGATGTGCATCTATATCAAGTCAGAAATCCTTCATGACAGACGTCGACATGTGTACACACCTTTCCAGTAAAAGGAACCAGGTGATGCTCGCAAAGACTGAAAACCTCAATGTCCTTTACGATGACAAGCTCATCGTGATCCTCATGGAAGACGGCGCCATTCACAATGTCCCTCAGGTTCTCCTCGTAGCCCTTGGTGAAGTACATCATGGCTTTTGCATAACGCTCGGGCGTACCGTGGAGGCCCTCTCTTTCCGGGTCCTCTCCGATACACTCGAGCAGGGTACGAACTGCTCCGGAGAGCTTCTCCAAGCGAGCTGCGGCCTCTTCGGGGGTGGATTCGAGTCTCTCGCGTGTGCCAGTGCCTATACAAGGGTCAGACAAAGCAGGCAATCGGGGTTGGCTAAAGCATACTGGGCCAGCTCAGACCGTCAAAGTCGATGGTGGGTGCGAGAGTGTAGGGACTGCTTGCTCTGCTGGTCTGCTGCGAGGTCCAGTCATCACGCGGATCTCTGGCCTCGACCTCGTCGAGATTGGCCAGCTTTGCAGGACGCTTGTCGCGCGGCTGGGCACTGGTATGGGGTTGGAAGTAGTTGGCTTCGAGATCGACGGGCTCTTTCTTGGGGCCCATGGAGGACTTGATGGACTTGAAAGCGTTCTCTCTTTCGCGCGCGTCGCGGTTCTCTTGGGCAACAAGAGGAGACGAACCGTTGATCAGGTGCGATGGGATATGCTTGGGCCGAAGCGGCGAGTTTGGGTGGTGGTCCATGGCTGCGGCGGTCCGACGATACAGTTGGCAAGCTCGCGGTTGTGCAGGTGGTGGACTAGTAGATTGCGTGCAAGGAGAACAAAGCGGCTAGACAATTAGTCACGTCCTAGAGGAAGTAGTTGGAGTGAGAAGCTTGTATGTGGTAGAAGAGAAAGTCCATTACGCTCTGTCTAGGTTTACAGGGCCATGGCTTTGTCGCGAGAGGCAGAGGTCAGCAGTATTCTTCCTCGTTCTTCCTTGCGCTCCTCCGTCGAGCCCCCCGCCGGTCTCGCCAAACTTTTTCTCTTTCAGTCACGCCTTCCCGGCAGCCCTGATGGAGCTCAGACGGGCGAGGGCCGTGCGCTGCTTTGGGGGGGCATGCATTCCCAACACGGCCAACACAGGCAGCACGACCATCACCGCCAACCACCCAGCCCATTATTCACTCTACCATCCATTACACGCGCTGCCTGCCTCGAGTGCTGATCGACTAGCATGGTGCTTCTCCATGCTGCCGCTTTCTCATGTTCGGCGTCTGTGTCGCTTCTGACGACGCGTGCAACGTGCGCATCTTGCTGCAGTGCCTGCCTGCGCCCATCCACCTACCTAGTTAGACCATGTTGTTTTTCGGACCACAACTAACTCATGTTTCAACATCCTTGGAGACCCTTGATGCGTCTTCCCGGAACTTGCCCTCTTGCCGGGGCACACTGTTTACTATGCTGACACGCCCATTGTCGTATTCCTACTCGGATACACTCCTTCTGATGACTGAGCAGCTCCTACTCCAGTAGCATCGAGTGTGAGGAATCGTCAAACATCTGTGTGGGCAGCACGAACACGAGGGACACGTTCGACAACATGATACACTGGATATGCTCGTCACTGAACAAAGACAATTCGGGCAGCCGAAACCTAACCATCCGCATAACGACTATCAACTAACTCGACTTGATGTGCCTCATAGCGGAGCACCGACTCTGGCCGGAAGGAGATTGAGTGAACAAGGACACGCTGAGGTAATGTTGCAATGGTCAGTGGTGAATGATGTTGGAGCGGTTGGAGCTGGAGATGAGTGCATTACAAGTGAATGTTGGGAGACGGGTCACAGTCAGCACATCCAGAAAGGCCGGCTCACAGAAGCACTGCAAGAAGGTCACATAGATGGCTCACTCGAGTTGAATCGTGGCCAACAAAACACCAACTCCTGGTCTCTTGCTCGACTGGACAGCAGTTGGCGATGGAGCAGGCCGCTTAAGCTTCGGGTAGCCGTAAGCGGCGGGGAAAACGCCATGGATCTCGTTCAGCCATGTTGGGCAAAGAGGGCGCGTCTCAAGCAAGAGTTGTTCGCTGAGCAATTGACAGGTGAGGGAACTTGACCACTCCATTCATTTTTAAGCCCCCTTCCCCTTCTGCACCGTATTGCCTCCACAAATGCTATCGCTGCTGTCGTTGGCACGTCGTACCTGAGTCAAGAAGACCATCACCACTGCCGTGTGTCATTGGCGCGTGGGCTCCAAGGCTGTCTCGGTGGCCGTGTTCGTTTTCGGACTTGAATTCATGTCCCTTCTCCATGGCAGGCAACGAAACAGAGCTCGGGCGACGCGGACGTGATTTTCCAAGCAGAAGCAGCGAGCGTGATAGTAAGCTATCGCCATCGCCCACTGCAGCCGCTGGTCGAGGGCGCGCCGCATATCCTTCCACATCGCATCACCACCGCCCTCGCTCAACCTCTGCACACAGGGCCCAAGACCCCGACCGCGAACGACCTACCCATTATCGCCATCGTCACCACCATCATCAGCATCACCACCACGATTCGGCGCGTACTCAGCCATCGCTCCCACCAGCCGACGAAGCCGCCGTGCCGTCACTGAACACAAGACGTCCAAGTCTTTCGCCAGCTCCATCGACCAGCTCGAGGTACGCCAAGCGTCTACCACGAGACTACTCTCCTCGACCTCCACGTTCGTACGACCAGCGTCCGTATTCAGATCGACCTCCACCAGCTCGAAGACCACAGTCACCCGACCCGTACCCGCCCAGGCGACGTTCTCGCTCGGTCGAATCTCGCTACAGCTCGCGTCAACCCAGATATCCGTCTGAAAGAGACCGCTACAACGACCGTCGCCGATACTCACCGCCACCGAACAGAGGTTATCGTTCGTCGGGCCATTCATCACGCGGCCGTCCTGACAATAGTTACGCTTCTCGTCATAGCAAACCTCCTACACGCTCGCCTCCTCGGGACGTCCGACGCTCAGACTCTCCGTCTGACGACCTCATATCGCAGCTGGCAAGTACTGCACGACCCGAAGAAGCAAAGTCTAGTAGACGTCGGGGTCCATCGGTGCACTCCCGTCGCTCTTCGAGGTCACCCCGACCCGATACTCGTCGACCTTACAGGCAGGACCCACCTCGCTATCGGGAAAGAGAGAGGGAAAGAGATAGAGATTACGCAAGAGACTACGACAGAGACTACGGACGCAGCCGGGACTACGACCGAGGAGGAGGTCGCCGCGATTACTACGACAGAAGGGAACGCTACCGCGACGAGCGCGAATCAGACGCCATGTACGGTCGGGGTGGTCCTCCCCGGCAACCCATGCCGCGTCCGTACGTAGACCCGCGCTACTCCCAGTCACCTCCTTACCCGCCCCCTGGACCCTCTCCGCCACACGCTCAATCTCCCTATGGTCGCGCATATCCCGCGCAACAGCCTTATGCTAGCTACCAAGGGTAAGTCATCATGTCCCTTATTGGTTGTCCGACGCTGACTTGATACTAGTTCTCCAACACACGCTGCCTACTCGGCTGCTGCCTCACCTTACTACCAGCAGAACTATCCCCCAGCCGCAAGTCCTTATTATCAAGCACAACAACCACCGCCACATTATGCAGCTCCACCCCCAGTGTCTGCATATCCACCTCAATCCTCGTATCGCGGACCTCCTTCTCGAGGATACAACGGCTCACAGCGACCTCCTGCTCCTATTCAGCCACCCGCTCCTGCTAGTAGAGGCGGTCGTGGTGGCCACTTCTCAAATCTTTCTTGGACTCCCTCGAGCGGTAGCAGAGGTGGAAAGGTAGTATCTAAACGCGAGGCCTCCATATCTGGTACCGAGACTCCTCTCGCGCCCGGGTCAATAGCCGAGTCTGTTGACGATGACGACAATCCTTTCAGACCGCCCAAAGACTTGCGAGCAGATGATGAAAGTGAGAAGAGAAAATCGGGCATCAGTTTCTCTATCAAAGGAATGGCCGGAAGGACCGATTCTTCAACGCCGCACAAACCAGCTCCACTAGCTGCGCCTCGCACGAGGAAGGAAATCATCGTTCGCAAACGACTGAAGCCCAAGCCAAAATTGACAGGAGAGTTTGCTACATCGGACTCGGTATACTACCGCAAGACGGGCAATGAATCGGTTGTCGGGTCTGGCACTTATGGCAAGGTATACAAGGCTGTCCACGTATACACTGGTGACAAAGTCGCTCTCAAAAAGATAAGGATGGAAGGAGAGCGTGACGGCTTCCCGGTGACGGCGATTCGCGAGATCAAACTTCTGCAGTCTCTCAACCACACCAATGTGGTGCAGCTGCAGGAAGTCATGGTTGAGCGTAATGACTGTTTCATGATCTTCGAGTACCTGTCTCACGATTTGACGGGGTTGTTGAATCACCCGTCGTTTGTGTTGACCGAAGGGCACAAGAAAGACCTTGCAAAACAGCTGTTTGAAGGTCTTGATTACCTCCACAAGCGTGGCGTACTCCATCGCGATATCAAGGCAGCCAACATCCTCGTGTCTCGCAACGGTGAGCTCAAGTTGGCCGACTTTGGTCTTGCACGCTTCTACAACAAAAACGCAAAACGCAAGCAAGACTACACCAACAGAGTAATCACCATCTGGTATCGCTCGCCCGAACTGTTGTTGGGAGAGACGCAGTACGGTCCTGCGGTCGACATCTGGTCAGCGGCTTGCGTTTTGGTTGAGATATTCACCAAGCACGCCATCTTCCCAGGAGATGGTGGTGAGATTAACCAACTCGATAAGATCTACAATGTTCTCGGCACACCGTCGCGAACGAATTGGCCAGGTATCGTCGATCTGGCTTGGTACGAGCTTTTGCGGCCAGCGCACAAGGTGCCCTCGACTTTTGCCGAAAAGTACCAAGAACGCGTATCACCAGCAGCGTTTGACCTCTTGAGCGCCATGTTTGTCTTTGACCCTGACACCAGACCCACGGCCAGCGACGTGTTGGAGCATCCATACTTCACGACGGAAGAACCAAAGGCAAACAAGGTCGTGGAACTGAAAGACCTCGAAGGCGACTGGCACGAGTTTGAGAGCAAGGCATTGCGCAAGGAGAAGGAACGTGAAGCAAGAAGAAAGGACAAGGAAAGTGCAGAGAAACGGAAGCTCGAGGGGCCGGTGGGCGACGAGAGAGAGTTGAAGAGGGTGAAGACTGGCGATGCACAGGCATAGAGGTGACTGCGCATGTAGAAGCACGAAATGAAGAGGAAGTCTTGTAACAGGCGATGACTGTGCATTATTTCTCATAACAATTTCATAAACTTTCCCCAGATTCAGGGTGCGGCCACCTAAGTGAATGCGATACAACTGCTGGCTTCAAGCTCCGGCGGCACACAGCATCCAACATCGCAATAGATTCAAGATGCACTCGTCGCTCGTACGGATACAGAATGTGTTTGGCTTCTTCACGACCGTGGCCTTCAGTCTGGGCATGCTGATCGCGCTGAGCGTAGTCGTCTCGCATCAAAACCCATCGGCAGAGCTCGAGCTGCGCAACGTCCAGGTGTAAGCAGTCACACCTTTTGCGATGATTGTGGCTTTGTCTTTAACACACATGCAGGGTCAAGGGTCGCCCTCACTACTACAGTACCAAGAAGGAGGAGTACGCGCATATCAAGTTCGACCTCGAGACTGGTTAGTCGACCTGTTGTCCGTGTCCCACATGCGGACGCATCCATGTTGACCCTGCTGCAGACCTCACATCCCTCTTCTCCTGGAACACCAAGCAAGTCTTTGTCTACGTGACGGCGACTTTTCCCTCCAAGTCTCCTCTCTCCCCGCCCTCGGAAGCAATCATCTGGGACGCCATCATCCCAGCTCCCTCGGAGCCCTGGCACGAGAACACTTACATCCACCCTCAAAAGTCCCGCAAGCAGCCCAACCGCCGCCAAAACACCCCAGAGGCAAACTACAAGGCCTACCCCGAGGGCACCGCCCCTGGAATCCTGAAGCTTTCGAACCAAAAGCCAAAGTACCAAATCACAACCCCGTGGTCCAAGATTGGTGGAGCCGAGAACTGCACCTTGCAGTTGAAATACAACGTGCAGCCTTGGGTGGGCGCCTTGTATTGGAGCACTCCCAGGCCAGTCGGAATGTGGGAGGGTCTTCAAGGGGCTATGAGTGATGTGTTCCAGATGCCATTTGTCAAGAACTCTGCACAGGCCTCCAAGAGCAAGGATGAACTCAAGACCGAGACGGGTGGTGAGAGGAACAGAGGAAGCCCTGCCTAGATATTCAAGCATAGCATGCTATTGTAGCGGACATATGCCTCTATCAAACAAGCATTCAAACCTCACAGGCCTCGCCAAGTCAAAGCTGCGTTTCAGCATGGTAAATTTGATGAGAAATGGGGTATTTTGGCTATTTCTTAAGCGATTCCTCTCCTTCTTGACAAACCCATTCATGGTTCTCGTAATTCGAGCCTCCCGAACGCCGTCCTTATGCTTCGCTTTTGACTTCCTTAGAATAACGTTCTAACTCCTTATTTCTTGCTAGTATCCTCCTTCAAACTGACGATACGGTTCAGAATGATGTTGTCGGCCGAGCTGTCCTTGTCGACACAGAAGTAGGCGGTACGCAAGCCCTGGAAGCGTACGGCTTCGGGACCGGTGTTGCCCTTGGCCTCGCCCTCCTCCTTGGGCCAGGGTGCACGCTGTTGAATGTCGAAGAAGCCAGCCTCAATCATGGCATTCTTGTGCACAATCTCACTGTCAGGGTTGACGTTGTCGTAGTAGCCACCCTTCTTCCAGTCGAGCTCGTTAGGACGAGGGTTCTTGAAGAGAGAGTTGAAGATACGAGCCTCGGCCTTGACTGGCGACTTGTGGGCTGCCGACTCACCGATCCAGTGGATGCGGGCCTTGCCTGCAGGTACCTCGGCGCCGTACTCGGCACGGATCTCGTTGACCTTGCCATCTTCGCCCTTTGTGAACGACGTGCAGCGGAGAGGGTGCTCGGCATAGAGGAGACCGACAGACTTGCCAGGGGCGAGACGGAAGAAGTCTGGATCGTCAACCTCACGGAAATCATCGCGGTCGATGTAAATGGTCTTGGTGAAAGGAAGCTTGTGCATGCCCTTCTCCTTGTCCTTGGGATCGAAAGGCACCTCACGCTCCTCGAGGTAGTCTTCAGGAAGGTTGTCAATGACAACCTTGATAGGGTCAAGAACAACAATCAAACGCGGCACAGTGCGCTCGAGGTAAGTGCGAATTGAAGCGTCCAGCATGTGCATCTTGGTGTCGGCATTGGCCTTTGTCACACCAAGGTCCAGGACGAACTTCTTCAAGGCGCCAGGAGGAACACCGCGACGGCGGAGGGCGACAAGAGTGAAGAGACGGGGGTCGTCCCAGCCACGAACAACTGGAGGAATGGTCTGAGCACCAGCAACGGGCTTGGACGCGGCAGTCTCGGCGCCGACTTCTGCCTCGCCGGTCTCTGCGATCTGAAGCTCGTCGGCAGCTCCAGCAAGCTCCTCTTCTTCAGAGGGCTGCTGACCACCAGCGTTCACACCTTCGACCAACATCTGGATTCTGCGCTTGGAAAGGATGGTACCCTCGACGTTGAGTCTGCCGTATTCGCGCTGCATAGGACCCTTTTCTTCGGATGCGGGAAGCTTGTGGTCAAGCGCCTCCAGGAGCCAGTTGTAAGCAGGACGGAGAGTCTCGAATTCGACAGTGCACAAGGAGTGGGTGATGCCCTCGAAGCTATCGCACAGACAGTGGGTAAATTCGTAGGTAGGGTAGATTCTCCACTTGTGGCCGGTGCGGTGGTGGTAGTTTTGGTCCTTGACTCTGTAGGCGGCGACGTCCCACATGGAAGGGTTCTCGGCCAGCGTCTTCAGTCTGGCCTTGTCCTTCTTGGTCTCGGGCGAGTCTTGTTCAGTGACGGCGTACTCTTCAGGCTTGGTGCCGAGGTACTGCTTCATGCGCAGGAGAGCCTGACCGGCCTTGTATTTACCGTCCCTCATGGCACGGAACTCTTCCAGAGACTCGGCGGCAGGCCTGCTCCAGTGGCTGCAGACGGAACGTGGGCCATGGTCGGAACCTCCTCTCCCCTTCTGGACCTCGTCGGCAGTACAGTGACAGACGTAGGCCTTGTTGCGGTTGATGAGATGCTCTGCCAGGCGGTACAGGTCGTCGAAGTTGTCGCTGCTGTAGGTAATGTTGGCGGGCTCAAAGCCAAGCCAGCTGACCATGTCCTTGATGCTGGTGAAGTAGCGCTCCTCCTCCTTGGCAGGATTGGTGTCGTCGAAACGGAGGTTGCACTTGCCGCCGTAGGCTCTGGCGAAACCAAAGTTGACGGTGATGGCCTTTGCGTGGCCGATGTGAAGGTAGCCATTGGGCTCGGGCGGGAAACGGGTCTGGACGTGTTGGACAGGCTTCTCGTTGTAGACGCCCTTCAGCCAGCCTTGCTTGAAGTTGGCATTGGGGTCGGCAGGAGCGGCGGGCGTGCTTGCGGGCTGCTGTTTGGCAGGAGCGGCTTCCTTGTGCTTTTCCTTTGCCGCCTTTGCAGCTGCCTTTTTGGCCGCCTTTTCGGCCGCGCGCTTGGAGATTTTGGGTTCTTCGGGCGCTGCGTCGGCCATGTTGTTTGTCTTGGGAAACTGAGAGATAAATTATTACTCACCTTGCTTGCTTGCTTGTCGCCCGCGCCGTGTCCCGATAAGCTGATAACCCAACCACGACTTTTGGCCGGCGAGCTGTCCGAACTTCTTGAGCCTTCGATGCTTCCATGAGGCGACGTGTAGATACAGGCAACTCAGCTATATTCCGTGACATCCGCCATCATGTATGTTCCTCTTCGATACCTCTTCCCGATTCCTCCACTGACCCATGTCTTCCTCTAGGGCGCCGCTCGTGGATAATGCCCAGGTCAAGTCTGCTTCGCTTCACAACCCGCTGCCTCTGGCATTGCACACCTATGTCTGGCCCTTCCTGATCATCTGGCCCGTCTTCTTCTCCTTCTACCTGTCCGAAGAACGCTACGAGAAACACTTCAAAGGCCAAGAATGGACCTTTGTCTGGTCTGGCAGTATCGTCACCATCCAATCCCTATTCTGGCTCTCTACATTCTGGAACATCAACATCCGCTCCCTCTTCACCACCACGCGCGCTTCTGATGTGCGCAGCGCTGGCTTGATCAAGGTCCTCCCCGCCGAAAATGCTGGCTCTGCCGACATTTGCCCCATTGAGCGCGAAACTGTCGACGCCAAGACCAACATCTCCTTTCTTTTCCAGAAGCGTCGCTTTCTGTACTCGCAGGAGACCGGCACCTTTGCTCCTCTCTCCTACCCCCTGGATCAAGAAGTGAAGCCCACCATCGGTGAATTCCAAAAGTCAAAGGGTCTCAGCACCGCACAAGAAGTCGCCCGCCTCCAGCAATACTATGGCCCCAACACCTTTGATATTCCCGTGCCCTCTTTCACAGAGCTGTTCAAGGAGCACGCCGTCGCGCCCTTCTTCGTCTTCCAAATCTTCTGTGTTGGTCTTTGGATGCTCGACGAATACTGGTACTACTCTCTCTTCACCCTTTTCATGCTCGTCGTCTTTGAGAGCACCGTCGTCTGGCAGAGGCAGCGCACCCTGACCGAGTTCCGTGGAATGAGCATCAAGCCTTACGATATCTGGGTATACAGAGAGAAGAAGTGGATCGAGGTCCAGAGCGATGCTCTCCTGCCCGGTGATCTTGTCTCGGTCGGCCGCACCAAAGAGGACAGTGGTGTCGCATGCGATATGCTTCTGGTTGAGGGCTCTGCCATTGTCAACGAGGCTATGCTTTCTGGTGAAAGTACCCCCGTTCTCAAGGATTCTGTTCAACTTCGCCCCTCGGATGCTCGCATCGAGCCCGAAGGTATTGATAAGCTCGCTTTCTTGTACGGCGGCACCAAGGTTCTCCAGGTTACTCATGGCAACACTGGCTCGGATGACTCGGACAAGATTCACCCTGTTGTCTCTGGCGTTCCCGCAGCTCCCGACAATGGAGCCATGGCTATTGTTGTCAGAACCGGTTTCGAGACCAGCCAGGGCAGTCTCGTCCGCACCATGATCTACTCTACCGAACGCGTATCGGCCAACAACGTCGAGGCCTTGCTCTTCATTCTGTTCCTCACTGTCTTCGCCATCGCTGCTTCCTGGTACGTTTGGACCGAGGGTGTCGCCAAGGACAGGAAGCGTTCCAAGCTCCTCCTGGACTGTGTCCTCATTGTCACCAGTGTCGTGCCCCCGGAGCTGCCCATGGAATTGAGTTTGGCCGTCAACACCTCCCTTGCAGCCCTCAGCAAGTATGCCATCTTCTGCACAGAACCTTTCCGTATTCCTTTCGCTGGCCGTGTCGACATTGCCTGCTTTGACAAGACTGGAACCCTGACTGGAGAAGACCTTGTCGTCGATGGTGTTGCTGGCCTTACTCTTGGCCAGGAAGGCGCACCCGCCGAGGCCGATGGTGCCCAGACTCAACTCGTACCTCTGAATGATACCGGTGTTTGCACCACTTTGGTTCTCGCTACCGCCCACGCTCTTGTCAAGCTCGAGGATGGAGATGTTGTTGGTGAGCCTATGGAAAAGGCCACTCTTGCATCCCTTGGCTGGACTGTTGGTCGCAACGATACTCTTACTAGCAAGACTGCTGTTGCCGCAAAGGGCGTCGGCCAGTCTGCTGCTGACTTGGTTCAGATCAAGCGCAGATTCCAATTCTCTTCTACCCTCAAGCGCCAAAGCTCTGTTGCTACTGTCGTTACTACTCACCGCGAATCCGGAAAGAAAACCAGAAGCACCTTTGTCGGTGTCAAGGGAGCGCCTGAGACCATCAGAAACATGCTCGTCGACGTCCCCCCCAAGTACGAGGAGACCTTCAAGTACTTCTCGAGAAATGGTGCCCGTGTTCTTGCCCTTGCCTACAAGTTCGTCTCCACTAGCGACGAGATTGGTCAGAACAAGATCAACGACATGAAGCGTGAGGAGGCTGAATGTGACCTTCAATTCGCCGGTTTCCTCGTTCTGCAATGTCCTCTCAAGGACGATGCTATCAAGGCTGTCCGCATGTTGAACGAGAGCAGCCACCGTTGCATTATGATTACTGGTGACAACCCTCTAACCGCTATCCATGTTGCTAGAAAGGTCGAAATTGTCGACCGTGAAACTCTCATCCTTGACGCTCCCGAACATGACAATTCTGGCAAGAACCTTGTCTGGAGAAGTATTGACGACAAAATCAGCATCCCCGTCAACCCAGCTGAGCCCATCGACCCGGAAATCATCAAGACCAAGGATCTTTGTGTTACCGGTTACGCTCTCTCCAAGTTTACTGGTCAGAAGGCTCTAAAGGAAATCATTCGCCATACCTGGGTCTACGCTCGTGTCTCGCCCAAGCAAAAGGAAGAAATTCTGCTTGGTCTTAGAGATGCCGGATATGTTACCTTGATGGCTGGTGATGGTACAAACGACGTTGGTGCGCTCAAGCAAGCCCACATTGGTGTTGCCCTTCTCAACGGAACCGAGGATGACCTTAAGAAGATCGCTCAGAACTTTAGAGAGACCAAGATGAAGGATGTGTACGAGAAGCAGTGTGCCATGATGAAACGCTTCAACCAGCCTTCTCCACCTGTTCCTGTTCACATCGCTCACCTCTACCCTCCTGGCCCTGGAAACCCTCACTACGACAAAGCTATGGAGCGTGAAGCCGCTAACAAGGGCACCACTAGCGAAGTTCTCAAGGCGGTCACTGAAGCCAAGCACAAGGCTGATGTCGCTACCGCTACTGCTAAGGATGGTGAGACTGGACCCAAAGCACCTCTCACTGTTCAGGAGGAGCGCAGACAAAAGGCTCAGAATGCTGCAAGTGCCATGGCTGAAAAGATGTCAATCTCGATGATGGAAGACGCGCTCACCGACGACGAACCCCCCACTATCAAGCTTGGTGACGCCTCGGTCGCCGCTCCTTTCACTAGTAAGCTGGCCAATGTCGTTGCTATTCCCAACATCATCCGCCAGGGTCGTTGCACTCTCGTTGCTACCATTCAGATGTACAAGATCTTGGCTTTGAACTGTTTGATCTCCGCCTACAGTTTGAGTGTGCTGTACCTTGACGGTATCAAGTTTGGCGATGGTCAAGTCACAATCAGTGGTATGCTGATGAGTGTCTGCTTCCTCTCCATCTCGCGCGCTAAGGTATGTTAATTTCTGCTCACTGTCTCTCGATTGTCACTGACTCGTCTTCCAGACCGTTGAAACACTTTCCAAGGAGAGACCTCAACCCAACATCTTCAATCCTTACATTATTGGTTCCGTTCTCGGACAGTTTGCCGTCCACATCGTCACTTTGATCTACATTTCCAGATATGTCCAACGCACCGAGCCCAAGAAGTCCGATATCGATCTCGAGGGTGAATTTGAGCCTTCGCTTCTCAACTCTGCCATCTACCTTCTTCAGCTGATTCAGCAAATCTCTACCTTTGCTATCAACTACCAGGGCCGTCCTTTCCGCGAGTCCATCAAGGAGAACAAGGGCATGTACTACGGCATCGTCATGGTCACTGCTGTCGCTTTCTCCTGCGCTACCGAGTTTGTCCCCGAGATCAACGAGCAACTGAAGCTTGTTCCCTTCACCACCGAGTTCAAGATCACCATGACCACCATCATGATTCTCGACTACTGTGGCTGCTGGGTTATTGAGAAGGTGCTCAAGCAAATGTTCAGCGACTTCCGTCCCAAGGATATTGCCATCAGGCGACCTGACCAGCTTGCCCTTGAGTTCCAACGCAAGAAGGAGGAAGAGGAGAAGATTGAACAGGAAAAGATTGCAGCGCTCGAGAAGCAGCTTGGCAAGGCATAGAGGAATGAGAAAGACAGCAACCCTGCATTGTACAATATAATTGAGTAGAGTTTCTAGATGTATTTCATCATTAGACTTGTAGATTCTGCCAATACTGTATTGTGCATCTTTTCATCGGCCATGCCTGGTGCACTTAGTAACGTTGATGCGTAAGGGGGGTTTCCATCTCACTCTAGCCATCGCACTGGATGGTGTGTTGCTCGCTCATAGAGCTCTCATCCTGATGTAGGTGACGCAAATGTCGTCTAATGGAGCGAAGCAACCGTGCTGGCAGAGTGACCCTGGCGTCTTTTTGCGATGCGCAATCGATCGACGATAATGTCTAGATATTGCAGGAGACTGCTGCGGTGAGAACACGCAGGAGTGCAATGGCAACGTTCACTTGAAAGGGTCAAGATGAGTGATCGAGCGGCTGTGTTGAGACATTCGTGCTGTGATTGACGTGAATTCAAGCAAACATGCTAGAATATGTGCATACCATGGGACCTTGCTATAAAAATACGTAGCATGTTGTGATCGTAAGCCATAATTGGCCATGGCATCAGAGACTGCTCATCCGTTCTAGCATGTCATCAAGCTCCTCCAGAATATAAAAAAACGAGCTAGCTCGTGAGACACTACCCCCGAAACTCCTCCGCAAGCAATCAGCTGTGCCCGCCCCAGCAATAGAGAAGATGACAAATAGCAAGATCAAACATTGGTCGAGGTATCGAATGACCCAACGCCGAGATGCAATATAAAAATAGAAGGACCGTTTGTCCTCGTCAAGCAATAGTAGTCATGAAGGAAGACCGCCTACGGTCAGTGGGCCGGTTAGACCATCTGTCACAAGCAAAGCATTAGCGCCTCAAGATTTTCAGGATGCAAGAGATCAAGCAAGGACATACATTCTGACTCTTCTGTCGTCGCCAGCAGAAGCGAATATGGCTGGATCAGTAGGATGCCAGGCGACCGAGTTTACAGTGCCAGGAGGATGTGCTTCCAGTGCGACAACGAGTTGTCCGGTGTGCTTCCGCCAGATATAGACTCGTGAATCTAACAAACGATCAGCAAACTTGGAGCATGTCAGAAATTGGCGTCTTGTGATACCTTCGCTGCCACTGATGACAAAATTTTCGCCAGCACCACCAAATGTGCTTCTTATGACAAATTCACTTTGGGTCAGGCCGGTGTAGCGTTGCAAGACTTCGCCGGTGTCGGAATTGAGGAGCACCAGACGGCCTTCGTTCATGCTCACGAGGAGCGACTTTCCATCATGGCTCAGAGTGGCACAGGTGAGCCTGTCTTCCATGACCCACTCTTGAAGTTTTAGACGTGTCTTGAAGTCGTAGACGATGACGCGGTTGTCGTTTGTTATAGCGACAAGCCTGGATCCATCGGCTGAGATGGTACAGTCGTTCACACGAAGACTTTGAGCATCATGGCTGATCCACGAATGAAGCAATGCCTGGTCGGATAGCTGGTAGAGGCCAAGAGGTCTTCTAGAGTCCTGCGAACCGACGATGAAGCTTTGGCCGTCAGGGGCCCAGGCAGCTGTGGTGACTGGATAGTGAAAGTGATCGACACCGCCGACGCGGGTGCCTGTGCGAGCTTGATAGATTGCGAGCTCTCTTGCTTGCGAGCAAGCGAGGATGTATATGTCGTCGGGGCTCCAAGAAACGTAGCAGACACCGCACTCGTTGTGAGGCTTTTGTTGATTTAAGCGGCAGATGGGCATCCAGGAAGTGGTGTCGTAGATGATGACGGTGTTGTCTTTGGAGGCGGTGGCCAGCATGGAGCCGTCGTGTGAGAACTCGAGATGCCAGACCTCGTCTCCGTGGTGTTGCAACTCGTGGAAGATGTGGAGGGGGAATTGGTCGCGTTCGCAGACGTGGTCGTGCAGTAGCGAGGGAGGCTGTGTGGTGTTGTGATATAGACACTGGTCGATGTGCTGCTGCTGGACGTGGTCGAGGAGGACGGCGAGGCGATGCTCGGGGATCATGACGGATGGTGAGATGGACTCTGGACTCGATGGTCAGTTTGGCATGTGTTCAGGGGAGGATTGCAGGAAGCGTACTCGACAGATCAGACAACAGGTGGCGCCTCGAGTTGCCGCTGGCGCCGTCCCATTGTGCTTGTCGCCTCAGGTCGTCAGCGCGGCGACACATGATCAGGCTGGAAAGGGCGTGCAGGCGGGCGATGTCTTGATGCAGCGGAGCCAGCTCTTGGCGGAGGACCATCAGAGCCTTGGAGAGGTCGCGCAGCTCGAGCAGCTCGAGGTACTTTTGTTGGCGGATCAGGAAGACCATGTCGTCTCTGTTTGCGCCTTCGCACAGCGGCAGGCCGTGGCGGGTGGCGTCGCCGAACAGCAGGGCTTCGGCCTCTGGCCAGTGGCCATTCTGGACGGCGGAGCGGAAGGCGGCGACGTTGGGGAGCTCGAGTTCGAAGCCGCTCTCTTGACTGAGCTTGCGGGCGGTCGAGTGGTAGCCCAGGTCCGAGAGGCTCTGGATGATGAGGCGCGTCACGTCGTGGCGGTTGTGGCCGTAGAAGTCGGATTTGGTCGAGTGTTCGGCGCCGTTGGCGGCGTGGGTGGCCTGGTCGTCGTCTTCTGGCTGGAGGTGCATCCTGCCTCTCTTGTGGGCGGCCTCTGCCTCTGGCGGCGACGCACTGCGCGGACGCTTGGCGGCCAACAGTGCAGCCACGGTTCAGGACGAGTCCAGCGTGCCCGTCGTGGTCAAGCGTGTGCCACGGCGTGTGTCGGTCTAGCAGGAGCTCGATGTGTGTCGTGTGTCTGTCTGGACTCTGGGCCAGGAGATCAGGTCAAGTCTCGCCCACTCCCGCGCCGAAGGTGAAGCGCAAGCTCTCTCCACCTCCACGCCGCACCCATGACGCGCATCAATCACATGTCACATCTTGATTATCTCCTCGACATGTCTCTTCACCTTCACCTTGATATTACCTAGTGCCGTAGAACATCATCAATTCCTTTCCTATGCTCGTTACATGGCAACCATCTCTAGTGCTGCACCGCATCACCACCACTCCTGAACCACTCGGATCCCACACTGACCTCGCTGCACGCCGAGTTTCCCGGAACCGTATACACGCGGTTCTCACAACATTCCCACGTCTCTTTGGACCTGTCAGCCTGACGCATTATGTACTTGTATTCGAACCTCGTGCCCTCGGCAATCTCGAGTCTAGCTCCAAACGTCGGTGCTCCCTCACTCTGCGGGTTTGTGACCGACATCGATACTGCTTTGGTAGGGGACCAGCTGCCGAGTTCTGAAATGCTGCCAACAAGGACAATGTCCTCGCCGCCATTATCATATGACCCACTGACTTCGAAGATTGTCGTGGCTTCGCGAGACGTACAAGCTTCGGCCTCGACCTGAAGCGACACACTGCCGTTGCTAGCCATGTTGCAGTCGCCATGTGCGTGCTGCTGGTACATCACTTCCTGCGCGTTTACCTCGCACCTGAGCCATGAACTCGAGTTGCTCATGTGCGTTGTCGCCGTTGCGAATATCTCTTGGTTGCTCCTGTCACTGCTTTAGCCCGACACCCCATATCTCTTGCATCATACTACACTTACGCTGCATCAGTAAAGTTCTGCTGCACGGCAAGACTGAAGTTTCCAATGCTGAAGTAAGGGAACAGCTGGAACCGGAAGTCGTTTGCTCCACAGCCTATCCATTTTCCCGTGGGTACAGCCATACTGTAGGCCTCGGTTTCGAGCCAAGAATTGTCTCCCCAGAATGTCTGGCACGTCGCCGATGATTCCGCTCCGCCGTTCGACGACGAGACATCGAACTGGATACGATAATAGTTCGTTTGACCCGCAGGATTGCCAATTGGTTGGTGAGTGTTCAAGTTCTTGATGACCAGAGGTGAGTACGCCGCTGCAAGAGAGCAGAAGGCAGCAGCAGAACCGATCGTCTTCCACATGGTTGCTATACACACGACGATTCGACACAACGAGGACAATGGCAACGGAAAACAACGACAGGAAGAAAAGGAGATGGAAAGAAAAGAACCCAACTTGGTCTTGCACTTCCTACCTTATGAGGTCGACTTGCATGTGTTTCGTCAGACGCAAGAGAGTCCGTTCTGCAGATCTTCTTCTCATTACACGCGCAGATGCACAGAGGCGGCACAGCAACAGAGAAAAGATGCCTGCAAACTCAACAATCGAGCGTTCCACGGACCAAGTTGCGCTCCGGATGTGCAGGAGTCAGGAACTTGTCAACTTTTTCCATGCCGTGCTGCATGAACGCTCGAGCGCTCGGACCGCCGCGTGCCGACTGATTTGACTTTTGATCGAGTCCCGTCTTTGAGCGTTCGGTTTGCTTGATACATCTTTAGCTTTCGGACCTCAGATCCTATCGAACTCGCAAGTCAGTACCAGGTGTTCGACTCTTGAAATTGACCCTGTCATCTCACCGCTGCAGCTCGGTTTCTGCGTCGACTACTAGTGGGAGGCCGGCTGCATTGGTCTATTGACTGATCTAGCGAATTTGCATACTACCTGCACCCCACTCCGCTGCTTGTGTGACATGGCGCTCCAGGCTGCTAAAATTACACAGTATAGGCACCGGGCCGGCCTTCTTGTCCAATTCTGCTTGCAACGTATTGGACAAGCGGTGAATCAAGGATGAGATCCCATATTTGGAATCGCATTTACTACCTTCTGCCACGGTCTCAGGAAAATTCCACTACACTGTCAAACAAAGCGAGATAAGAGTTTGAAAACAACAGGGACGACTCAACTCACTTGTTCTAAACCACGTACTATGCGATCCTCCTGGCACTACAGTGGTGACATGGAATGGTTCAGAGGTTCGATTGGTGAGAACCGTCGAGCGACGAGACACGTCTGCTTCCAATCCCGTGATCTTCACGCCGGCCAGGCGGCGCTAGCTCTTTTTGGCTAGCCTAGAGCATAGCGAGAAGACATGCAAATGTGTTTACCTCTAGCATTGAGAAGTCAGTCAGCTCGACAAACAAGAAACATTTCACTGTCGCTGAACAAGCAAGGTGTGGTTGTTTCTGGGGTATCCAGGCGTCCTATCAGTGGCATGCTGCGGCAGCAATGACGAAAAACTGGTTGTCCTGCGCGAATTTGATACTTGTGCGATTAGATGACGACGACTCTCGTTCAGTCAAGGCTTCGAGCCGCTACCCCCAGGCAACGTGAACCGCACGAGGATGTGACAACGGAGTAACAGAAATGTGTAAAATTACTACAAACTAACGTGGTATCATAAAATTAGATGGGAACGAACGAAAGGAGATCCAAATCTTCTCTTGGACCATCCCTTATTTCTTCTTGAACCCAAACTCTTTGTCGTCTTGACCAAACGTCTCATGGTCGGCTCCTGTAACGGCACCAGGAGCGACGATTTGGAAATGCAGACCCGAAAACCCGATGATGCAGTTGAAGGCCTTGTCGCGCTGGCGGACGTGCTCGAGCTTCACCTCTGTTCCGTCTGTAAAGGCAAGACGAATGCCATCGGATTTGACCAATCCGGCGGTTTTGGGGTCGGTCTTCTCAATCTCGACGAGCTCCGTCCACAGGCGACGCCAAACCTCTTTGCGCACTGATGCGACTGGAGATGTCCTTTGAAGGCGAAGGCCGTCCGAGAAGATGATCAGACGGCCAGGCATGCTGTGCATCGCACAACGGAAGCTCAGAATGTCGAGTCCACCTAGGATACTGGTCGAAGAGTCCGTCGTGTGGAAGCTTGCAGCATCGTCGTCCTCGCTTTCCGACAAAGGATTGTTGTCTGTTTCTGGCCATGTTGTTTTGGTCACTGTGGGGATGTCAAGGCCACCGACAGCCTCTCCTCTTGCCCGAGAGAGATCATTGTCCCACTCTTCCTGGACTCGCTTTTCGATCAGTTCCGCTCTGGTTTGTTGAGCCTTCTCCCTGAGATATGTCATTGACCAGTCCGCGTCGGTGGGAATGCCCCAGAAGATGTAGTTGAAGGCGTTGACTACGTGCCTGTATTGGGGATGGTAATGAGCGACGTAACGGGATCCAAAGAACATGACGATGCAACACATGGTCACGATCTTGATAGAGTATTCACTGGGTGTGAAGATGCCAAGTAGGACTGCCGTCAGGAACCAGAAGAGAGTGGCCCAGGTGCGCTTCGGATCGCGCCAGTCGTAAAAGTTGTTCAGTGACTCCAGCGTGTCGGCAACATCAGACAGCTGCATCTGTAATTTGGGCCCCACGCTCTCAATCACAGGGTCGATCCAATCTGCTCCGTGCTCCTGAAGAAGAGCACTAAACTTGTAAGCGGAACTTCCTTTCTGGAGTGCAGAAGTATACGCCTCGCGCATCTCTTCAACCTGCTTGCGTTGGAATCTGTTTTGCAGCACAGTGACCATGCAGTATGCCAGAATAAATGTCACGATATAGTCCATGTACCAGATGAACAACCAGACGGCCAGCCATTTCCTCGTTTTTGCGGGATTCTCCCAGAGGTACAGACTCCGAAGTGAGAAAAAGAAGGATTGCCACGGCGAAGAGGCGATGAGGATGCGCTCTACAAAGCGTGATGAAGCCTCTCTGTCGAACGGAGGCTGGCCAGTTAAATCCACCTGACCCAGACGATTTACAGCGAGGGACTGCATGGCGTTCAGTTGACGCGCCTGCAGCCAAGCCAACCAATTGACACGGCGCTCGCCAGTTTGGGTGTCGACATAACTGTAGTCCTCCTTTGCAGGCGTCGGGAACTCGCGCTTCGGAAAGACAAGGGCGCGTCTGAAGTGACGGCTCGATGTCCAGGCCACTTTTCTGCTCTGTCGCAAGCCCTCTATCCTTCTCACGCGCTCGCGCTGATCATCGACGGCTTCATGATCCCCGGAGGCATTCGAGCGCGAAGCCGATGTTTTTGCCCTCGAAAGACTTTCGTGCGCATCGAGAAACTCCTTGTCAGCTTCCTCGGACAGATAGGGTCGGTCTTTGATAGCTGCTTTGGAGGCAGCCAGCTTTTTGGCGGCGTCTTGAGGGTGGATGATGATTTTCACGCCATTTGAGAAGCCGCCGGCGATGCGACTCGAGAGACTGGGCTTCTGGGTGACTAGTTGAGATGGGTCAAAGGCTGGATCATGTCGGATGTCTACATAAGGATCATCTTCTTGGCCTTCGGTAGCTTCTTCCTCGGGGGTCAGAGTGTGTTTATTGAGATGTAGTAGGTTTTTGGTCTTCGCTTTTGTTTCACGGCCCAAGCTCTTGACCCTTTCTTTAGTCGAGGACGAGCGCTTTGGAGAAGACGGGTCGGTAGCCTCACTCATAATGAATCGTACTAGGCGTGAGGCGCGTTGATGCGGTGAAAGCTCATGGTGCAGCAGCAGCAGCAAGAGTTCGGTGGTGCTGTGATGGACAGGTATGCGCAGCCAGCAGTCATGATGCGTGTACAAGCACGGCAGGCCGTCTCTTTGTCGCTTGTGACCTGGTGGCCACAGTTCGTTCTTTCACGTCACCTGCCCCACACACCTACAGCTACCTATCCGATTTGTTTGACGGAGGGGATCCCGTACAATACAAGCATTGACACTACATCATGACGTTCGAATCTCTCAAAACACCCTCCGGAGTACTTGAGATGGTACTCCCGAACTTACCGCCAGCTTGATTCACTCAGAGTCGCATGTCACGTCTGAGCTTTGGAATGGAAGCTTTTGAAACTTCGAGAAGGACTAGAGACCTGCTGGCTGCCTCACTTTTAAGCACTGACGCTTGCAATTCGGATAAATGCGACGACTGCCAGATTCCGCTATCCTTGCGCACTCTGATGTTCGTACGTGAGCTGCAGGGCTGGGATAAAGTTCGGTTTCATTTATTCACCATCGATAACCGAAGTCGATCTCCTGCACTCATCATGCTTAACTAGTCATCACTAGGAAAACACACCGACCTCCCCTCCTTACCTCACCGCTGTCTGTCCACAGTCTGGACAAGAGAAGAAAAAAAATTCTTTCGACTAATCTCGTAAACAGGAGCCTAGTCTCCTGTCAAAAGTGAGGATTGACCGCCAGCTTGTGCTTTGCTGATGACTTCACACTCGTACAATTGTTGCAGCCCGAATCATTTCAAAGCGCGGAGAGCCATGGCGGCCCGAAGCAATGGCGGTTTTGCGACCATGTGACTGGCCAAGGATCAAGGATTATGGACGGTAGGACAATCTCCGGCTGCCACGCTGCGTGTGCAAATCAAGGAACGAGATAGCAACAGTTATCGAGATCTGTCTGGCTCCGATGACCGCTGCAGACATTACCTTGATGTTTGTCGAGCGAGTCAAGACCGTCTTGTGACTCTGGACCAAGGAGTACAGAATGATTCCACAACGTCTGATAGGACAGGAGCTGTTGGTAACGTCGAGAATCTGGTCCCGTGGCCGTGCCGAGTGGAATGGGATAGACCCTGTCTGGACGGGGTTGTAGAACGGTCAAGGGTACATGGTGTAGAAGGAGGCCTGAGAGTTGGAATGGGCATGGATGGTCAGGGCTGTTGTGTTGTTTTGAAAGCAGGAGAGAGTGTCAACACACGGACACGTCGAGCAGTGACTGCCGCTGTCACGGAAACATTCTCAAGCAGATGGTCATACGGTCAGCGAGCTAGAGTCAGAGCAGGTTATGGAGGGAGCTGGTGGGTAGGGTTAGGGCGGTAGCGGGTAATGACTTTGGCAGGCTCGTGACGGCAGACAACGGCGGGTTTACGATTGAACCAATACAGGGCTCTGTAGCGGTGGACGAGGGCGAACAACGGGCGCGACGACAATAAGATTGCTGCGGTGACGGTTGTCGAGTCTCGGGTTGAGCCTCCGTTTGACTCATTGACCCTCTGGCGGTCGTGCTGGTACCATGGTTAGCAGAGAATCGTCATAGAAGAAGCTCCTTGGCTGCGACGTTAGATTGGACTATCAGTGCGTAGGCGGTTTTCGGCATTTCTGGAGGCCCAAAGGGGTGCAGGCAAGGAGGAGACGACCGCGAGCAGCTCGCCGTCGACCAGACGGACAAGGAGTGCCGTCGAGATACAGTCGCTGCAGGCAGGCGGCTCACGGGCGATCAGATTAAGTGCACGGCACAGGCTTCTAGAAAAAAAAAGACAGAGTGCTATAACGTCCAGATCAAAGTATTGGGCTGCTGTGGCACATCCGAGGTTGTCTGGGCAACGCGACCGGTTGGCATGGCTGGCGTCTGGGGGCCGTCTTCTTGTCCATGCTGCGACATGACTAGCACCAAGCTCTCGCTGCTTCTCGGGCATACAATTTGATACAAAAGGCCGCTCCAAACCACTCGCATGCATGCTCTGGTCTCGATTGTCAAGTTCATCTTCTCTCTGTCTGCTGCAACGCCCAAGCCACCCGAGACCGAGGCTGCACAACAAGCACAACAATGCACCCTACTCTTGGAGAAGCCGCAATGGCCGACGACTATCACATGCTGGAGGAGCTGGGGAGCGGAAGTTTCGGTGTCGTATACAAGGCCGTCGAAAAGGCCACTGGTGATCTGGTCGCCATCAAACACGTACGTCTACCCCTGCCCCTTTTTGCCCTCGCACACACACCACCACCACCACCACACTTGCTGACCACCAATCCCGCAGATCGACCTCGAAGGCAGCGACGACGACATCCAAGAGATCCAACAGGAGATCGCTCTCTTGAGCACATGCTCGAGCGAACACGTTACACGATACAAGGCCAGCTTTGTGCGCGGCACCAAACTATGGATTGTCATGGAATACCTCGGTGGAGGCTCGTGTTTAGATCTGGTATGTCGACAAGCCCGTATCCAAGACCCAAGACGCTCACTGACACGTGCTAGCTCAAATCCGGCCCCATCAACGAGGCTCAGATCGCCATCATCATGCGCGAGTTGCTACTGGGCCTTGACTACCTGCACAACACGGGCAAAATCCACAGAGACATCAAGGCTGCTAACGTTCTCCTGTCTAGCTCGGGCAGAGTCAAGATTGCCGACTTCGGCGTCGCCGCCCAACTGACCAACATCCAGTCGCAGCGTCTGACCTTTGTCGGCACTCCTTTCTGGATGGCGCCCGAAGTTATCCAGGAAGCAGGTTACGACTTCAAAGCAGACATCTGGAGTCTGGGTATCACCGCCATGGAACTTGCCAACGGCGAACCCCCTCACAGTCAGGTCCATCCCATGAAGGTCTTGTTCTTGATCCCCAAGGAGAGAGCCCCAAGACTCGAAGGTGCCACTTGGACCAAGGAGTTCCGCGACTTTGTCGCCCTGTGTTTGAACAAGGATGCCGACACGCGACCTACTGCCAAGACTCTTCTCAAGCACAAGTTCATCCAGCGCGCCGGAAGAGTTGATTCGCTCAAGATGCTCGTTGACAGAGCCCGCAATCGCATCGCCAACGAGAAGAAGGATCGCCTCAGGTATTACGAACAGACTTTGCACGAGCTTCACGCCCCAACCGAAGAGGATGATTGGGTCTTCGACACGGTCAGACCGGGAACATACCACTCGCAAACCGTCAAGCAACGCGATCCTTCACACATGATTGCTTGGGACAGCGAGGCCGAGGATGCCTTCGCTGCCATGGAAAACCTTGACTCTTCACTAGGAGATTCGCCATCATACGACCCCGCTGCGACCATCCGTACCTCGAAGCATAACTCTAGTTCTCCTTCCCACCAGCTTGACCCTTCCGCCACAACTCGCAAAGTATCTGGCTCAACCCCTGCTGCCCGCCGGGTCAGCAGACAAAGCTCGACCTCCAACCACACTACTCGCCGTCATTCCGTTCAGGCAAAGCAGCCTCTGGGTCTTGATATGTCGTTCGGAAATGGCGCTTCGACGGTACGCCAATTCAAGCGCGTGCCATCTGGTGGAGCTCGGCCTTCGAGCTCGGGCTCCTCACAGACAGCTGTCGAAGACACCGAGAACCAGCCCCCTGCCGCTGCTGTAATGATGCCCGATACAAAGGAAGCTATTCTCGGGAGACGCGCCTATGTCAAGTGCATCGACCCGGCACTACAAGAACTGTACGCCTCTACAGCTCCCGGACCCAAGCAAACTGCTCTGGCCAGGATGGCAGAAGCTTGGAACGTCTTGGACGAAACAGACCCCGAAGGCGAATTGTTGTTGCTCAAGGCCATCTTTGAGCGAGTTCAGAGAGACCCTCGACTCGCCGCCCAAATCATGCCAATCTCGCAGCTTGCTAGCCTCCGCAGCAACCCTTCGATCAAGAAGACACCCCTCGTGACCGAGAAAGAGACCCTCGTCACACCCCCAACCTCACCTTACAAGTCAGAGATGGCTCCTCACACCCGCTCAATGCGTCGACAAAGTGCCTTTGTGGACAGCGAACGCGAAAAGATTCTCCGCACCGCCATCCTGGAAGACAAGATGCCCGGAAAGGTCGAGACTGGCCTCGAACACATCGGCATGCTAGCAGACGCCTTGTATGGTCGCTGGAGCGAGGGCCTGCGCATGCGATGGCCTAACGCTTAGCTGCCGCATACACCGGATTTCGTTGACGTCTTTCGTTTCTCATAATGTCTTTTTCTTAATACCTATATAGCATAGCGTGCGTCGGTTTTGGTCTGGCGTTGTCGAGCAAGGAGGCCGGCACCTCATAGTTCTTTCCATAATCCTGGGGGGGTTTTTTTTTGGTTTTCTTGTGGTTTAGCTTGATACCCTATCTGAGGGACTATTGTCGGTCTGGAGTCAATTTGATTGGACAGCGAGCGCGAGCGTTTTCAATTTCTGCTTTTCTTGTACACTTTCGAGTTTGTAGGAGTTTGGAAAAGGTGGTCAGCCTGGTCTAAAGGCTTCTTTTCTTGTTGATAGATATATAACGAACAAGCAACTGTGCTTTACTTTCACCTTACGATCCTTTTCAATGATATGTTCGAAGATCATCAAATCCCAGAAACAGCTGATCTTGACTTGCATAGAATGTGAACAAAACAAAAGCATGCTCGCAAGGGCAAATACCTCCGACAAAGGCCGTGATGTGCACTGTACGCCGACGCTGTGATTTGCAAGGAACAAACAAACAACTCCCCCACACATATGAGAGAATCCAGATCCGAAAAGAAGATGCACCCGAACACAGCCATCAATTAGATGGCTGGAAGGTGAACAAGATGGTACCCCATGACCAGGTGACCGTATATTTGTCGATAACTTTTTATGCCGTGTAACGCCAGTATGCTCGCTTTGCTTGCATCGAAACCCCCAATAACACCTTCGAATGCACTTTTGATTGTCCTTGATTGGATGGATAAGAGCTCGTATTCGCGTGTGGTCGATTGCGGAGTCACAATTATCCGTGGAACCGAAGAAGGATGCGGAGGCTCAACAGCTGCCCACGAAAAAGTTGTGGGCGTCAGCCTCTGGGTGATTGAATGGAGTCCGCATGCCCGGAGTCCAAGAAGGTGTGGGGTTCATGGTGCTTCCAACACTGCTCTCGTCACGGTCTTCATCTGGATCTTCGTTGCTCTCGGCATATTCAGGGAATTCCTTGTCGTCGTCCATCCACGTCAACCCGTTGGC
The DNA here is from genome assembly GCA_019677095.1 of Aureobasidium sp. SLJ-2021a. Classification (NCBI taxonomy): domain Eukaryota; kingdom Fungi; phylum Ascomycota; class Dothideomycetes; order Dothideales; family Saccotheciaceae; genus Aureobasidium; species Aureobasidium sp. SLJ-2021a. The sequence goes on from JAHRBU010000003.1 coordinate 730,282, forward strand.
GGCTTCCTCGTCGGGGAACACTTCGCGAGCGTATTCTTCCAGTGATCGGTAGCCCTCCCATAGACTCCTGGCTTCCTGAGGATATTCCAGAGGTCCAAAGTAAGGCGCTCTCTTTTCTCCAAGGGTCTCCTGGAGGGATTCGAGATGTTCCCGGTAGCCGCTAGGGATGGAAACTTCGATATCGATCGGACCATGCACGTATCTGACCGGCCTACCTACACCACGCGAAAACTTGATGCAAGCCTGGACTGGGCTTAGTCGTTCGAAAGCAAGTGTAACCCTATTTGAAAAGCATAAGTCTAAGAGGATCAAGGATCATGGCACGTTGTTGTGTGTCTACCTTTGGCCTTTCCAGGCATTCGGACCCATCTTGAAGATTTGCAGGAGAGCCGGGCCAACATCATGCTCAGCATCTAGCCAAGGTAGTGGATCGTGAGGGTGGAATGGAGCTTTCCACAGGAAGCTGCCATCTTCCTGGAGTTCCATGCGGAATAGTGGATAAGGCAGTGAGGTGAAGTTGTTGTTGTAGATTCCGGTATAGGTAAAAGTGGCCGGGATTCCTAGCTGCCGGACGTAGTTTTCTATGGTGAACTTCTGTGACCACAACGGGAGCGGTCTCCAGTCCGGGTTGTAGACAGAGTGGTCTGGCATGGACGAGTAGATGTAGTGAGTTACTCCTGCTCTTTTGGCAGCGTCGGCGCAGGCTTTGCCGATGGCGACCTCATCGCCCCAGTGAGTGGTGTTGATAAAAGCCAACTTGGCACCTTCGAAAAGGTGATTCAAAAAAGGGATCAGGTCAGCCTTTGGTTGGCATAAATCTCCTTCGACAATTTCAACATTGGGCAGAGCGGCGAGTTCTTCGGCAACTAAACCATCGCAAGTCCGGACCTGGGCCTTCACACGCCAGCCTACAGCAGAGGCGACGCGGACGAATGAGGCCGTCTGGCGGCCAGTCGAGTTGATTGTAACTACAGTCTTTGTAGGCATCATCAGTGGCATTATACCAGGAGTATCGGGCAAGCCACCACGTGATATGGCGACCGTGCCCAGGTTCGAGGAAACCGTTTTTTTTTCTTTTGAAGAAAACCGAGGGAGTTGTGGAGCAAGAGCTGAAGGGCGAACGGCGATCAAGAAGGGGAAGCGTGCAAAGGTCCAGGAGTCCCTTTGGATTGTCGCCGGGCTGATCGTGTGCGAAGGAAACAAATTTAGACGATCAACCAAACAGAACAGAGAAGCTTCTGCAAACTGACGCGCAACAGACGCAGAAGGGGGGGACGCTCGGATGATTGGCCGGCTTCGTTCACCGCAGGGAGCAAGGTTTCGATCTGAGCTCAGGGCGAGGAGACGTAATTTTGTACTTGCGACGGCAGCTCTCCAAAACAAGGACCACTCTAGTGCAAGGTCCGAATGTGTGGGAAAACGTGCGGGGCAGGAGGGAGGCAAGGAGACGGAAAGATGGAACTAATTAGCTGGCAACGAGAGAGGCCGACACGTCGCTGCTGATGCTGACGACCGGCTCTTGTTGACGTTGTGGATTTTTCCCTTCGACGGTAGATGAGAAGCCGTGACTTATGTGGCTGCGCGAAAAGGACGAAGCCGTGCATTTTGGGTACAACATCAAGATTCGACCTCGTGGTGATTTGCTGCACCCTCTGTCGAGCACATTTTCATCTTTTTCGGACTAGGCTTAGCAGCTTTACATAATCGTTCCTGATGGCATGGTTGGTAGGCCCGGGATCGGAACGATCGTGAGGGCTACGAGGCAGTCCCCCATTGTCGCATCAAATGGGCTCTTGGAGACATTGCACGTCTCTACAGACACAGAGACCTGCCGCGTAGCTGCCCGTGGCCGAAAAGACAATCGCGTGACCAGCAAGCACGGCGAGAACGTGAGTTTTGCTTGAGTAACAGCATACCATTCAAGGCTGGAACCGAAGACTGTCTTGCGGGGAACCACGAATCGGGCAGGTCGAACAGCCGCGTGCCAAGACACCGATTGTCCAGCATCTCCGCCGCATCTCCCATCTGAAGCCACATCCCTAGGCCATGAGCATACGTGCACCATCATCATCAGCCTGCCAACCTGTGAACCACAAGGGTTGTCGACATCGGCCGTTGGCTGATCGTCCCGTACCATTTTCCTCGTGCGCCCAAAGCCGAAACTTACCGTTTGCCGGCAGTGACGGAGCTCTCGTCGGTCTGTGTCTCCGGTGCAGCATTGCATTGATGAATGCAACATCACAAAATCCCATTGGCATGGCTCCCCCAAGGCTCGTTTACGTGACCCCGTTTCAGCAAGGAATCACGAGACCATGTTGACGCCTCCAAGGATCAAATGATGAACTCAACCACATACCAAGTAGTACACGTCCTACCCGATTCGATGACGCGAGCACAAAGGGCAAAGACATCATGGACACACCAACTACGAGTAGTCCACCACCCAGCTTGGCACGTGGAATATCATAGGCGAACACGATTACAGTACTATGCTCAAACACATGTACATGTACTAAACAATGCAATTTTTCAAGGACAAGAGGAGCATCATCAAACAAAAGGGTGACTTGTTTCCATGCCTCTGCCAATCGGAAGTTTCACCGAAGCCACAACACGGAAGTTGCAATCAAATCTTTCTCACCGATGAGCACTTGTATACCAATCGACTATAAACATACATGCCACGTGTTGTCCCGTCTCTCAAATCACTCATTTGATCGCAGTCTGAATGGGCAAACCTTGCGAGCCCGCCAAGCTTCTGGACAGTTCGAAAGCGAGCCGCCTTGATGTCGTCAACATTCCAAGCTTAACTGGTGAGGCCCTGTTGCGGTTGTTAGCATTCTGACGATCCAAAGATGGTCTCTACACTTGCCTGGATGCAACCATCATAGGCTGCCTTGCGAACGAGAGGTGTGTTGTATCCTCCAGGCTGGAAGAAAAGGTCGCCATACCCTTGGCCAGGGAAAGTCGAAGGAATCCAACTGTATGCATCATCAAAGTCCCAGGCAGTGACTCCGACACAAGCATCCACGTCTACGCATGCACCAACAGTGCTGGCATAGTCAACGACCTGCTGTTGCTGAGCAGCAGCAGTGGGGGGTGTGGGGGTACGAATATCAAGCTCGGTGATGGCGACATCAACACCGAGTGCGGCGAACGCCTTCATATTGGCAGATTGAGCGGCTCGCGAGGGAGTTGATCCGACAATGAAGTGAGACTGCAGACCAACGCCGTCAATCTGGATTCCGGCATCCTTGAGGTTCTTAACAATTGCTTGTGCTGCCGTGGATTTGGCTCCAGCGTTCTCGATGTTGTAGTCATTGTAATAAAGCTTGACCTTAAGCTTGTTGGCCTTGACGGCAGCTTCTGCAGCTCTGAAAGCAATAGCAACATACTCGGGTCCGATGGTGTTGTACCAGATGTCAGATCTCCAGGTGGAGTTGTCGGCCAGGTTACCGGTGCCGCTGTCGCTCAAAGCCTCGTTGACGACATCCCAAGCGTAGCAACGGTCTCCGAAGTGCTTGACCAGGTTGGTGACGTGGTTCTCGAGCACCTTGGTCAAGGTCTCGTTTGTCCATGTGCCCGAGGTCAGCCAGTTAGGGAGCTGGTTGTACCAGTTCAGGTTGTGGCATCTAACGAGTCTTCCAGGAGGTGCAGCATCCTCAAGGAAGATCTCTGCCTCGGTGTAGTTGAAAACACCCTGCTCGGGCTCGGTGATGACCCACCTAGAAGACGATCAGTTGTGCACTCTATGGTAGGTGGGAGTATCCCCTTACTTCATGGCGTTGGCAGGTGTGACTTGTCCCCAATCGTCCTTGTTGGCAAGTTCAGCGCGGTAGTACTTGTCCGTGGTTTCATTGGTGCCAGGGACGTCTGCAGCTGTACCGAAGTATAGCTTTCCGGCCTTCTTTGCGTAGTCGTTCAAGCCTTTCTTGCCAGTAGCTGTTGCCAACAAGGTCGTAGTCTGGACGGTGTTGGAGGCAGAGCTGGTAGTGGTGGTGGTAACGACAGCAGAAGTTACAGAGCTGTGTGCCGACGTGTGGGTCGAAGAGTGGGAGGAGGAGTGAGAAGTAGAGTGAGAGGTAGAGTGGGAAGTTGAGTGAGAGGTGCTGTGGGATGTGCTGGTGCTGCAAGAAGTTGACTTGTAGTCTGCAGCGGGCAGGGCGGAAACCAGAGGGGCCGCTAGCAACCCAAAGCTGAGGAGAGAACGGATAGACATCGTGGAAAGGATGTAGTGTAACGAAGGAACTGCGGGTTTTTGCTTGATGATGAGTGTAACAGAGATGATCGCCTACATATATATACTGCTCTACAGAACTCCTTCTTACCTGCAGATGGCCGGATAATCTAGTCATATCCTAGCATTATGAGTTCCTGCATGCGTGGCCCTCGACAGAATGCTATTGCATGTACGAACAGGCTAAAAGGACAAGGTTTATTCGGGCTGAACATTGCAGAGGCTTGGTCGGATTCGCAGATGGAATCAAAATGGGAGTATAGAGAGCACTGGCCTTCGGGGCCCCACCAAGGCGGCAGGCGAACAGGCAAAGAGCCATTGTGCCCTGCTCTTGCTCCACACCCGCTCCCGCATCCGCATTTCCTTCTAATGCGGAGACGCGGGGCGGTTAAACTTGATACTGGTGGACTTTCGGTGGTGAAAAGGAGATGTGAAGATGGAAGCCTCGGCTTTGGTTTGATATGTGATCGAAAATTGGCATCTTTGCCCGAGATATTGGTATACCAAGACGGCGGTTAATGTTAAAAAGCTTGGTCTTGCAAACCTTTGCTACCAAGCATTACCAAGCACTGTGGCAGGCGAGCCTCCGTGGCGCATGCGCTATCAGCATGACAGTTGCCGAATATCGATGTGCAGTCTCTCTGGTACAGGCTTCGAGTTGGCTAAATTCGAGAGGGGCGATTTTGTCCATGCGGCGCCTCGATAATGTCTAGAACCACAACCATTCGCCTTGCAGATATTCAATGATCTACCGGTTACCCCGATGGGAGCAGGGGCAAGTCATCGTTTAGCCGTGCCGAGATAGCATGATCGGATGTGAAGAGGCTCGGGCCAGAGCCGATATCGTTTGGTTGTTGCAGGAAAATACTTGATGGTGCAGGTATAGTTGAGATGTGTTTCGACAAGTAGTTAACGTGGTATTGCATAGTCGAAGAAGCAATAGGCAGATGCCATGAACCAGAAAAGAGTCAAGATTTTCCTTGTACGCCCCAAACTCCATGGTCAAGCGACCGTCTCTCCAGCGCCGTTTTACCCAAAGGAACCCCATGCTCCTAACATTACATGGACCGATGTCCTAGATCTAAGCGATGGGGTCAGCGGCCGTGTCGTCGTTGGGCATGCGCATGTAGTAGTCAATAGCGGCACTGAAGCCAGCGAAGCCAGCGCAACCGAGAGCAGCTGCCTGCGGACCGGCTTTGGCAGCGAGGGCACCGCCTGTGATGCAGCCAGCTGCTACGCCATTGTACAGGTCGTTCTTTGCGCGGAACTGAGCGGTTTTGATCAGTGAGGATCCCAGCAATACGTGGCACACACGACGGGTCCACTTACACCCTCGATGCAGCACTCGGTTCCAGCGAAAATGCTGCCAACGAGACCGAAGTTCTTTGCGCTGCTCCAACTTGCTTTGCCCATCTCTTTGAAGCCTTGTCGTAGTTGGTCCTTGACTGGGAGCTTTGTAATTGCGTCTGCGCCGGCGGTCATGGGGGCATCGTATCGCATCTGTGTGGAGAAGTTCGGTTAGGCTGTGTTCTTGGATAGACCTAGACGAGGCGGTATAGAAGACTCACGCTCGACATGAAGAGACCGAAAAGACCACCCAACCCAAAACCCATGACACCCGACATTGCAGTCTTTGCTGGACATGACTCCATGGCTTGTTGCATCTAAACCTGTGTCAGTTTCTGCTGCTTGTCTTTTCTGGTATAGGCACTGCATGCGCACAAATTTGATCATCTGCTGCTCCTTCAGCTTCTGCTCATCCAAGCCAGCAGCTCCGCCCAAGCCGGGCGCTGACATGCCAGGAAACGCCATCTTTGTGAATGGTATACGGATCTGCGCGACGACGACCAGAGCACTGATAACTGCACGCCCGAACTTACTGACGCTTCCGACCACGAGGGTGCCAAGAATCTTGAGAATTGCGGCGAGCTTAGGTAATCACCGAGCCGCCAACTTCAGTCAGGGTCGTCCTGAATACATGCCTATAACATTAATCATCCTCAAAAAAAAAGCTTCATTGGGTAGAACAGCCTGCCTTCCTATTTAAGATGAGCAGGGCTGATATCCAGGGATCGGTCCTTTCACAAAACTTCCATCGAGCAGGAAACTTTTGCACGAAAGAGGGAAAAGTTTCTGATGAGCCGATGGTAACAGGGTACGAACGACGCTTATTCTGAGGGACCATCGATCGCTCCTTCCAGTACTCGACATCGACTAGGTCTCAACTGGCAGATGCTCGATAGTTCTATGGAAGAGGGCTAACATTTCTCCTTTCTCTTTCGTAAGGATGTACCTGATGTTGGATGATTGAGTCTCCTATGCAGCCCATCGAATGTTTTTGTCCTGCCTGCAACGTTCGTTTGTTGATCTACCATCATTCTCTGTTCTTTCCTTCATTGAGAGGTCCAATCGCATGTTTTCTCCATCCTCGTCAAAGCTTCCAGAGTTTCGATCCATCGGGCCCAAAGTTTCTGCACGGCCTGAGTAACGATGTTGCATTGTGCTGACATTGTCGTGGGAGGAAGAATGACATGAGGGAGGCCTGTTGCAGTGAAGCGCGTAAGTCGATGAGAGCTTGACAAGGCAGTAGTGAATAGACTTACCATGGAATCTTTACCATTGAGGTTTCTGCTGTGCCTGACGGTCGTCTAGACCCCGTAGAACCTTCACTCCCAGGTATTCCACTCGCGACGAGACTTGAGGACTCTGGCTACTGGGTTTGTCTGCACCAAAACACCACCGCAGTGACGACATCTATCTCTCTTGGGATCAATTCTCTTGCTGTGGTAGCCGATTTCTTCACCGCATTTCTTGTTGCAACATGTCCAGATGAACTCAAATTTGGGGCTGTAGTCGTGGTGTGTTCTGATTTTGCCCGAGGTCAGGGAAGGCTGCCTCGCATCCTCTGGCCCACGCCTTGAAACCAGATCCGTGAGAGCGAAGGTCACCACTGATCAGGATGTTTGCAACGTGGCAGAACTCATGGGCGAGAGTGTTGAGCAGACGGTCTTGGTCATCGATGAGTTTGTCGGACAGCTCAATGGTGGCAGAAGGCAAAGTCCCACGCTTGCATCTGGCCAGACCGGCCGTAGCTGTCAATCTCTTGTTCCAAGAGATCTTGACACCGCCAGTGAAAGCAGTCATCTCGCCAATCTGACCTCCTGTGAGTTTCTCGTCGAGATCTTGAAGGAACTCTTCGGCTTTGTACACCCTTTCGACGCCGAAGTATGCTGCACGGCATGCATCGCGATAGGATTGTGCTCTCACTTTGTCAAGCTGATCCAGAGAGGCGGCATGAGAAGAGGCTGTGTGACTTGATCTTACAAGATCTTGACAAGGTGGCTGTCTGAATGTTTTCTTCTTGCGCGATGCTGTAAGCTTGCCGACGAACATGATGTTACTACTGTGCTAGTTAGCGACGCTAATCAGGTCCATGTAAAAAGAGACATTCAACGACCTTTGTCTAAGAGGAGGAAAGGTGCACCGATGCGATGCGGTTGTAGAGGATGAGGGAGTCTGGAGGAAGGGGGGTTGAGAAGTAGTGATGAAGATGTGAGAAAGTGATGTGGTTCGCAGGAAGGGAGACGGTGTGAAGACTGAGACATGTAAGAACAGAAAAGAGGAGGAGATAAACGTGATGATCTGTTTCGCCAGCCTCACTCAATCCCATCTGATGTCCAGTCTAAGCACCAGCTTTTTGTTTACAGGAGGTGAAAGATCAATAAGGTTCCGCTAGGCTGGTATATCGCAGGTGTCGGGATTGAATCACTGGCGAAAGCAGAACAACTGTTGCTCAAATCAGACTCGCACTGAATGGATCCAGCAGAAGCAATATCAGTATCCGTGCTATCTTGTTACTGCAGAAAACCCTGACATACAAGCATGATGTGCTTCACCTAGAGCTTTAATCGCAGCAGATATCAATTGAGCATCTCGCAACCATATCAATCGAGCATCTCGCAACCATACCCAAAACTACAACAGAAGTGCTCGTGAAACGCATCAGTGAGCTTGAGCCCTTGCAAGGAGCAGTCCTGCTGCCACCAGCGAGGATAGACATCGTTCGCGCATCAGTACCATCTCTGACAAGACCAGGTCCAGAATGGGTAGCCTAACGTAACTGAGCTCGCCTAGCAAAGGCAACAAAAGTATACTGACACCATGAAATCAGAAACCCGGGCATCTTGCTATAAGACGCGATAAGCAACGGGTAACGAGCGATCCGACCACGGATATCGGCTTCTACTCTCGTGTCCGGCGTCGTGAAGAGACTCTGCTGTGTGACCATGGAAAGCTCGGTTGATGTTGAATAATTCATGACATCTTCGATGGTTGACGAGCAATAAGACACTATGTGTACTTTATGCGTGGGATGACACACGCTGATGGCCTGGTTCGTGTGATTCGCCGTGTTCATCTGACACCTGGAGAATGCGAGTTCATCTGCTTTAGTACAATGAATGATGGCTAGAGCTTCCTGCACCGGAGCGGTCCCTGGCTGTTGATTGTCCCAGCTGCTTGAACCGACATGAGTTTGATTGCCTACCCCACTCGACGTATGCACCCCTCTTTTTGCTCGACTCTGCACATGCGCCCTGGTTGATGCGTGGCGCGTCCCAAGCAAAAAGCAATTGATGAAGAGAGTTTGCGTACCTGAACATCCCACGCTGCAACACGGCCAAGAAGCGGACAGGGTCATCTGTATAGACGCCACGATATCGATTTGACTACCAGACCCAAGCCCTCGAACTTGTACTCGCGGTTGAACATTGACTGATCATATCCTGCGTAGGATTCCTCAAATCTTTCTCCACTCACACACTACGTGGCGTTTGTAGTCGAGTTCGCTGCCGCTTATCAATGATATTGCGTACTATACGTGGCGCAAGAGATAAGAGCCACGCGGAGGCATATCGTCAACAACATGCCCGTGCAGCAGAGAGCCGAACAGCCATCGTGCAGCGTGCATACAAGTCAGGCGCGGGAACGACCCAGGGGTACAACTCGTGAGCGGCATGCCTCATGAACAGCAAACACAAGGGTGCGTCTCGGTGTCCGTCATTCACAAGCCAATTCGAGATCTAGAAAAAAAGATAGTTAGAGAAGACGAGTGTGGAGGCTGGATGTCAGATTGCAGATTCTGTAATCAGACGAATCGGAGTAGCTCTACTGAAAGGTGTTGAGCAGGTACAAGGTCCAGAGTCAGCCGGCCATATCTGTGGCTTGCACCTGCAGAAACCTGTAGACCCATGGCTCTGTTACTGCCGCTGCCGCTACAGGAACGAAACTCCAGCAAGGTGGGGAAGGTGAAGATATGCGATGTTGATGCTCGTCGTCGAAGCGCTGCTGTTGTCTTGTCGTAGGATTACATAGGAGGCTGCGAGTAAGCATTCTGCTTAGCTTCATGCTGTTTCAAGTCTCAATGCACACGCAGTGTGCGCCCATGTCGATATGCAAGATTCTTGAACGTTTCGCAAATGTCCATGGGAACTGTGGTTCTCGAGAAAGAAATTCCCGACAGCTCGAGCGTTCTGTGGATCCTCGCCGTATCCGGCAAGAAATGGAGATTTGGCGAGGGCAAGGGAACGTAAGAGGCTCCAAGTCGACAAAACACCTCCGTCCTGATACGCATGAGTCACGCCGAAAGTAAAAGGAATAGCAGGATAGATAACACCCTTTTTCCATCAGCCACTACCTATTCGTAACTTCCATTGTGGTGCTCTGTTAGAAGAGATAGCCGCGCCCGCCGCGTATTCGAGCCTTCTTTTTTTTTTTCCCCCCCCCCACCTCTTTGTTCGTTTCGGCGGTCTCCGAACAATTCGCAGAAGAGATCGACTCTGGCAACTCCAAATCTTTTTCCTATTCCTACTGCGTATCACCATTCACGCTATCGGACATTGCGCGCGTGCAGCAGAATTCAAGCCAATCCGGTGCAAGCAGGAACACACTGCTTGAAGCCTGCACCACCCCCCACGTCCTATCGATTGCTACTTCATCTAGTCACGCATATTGATCTGCTTGATCACGCACATACGCATCGCCAACACACCCCCGTGCTTTCGTCAGTTTCCTTGGAAGCATTGACACTTCTCTGCGACATCACAGGTCGTGACACTCGAGACTTTGAACTTGCAGGACCCTCGAACCGGTGGCCTCTTCGCACGAAGTACTCCACCTGAGCTAGCAAAGTACCGGCCAGCAAGGACCAATCTCGTGAAGACGTCTTCTTATTCCACTTTGGACCGCGCCGTGCTATAAATACTGGACTTTGGATCCCCATCTTCAGATCATTCCGATCCGCTTGTCTACCTTGATACGATTCTGCTTCCATAGCTCGGGGACGACCCAAATCTTCCATTACTTGATCTTTGAACTCGGATTATGAACTTCAAGAACGACTACTCTCATTGGCCCGCCGGACAGGAGTACATCAACCGCTGACCTGTCATTCTTTGACATTCTTCTTGCAATAACTCTTGCAAACCACAACAAGCATTGTTTTGCACCACCTCCTTCGTCCTGGGAGCTTGCTTCTTTCGTGTGCATCGCCGAGGCAGCATACAATTCTAGCCCAATTTATCGGCACTCGAAGATATATAACTCCGACCCCGCAGTCGCAATTACCACCATGATGGACCACTCCATGGCCTTGTTGAACGCCCAAGTACAATTCCTGGTACGTCCACCCCTGCATCTTGCTTGGAAGTGCTCACTCTTGTAACCGGGACTATCTGCTTTCGGCTCCTCCGTCTGGTTCGGTAGATTTAGGAGTCTGCTTGTTAGTTTCGAGTTCTCGTACATAAAAATTGGTCACTTCTTTTTCTCTGTACAAACCTCCATGCTTACCTGTACTAACATCAACCCTCTTGTGCAGGAAACCAAACTAGCAATCGTGCACATCCCACTACACTTATACTCACACTTTGTACAACCCATCTTGCGTCTTCTGGCGCTTACAGACAGTACAGATGAGGTGGATGGATTACCTCGTAGGAAGTGGGCATATCTAAACGCCTTCACCAACATCTCAGTGACAACGATCGAGTGTTCGGTGGTCTGTCCACGTCCCCTGGTCGACGAATTGTTCAGGCCGTTGGTCGAGAGGCTAGACGCGAAAGCGAAACAAGCTGTTATCATCAGCAACGATGACTTTGTTGTAATACAAGTCGGGGGTGAAGGTATGGAAGCCGGACAACGGGTATTGGACCTAACCGCGCCTCTTGCGCTCGCCGGAATGTCAGTCGATTACCTCAGACTCCGTGTGGATCATGCTGACCGACCATAGCTCAATCTTCTTCATTACAAGCTACTACAACGACTTTGTGCTAGTCCCCTACAACTCCAAATCAACAGTCATCTCCGCTCTGGAGGAGCGCGGTTTTGCCTTCGAGCCCATTTCCAATGGCCATGGCGCAAACATGACCAATGTTTCTTCACCTCTCCACTCCCACAAACGCAACAGCAGCAGTTCTTCCTCCATGGACCTTCAATCCCCAGGCACACCCCCACCAGCAACGGTTGCTGAATGGCAGACCAAAACATTCTCTACCCTTCACCGCCACGACATCCTCCCTTTGGTAAATGAAAGGCTAGAGTTACGCACCTGTGCCGGGTACCGCAGCGACAACGCAGACATCCACGATGCGATACAACTAGGCATATTCAAGTGCCTCCTCACAAATCCACGTTTCATGTCAATCACCCTCACCCAGACGGATACCGTATCTCTGACCCTCGACCAAGAACTGCTTTCCCATTTCCCTTCCTCTGGCGAGGGTGTACTTCTACAAAACGACCAGACCTATTTTGCCATCGTGTTCGATTTGCGCAAGTTGCCCGAAGAAAGTACGGGTATCATCTGTGGTGTTGCTGGACGTTTGTTGGAGAGATTGGGAGATGAAGGACAGGGCGAAGGAGCGTTCAACATGAGTTATCTGTCCACGGCCAGGACAGGTAACGTGATTGTTAGAGAAGACGAGGTTGGCGAGGCGCTGGAGGCACTCTTGGAAGAGGAGGCTATGAGTGTTGATAGTCTTGATGGCATGACCGATGGGCGTTGACGATGAGAGAGAGATTGGAAAGAGATGGAATGTTGGCGAGTCGAAAAGTTCTTGTTTTTATTATTGACCTTTCGCTTCTTTGGACTGTATGTTTCGATGATTACCGTTCTCTGTTGGCTGTTGGATAGGCTTTCTCACCATTTCGGCTTGTCATGAAATCTAGTATGGCGTGTGTTTCATTGCTACTGTATAGCATCTCGGTCTCTCCTTTTGCAGGACTTGTCATTTTTTGAAGAACCAACGCTTGCTTGATCACTTATGGATTCCGTATATCCGAAGGCATGCCTCTATCAGTCGTTTCGTCATCTACACACTCGGCTCGAAATGGATATGGTCCATGTGGTTGGTTTGCATGAATAGTCCTCACAGCCGTGACGCTGGGCCTGCATGTCTCGAAGCATATGTGATGGGCAGGAGAGTGGTCAACCAAAGGCACGATCCATCTGCGATCCCATGTCATTTGCAGAGCCTTGTGGTCGCAGCGCATCAGTACTATGTTCGTCAGCATCCAGCAAGCTAGCACCTGGCTTTGTATCGGGCGGCGGAGCGGTAGTTGCAGGTCTGAGAATTTTGGCATCGCTGTCCAACCAGCCGGGAGCTTTCCTTCTCTTCTCTGCCAACTCGCGCTCATGGATGGCAGCACGCCAGTCGCGAACAGCGGTTCTGGCTTCAGAGGCAGTCGTGTCGAGTTGATGGAGCAGGGCTTTGTTCTGGGCGACGATGGTAGAGGGGTGGGCACAGAAGCCTGAGCCAGAGGTCACGTAGGCTGGGGGTGCCGAGGGGTCATGGCTGTCGGGATTGAGCATCGAAGGTGGCAGCGTCGAGGGCAGGCTGGCGTAGTTGTGTGGCAACGTCGGGGCCTTTGGTAGGGTAATGAAGGGGGAGACGGTCAGCGGGACTTGGGCCAGCAGAGGGTTCTCTGTGCGAGGCGCTCGTGTCAGTCGAGGGCATGACGGTGGGCAGGGCAGAAGGCAGACTTGCGTTCAGAAGGCATGATGCTGCGTCGTGACTTTGGAAGAGACGTTGACGTCTCGTGAGCCTTGAGCTTGTGTCCGAGCTTGAAATGCGTGCTCTGCTCGTGCTGCCAAGAGGCCTTGGTTCCGAGCCGTTGGTATGCCGACTCGAGTGCTTGTCGTCTGAGTCTTGGTCTTGGTGCACATGCGAGATGCGAGATAGCCGCCCGCCGGCCCCGCATGCTGATCTTGGCTGAGAGATGGGCCCCTGCCGAGTGCTCGTCGTCTCGAAAAAGCCACCCGTTCACCGTCCCTGCCAAAGACCGGCACAAGACTCCGCTGATCGTGTTAAGCGAACACAACAAGACGGGTCCTTGTCGTGATTCTTCTTTGAAACAGTCATGACGGTGGTGGACAGGCTGGCCCGCTGGCCCAAACTCTACTTGGATGGAGACGACTCCGCGCCATCCTTGCATGATGCAATCGAGTCCCTTGAAATCAATTTCTGTCCCGTGTCCGGACTGCACTCCATGCACCTTGTCGCAATCCCACCTCTCCAAGGCGTCTTGCACGAACCAGATGCCTTGTTGTGCCGTTGCAGATCTTTGATTTGTACCCAACTCGGCCAAGGAATCGAACCGTGGGCATTCCGACTTGGCTTCCCGTGAGATGCAGAGCCTGGTGATGCCGGTAGCTTTGTACATACCAGCCTCAGGCGCTCGAGGTCAAATCAAACTCCAAGCCATCACATCTCAAGCCTTTTAACTTTGAGATCCTGCGAGGAAAGCTTCACGTTCGGTTCTCGGTACCTCTACCCCAAGACCCAACAAGTGACGGCCGTAGCAACGTTGGGTACAACTGAGAGGCGTGTGACCGTGTCGAAATCCTCTTCTCGTGCCGTTTGGAGGATTGCAGGGCTTCTTGGTGGCTTGCATGACTGTCGCTTCAATAAGATTCCCATATGCGTTCGCACACCTCAACACCTACTGTTGCACACAACCGAGGGCTGTCACAACGCGGCGTTGTGATGCACAGTGGAAGTGAGTTTGGGCAAAAGTGAAAACATTGAGGCTGAACTGTATGCACTGCAAGGTTGAAAACATTGAACCGCAGCAAATTTCCTCGAGTTGACAAGACAAATCACGATGAGAGCAGACGAGGGAGAGAGATATGCGATGAGAAAATAGTTCAGTCAATTCTGAAAAGTCTTGCACTGATAGCAAAGACATATGGCTCCAAATACTCTGAGAAACCGGTCGACTAATATCGACATGGCATGAACTGAAAAATGCCACCAGAGATCAACAACGCCACAAAACGTCCAACCCGGCTTGAACGATCATCAAATAAACTCCTGCCTCGCAGAGGCCCGCCGTTCCGAATGGGAAATTAATGTCAAACGCCATCCCATGAGGTCGTAATGTTCAGTCACACTGCTGCACGAGGCAGTGTGCTGGAAAGAAGAAATTGTCGTGATTTGGTCGCAGACCAAGGTTCTTATAAAGAGGAGGAATCGATGCTCATGCCAGAGGTCTCCTTACGGAGTCCAGCAATGTCGTGCTCTGGGGGAGAACCACGACGGCGAGCAGAAGATGTGGCAAGCTCAAACTGCTGCTTGGTGTGCTCGTGCATGAGTCTCTGGTATGAGAGACGAGCAGAGTCGGGGTCGTTGAGGTCGTAGTGCTGAGGGAACTCATACTGAGGAGCGGTGGACTCAGAGTAGTCCTGAGAGATGTAGACTTGCTGGATCTCAGAGGGAGCGGCCATTGTGGTAGATTGATTGGTTTGAAATGGTTTATTGACGAGAGATGTTTGATGTTTGTATGCGAGAAAAGATGCTTCGGTAGGAAGATTGGAGACTTGGTAGATATTTGTTGAAGTGGAAGTGTGTTGATGAGAATAGAACTGATGAACGAGAAGAACTAGGTCCTTTATATGTCAAAACTCGTGCAGTAAGAACAGTTCTCCAGTGAGCAGACACAGAGAGTATGACGGCGGGACTGGATCAACGTCAGACCCTGCGCCTCTAGACTGCGGGCGTTGGTGCTAAGATCGGCAGCGCAACAATCTGATGCACGCCGGCAAAACTGGTCTAATCCCGTGTGAAAGGGCTCGATAAGAAGGTCCCCTGTCGTGGAGGCGGGAGGCGGCGAGTATCGGAAATTTTTCATTGGATCTGGGAAACCTACAATTAGCTCATTGCCCTGTGTGCAACAGCGGGCCCGAGGGGGCTAGGCCGCGTCCAGACAAGACCCTGTCCATCATGATGTAGCTTGCGAAATTGCTCGGTGGTCTCATCGTCTCGTGGGAGCCGCTCTCACTTGTCGGGCTTTTCGCTGCGAGGGAGGGTGAGGGAGAGCAACAAGGACGTCGCGTGTCGCTCCTTCTCGGTTCGAGGCATCGTCGGAACGCTCTCGTTGTTTTTGGAGACGGACTGCTCAACAACTCCTCTCCGCAATCGACGTGGGCCGGTGGAGATTTCACCTCATTCCTTTCGGCCTGTGGATTGACGTTGATGTGCTTTCTAGACCACGTCGAGTGTCGCGGTACCTTGCCACTGGGGACCTCCCGAGGCACGACTCGAGATGTACGCCGCTGACCATTCTTCATGACTTGTGCCGGCACCGCTTAACACGGTAGTCATGGGCCATGAGCCATGGAAGACCGCCCACAGACAAAACACGCCGGTCAGTAAAACCGCCGCCGCCCGCCACCACCGTTCGCAAAGGGGAGACGCACCGACAGTGACGTAGCGCTCAGGTTTGCCTGTCTTGTCAACACGGCAGCAACGACCATTCCCAGCCGCGAGTCGTCTTCATGCTGGGCCTCTTCTGACGTCGATAGAACCGCTCAGTCGGAACTTCCTGGAAGACATGCAATGATACGGATGCACAGACTGGCGCCCTATGATGATGTTGTTTGCCTCTGTATTACTTTTGTGCTGCACTCCACATCGACCTCACCCTCCTACTCTTGTTGTGTGGAGGAAGATCGACATCAGACATCAGCAAGAATCAGAGTGATCATCTATCAATTACCCCATCCAGCCACCTCTATAGGCGCAAAGGGTTGGAGGTAGCGAAGTAAGAGACACGCACTTCGTAATACATCGTCATATCACCTGGTTTTCTCATCCCGAACTGCTTATTCCCTACTTCCAAGCAAACGAGCCAGTCATCCTTCTCGGAGGAGGTGGTCGGCCTTCATCATTGGTTCACCGGCTGACAAGGACGTAGGTAAAGGTTCACATCGATAACTGTACCTGGCCTACAACTGTACTCGTAAAAGTATCTCCATATCTGTATATATTGAGTGGGTTTGACATGTCTTTGACTTCCCGTCTGCGTAGGCAGGGTGCGTCTGGGGCGCATCGGATTCCTTCCTCAACTGCAGGACGCAGACCAATGTATCCTGTGGGTTGCTCCCGAGTCCCTGCTTCCTGCGTCACTGATCTAATCTAATCCTTTCGTACTGGGGAACCACGTTAAATGACAAGTATCCGTCGGACAAGGTCGTCATCCCCGTCGACCCTCGACGACGTACGTACCTACGTATGCGGCTCAAAATCCGTCACGAATTTCTAGGTATCAGAAGACATCCTGATCCATCGAACACATCCATCCACTCATCACGCAGCTCTCTGATTCTTTTGCTCTCCTTCCATCAATCATGTACTCCACACATGTGGGTAGCGACTCTTATATCGTAAGTTGTTACGCATTCTGCAGCCTCCTCACACATTCGACCCCGTCAAACAATCGACCGATGTTGTTTCCTCGGTCGCAATCTTGATCTTCGAGCCCATCGACCGCGATCGAAAGAGGATTCAACGCAAACTGCAAACCATCGTGACTACTGACTATCAAGCTGTCTTGAATCTCTGAGAAGCATCGTACTCGATGACCGAGACTACCACATCGTCGACATCGACGTCTTCTATCTTCGATGCTCAAGATACATCAACAGACGCGGAGCTGCACCGGACGAATGACAGGGAAGGCTCGAATCATTCTCGGACGTACGCCCGAGGCCTGTCATCGTTCGATATCACGATTACCATGGCTCAGGGTTCTGTCATCGTCTCGTCGTCTTACACCATCTTGCCTTCCGTGGCTTTGAGATCTGATGGCCCAGCGCTGAACGTCCTACCAGGTCATGTTTTGCTTGGGATTCTGTTTACCGTGACTTCGTCATCGTGCATGCCGCAAACGATCTTTGAAACGTATTGCACGTTTGGACAGAGGATCTGTCCTTGGAAGTACTATATGTTGCTTCTTACGCTGCTTTACTTGACACCTCCTTGCCATGCTAGAGTTGCTTTGCTCAGAATAGCCATGCCCTTACAATTTGTCTCTCACACTCTGAACAGATTATGCAAACCGCAAGGTAATCAGTATCGTCAAAGCGGATCAGTCATAGTAGGCACGTCAGACGTTCATCAACTATGGCACTTTATCATAGTGATGCACGTCGTGAAACAACATTGCAAAGCCCGCTTCCCCGGACAGATGAACTAATTTGAGAAAAAGAAAGACAGAAAAAAAAAAGAAAAAAAAAGAAAACAAAGACCTGCAACACTCGACCCTGATAGACATGTCATGTGTCGTGGTATGATGAAATCGTTCCTTCGACTTCATGACAGCAGGCAGGTTGACACAACTGTGGACACTGGAGAATACTCCGCTCGTCCTTTGAGCAAGGAAACAACAAGAAGGCAGAAAGAATGACGAAACGACAATGCGTCATTCGCCACTGTTTTGCGCGATGATCGAAAGATGTCGACAAGTATTTCCCCCTGACTGACAACATGGTGAGCCTCTTGAAAGACGGGAGAACAATTCGTGGGCTCGTGTGGTCAAACTGATGTAAGAAAGACACGGGTGGGATTGCTGTAAGATTTTTTTTTTCATGTCTCTATCTTGGGTCGTTATGGATATCGCGGGCATGTTGTTCATGCAGCCAGCAGGAAGATCAACAGAATGATCAAAACGACGATCAGGACAGCGATGCAACAGCTGGAATATGTATCTGCGGTTAAGCGGGAGGTGTCAGCACAAACTCAACAATGAACACCACCCAGACTGAGCTGGAAGCCGACGGCAACAACAAAGACAAAGGAAAGGAGAAATACGAACCTTCGTTCTTCCTGATGACCCAACCAATCTTTTTGATGCCATTCTGAAGTTTCCCTCCCACGCGATCGGCGATGTTGTCAACATCGTCGAGCAAGTCAGCCTGTTCCTCGAGTTCGCGACCCATGGTATCGGCCTGTTGGCGCAATGTACCCACAGTCTTGAAGACGTCGTCCAGGGCTTCATCCTGCTGTTGCATAATCTCCTCTTGCCTCTGCTGTTCAAACTGCGCATAATCGCCATCTCCCATTTCATCCTCGTCTTCGCTGTCGAAAGCGCTAGGATGTGGCAAAGAAGCGTCTTTGGCCTTGCCTTTTCCATGTATCTGTGCTTGTTCGACTGTTTTTGCGAGTTCCGTGTGCATGTCTTCGATTTCGGCGCCCACATCTTCGACCAGTCTTCGCCGCCGCTCCACCTCGTCTATCTCCAAGCCATAGCGATAAGGGTCGTGCTCGACGGCTTTTACGCTGTCGACTAGATCGCGCAGGTCGGCGCTGAGGTCCGTGAGGGTGGATTCGAGTTCGGAGCGTGCTTCGACGAGTTCGGGCGAGGTGGCCGACGAGGCAGAGGAGCGGATGCGGATGTAGCTGTTGAAGAGTGGTCGCGTCGTGTTGAGGAGCGAGAGCACGTCACTGCAGTTGCCCTCGTGTCAGTTTCAATGGTTCGCATGCGGTGGTGCTGGAGTTGCGACGTACGCCTGGACTTGGAGAAAGGGGTCTTCGGAT
Organism: Aureobasidium sp. SLJ-2021a; assembly: GCA_019677095.1. Taxonomy (NCBI): domain Eukaryota; kingdom Fungi; phylum Ascomycota; class Dothideomycetes; order Dothideales; family Saccotheciaceae; genus Aureobasidium; species Aureobasidium sp. SLJ-2021a. Next base: position 749,389 of record JAHRBU010000003.1, read on the forward strand.
GCCATGGTGTGTAATGTGTCGTGTTTCGAACATGCGGCCCGCCTATGCCGCAATGACAATCTAGCTCATTGTTTGAGTCTGAACAAAGACAGGGGAGAATGGCAGCTATCCAAGGCTTCGAGTTGTTGTTGATTCGGGTGGAAGCGCTTCCCCGGGAATCGCTGTTCGCTGTGTCGTTGTCCCTCTTTCACGTGTCAAAGTCCGTTACTCTAAACACATACCCTTACAACATACCTAAATAGACTATAGAGGTATGTGGTTGTTGAGAGATTGTCCTTCTGCGGTGAGCGCTCTGCTTCTCGAAAAGAGTATGAATCAAGTAGTTGACATATGCGACAGGGTGACCCTTCACCAATGCTGCCCCCAAGAGTTTACTTTTTGACACCAACCACCACCAGATTCCTTGGACTATGCTTGAATTCAAACACAGGCTCCACCCACGCATCAGCGACCTCATCCTGCTCCTTGAGGAACAACCATCTATCCACCACAATAGCTGCTTCAATAACACCAGCACTAAAGGCCATCAAACTCCACATGACGCTCAACTCTTTCCCTCTCTCCTTGAAGTCTATTTCGTATTGATAGATTTCCTCATCCGTCATGGTTGCCATTTTTTCCTTGAACAGTTCACCACGAGTAGGGTCGTTGATGAGTTTCTCCAACGCGCCACGGACGTAAGAAACAAAAGTCTCGTAGCAAGATTTCCGCAACGAGCCGAGAATGATAGGTGCAGTGCCACCACCCGCCGACCAACCCAGCGGACTCCCGTTGTTGTTTTCCACATCAGCAGGCTTTGGAGCTGGCACGATACCTTTGTCCATAAAGATTCTCTGCAACAGAGCGCGGTAGAAGTGGCGTTTGAAAAAGTCTTCAGAGTCTTTCTTGCCCCAGTTTTGGGGCGCCTGGACGGCCATCATGCGAGCTGTAATGTTGAGACGCACTCCTTTCCCACCTGTCGTGTCTTGATTGCACAGACGAGCAGACATGGGGAAACCGTGAGGGTCATGTGCTTCCGAAGTTTCAGTCAAGCGTGGGTGGTTTGAGCGTAGAGAGGGCAGCTTGTAAGTTGGAGGGCCCAGACGTTCTGTCACCAGATTGTAGCAACACCCTTCCAAGAATTAGCCACATTCATGCTGTCAGATCATGCACACGTACCGACTAAAGCAACAGCAGACACGGAGGGGTTTAGTAAAAGAGAGCGAATGCCATGGTGCACTAGGTTGCCACAGCTATGCAAGGAGATGATGAGAAGGCGGGGGTTTTGAGCTTTGATCGAGTTGTCGAGTTGAAGGTTTCCTTCGACAAAGTTGTCGGGGAGCTGTTTCGAGGAGGGCGGCTGTGTCGCAGCGGCGTCGAGGTCTGAGGTCACTTTCTCGCGGACGGCATCTTGGTCCACAATTTGAGGTACTACGCGTGAGAGGTCGCCATCTTTGATGTAGTGTTCGACGTATTGGATGCTGCCGACTCCTGAATTCGAGATCTTTAGCGTCGCTTGTGAAGGTTGTTCTTCAGCAGGAGCTTCTGCATGGAAGCCTCTTTCTCCTTTGAGATCCTGTTTCTGTATTTCCTTCCCGGATATTCCTTGTTCGGCCATTGCTTGCTGTTGAACCCTCCATTCTTTTTTGTTTACCATGGTCTGTTGCTTGGGCGCTAGTTTGGCAAGCACGTCCCAGTTCCTCGCACCCTCGATATTGTGTGCTCTGCTTTCCAAAGCGATAATATGTTTGTTGTAAGGTTCCGATGCCAGCGCCCTACCCAAGTAGTTCTGACCGGCTCCGAAATCGACTAGATGTGTAATCTCCTGATTTGTTGACACGGCAATCTCGGTAGTTAATCTATCGAGATAGCGGCAGAAGTTGTCAACTTCGTGAATCTTCTTGACGTTCATACCGACTGCTACTTGGCGGGCCAGGGTGTGTGAGGTTTTTGGTCCACTAGCTCCTTTTTGGTCTTTTCTGTTGATAGGCGTATGTTCACGTCGTAGAGATAGTTTTCTGATTTGCTTGATATACTGCAACAGAGACTCCGGCGGCACAGGACCTTGTCTCCACGAATCCGTTTCCTGGTTGAAAATATCCAAGTCTTCCCGCATGAGTAGATCCAAAATATCCATGATGTCGTGTGCTCGGAAGAAAGATCGCCATTCTGGAGCGATCACCAGGCTATAAAGATCCGGTTTCCGCGTGAAGAAATCGAGTACATGGACACCACCACAGAGAGCATGCAGCAATTCAGAGGATCCAATAAAGTGCAGCAGCGAGTCGACATATTGTTCCGAGCTCTCGAACTCTGGCGAGCATGGTAGGGCGCGTTCCGGACCCATCGTGGTGCGATATCCAGGTAACAAGCACAGACGTTGGTGCTTGTACCACCAGCTCACTGTTTGTTACTCTACGGGTGTTATACAAAGTACAGACAAGTAAATAAAATGGTTGGTGGGAGAAAAAAGGGCTAAAGATGCGGCTCAAAAACTTTAACGCCGAGGCTAAAAGCCGAGCCTGGCTATCATCCTCCCCCATAATACTTTGTACGAAGAGTGATCTTCATAGAGAGATGTCACCTTGTGGTATTTCCATGGCTACACTTCTCTCTGGATAACGACTTTGCATTGTATGATTGTAATGCTACACTATATATCATCGTGAGATCTTGACACACGGAGAGCGTACTAGCTGGAGAGAACGCAACACAGTAGGGGAATTTTCTCATCCGGTATGAACCATGCATATGTACAGAAAACAGGCCGTCAAAACGAATGATTGCCCCTACCAACTAAAGCTATATGCGTTTCGGCATTTCATCCCAAAAACTCCCCAACCTCGATCACCTCCAACGGTTGTAATGCTCTCTCCCAATTATGCATCCAGAAGCATCTTCCATAGTCCATTCGACTCAGTGAAATCGTGGTGAATAATGTTGACGAGCCAATAGTTATCTCTAATCTCACGAAGCAGGTTGGCTGATGGTGAGCGAGGTGGGTATACGTGACGCCATTCAGTCCAGATGCCAAAGGCTTCCTCAGCCCAGGCGCGGAAGGAGACGGCTTCGATCATGGTCGGTGTTACGATTCTGTTTGGATTTTGTGTTAGCTGATTGTTAGATACAAGGGGGCATGGATATGATACGCACTCTTTACCGGTGAAGCAACCCCAGGTAACCGGGTTCAAACTTTCCTCGTCGGCGGCCTGGAAATCACCCTTGCCATTGCAAGCAAAGTATGTGACTTGGTCGTCCTTGTCGAGCTTAGCGCGTAGTCGTGTCCAGTCTTCGTGTGAGCAGAAGAACTCAACAAAAGGCTATAATTCATGTTAGCAACTACAATTTGGTTTGGGCGTTAGAGAGGTATATACCTTTTGGAAGACAAAACCACCAGGTGGACCCCAGCCAAAGATTTCGTGGTCACTGCGGAAGCCGTTCACGCCTGGTTGAGAAGCGACCGTCCACCAACCCTTTTGAATCAGACCAGCCAACTCGTTTTTGATAGTCTCAGTCTCGGGATTGAGGCCCTCCTCGCTCCAAGGGATGGCATCGAGGTCACCACGTACATGACGCCCGAAAATACTGGTAATGTCTTTGGTGTCGACGGGGTAGCCCCACAGCTTCAATGCACTCGGGATCGAGACATGCAAGCTGACACCGTAACCATCGATCTCACCATACGCAGGACTGCGAGCATCTCCCCATCTTCCATTGGGGAAATCATCCCATGTTGCCTCTCGTCCCATAGCACCTTCCCCTTCGGAAATTGCTAGAGCGTTTGCGCGAGATGGCGGGTCCTCGCCTGGCACACCAGCCTCGTCATCAAAGGCCTCGAAAGACGCACTACCATGAGATTCCGACCTCGTGGTCTTGTCGACAACGACACGGTTCTGGGGTGCGGAGTTGGCGAGGGAAGATCTGCGGCGGGCTTTTGCCTTCTTGTCGCCGTTCCCATTCGCAACTGGTGTATCATCGTCTTCCACAGCAACAGATTCGTTGACCGGGCCTATGAGTTTGCAGCGTTCTACAATATGTGCGACCGCTTTCTCCAGGTTGAGCGTGTAAAAGTGGAATCCTTTGGGTCCGGGATAGGAGTTTTTCTTGAGCGTTTCAACCATTTCGCTCAGGATGTCGACACCAGCACGCTTGACAGCCTCGTCGTCGTTCTTGATGGGCTCCAGTCTGTCTGCGACCTCGCAGGGGAGGTTTGCGTGACTCAATTTGGTGGTTCTCTTGAGGATTTGGTAGCTCTGGATGGGCATCAGGCCAGGAATGATGGGAATGGACTTGAACAGGCCGCTCTCATGTTGTCTTAGCAGCTTCTCATAATCTTGATATGCGTGAATGTCGTAAAATAGTTGCGTCATGAGAAAATCGGCGCCGGCCTCGACCTTTGCTGCCAGGTATGGTAGATCGTAAGTTGCATGCTGATGTTCGGGGTGTGATTGATCAGAATGACCCTCAGGGTATGCAGCGACGCCGATGCAGAAGTAGTGTCCATATTCCTTGCGAATGTATCGTACCAAGTCAACAGCCCATGTGAACTCTCTGTTGCTGTCGTCCTGTTCGTCGTTCTCGAGCTCGTTGGACCTGTATTCGTCGCTTCTTGGAGGGTCGCCTCTCAGGGCAAGAATGTTCCTAATTCCCAATGCTTTTGCTTGTTCCAGAGTTTCATCGATAAGCTTGCGTGACATGTTTGTGCAGGTCAGATGCAGGCAAGTGGTGAGACCCAATTGACGCTGCGTCATTTCTGCCAGAGCCAGCGATTTTGTCGAAGTGCTGCCGCCAGCTCCCCATGTTACATTGACGAATAGCGGCCGTAATGAGTGTGCCATGCGCGACAGACGGGCGTGGAGGTTTGCGAAACCCTAGAGAGCAGTCAGACCTCTCTCTCAAGCACTCGGCTGCCCCTCATGGTCGCCCCTCACCTGCTGAGTCTTTGGCGGAAAGAATTCCAGAGAGAAATAAGTGCTCTCGGCGGGCAGAGCTGCAATCTTGTCGACTATCCTGTCCGAAGCCATGTCTGATGTTGTTGCGTGCATGTTGGTCGTGCGACTGGGTGCGAATGAAAAAATTGGGAGAACAATGTCAAGATGCGCATGGTTCGGCAGTTGTTCTTCTTAAGGGTCCCCGATACCGCCAACCTGTGGAGAGCAACCGACATTCGTCATAAAATCCGGCCTGCGCTTCTTTACTGCTTTTGTTCATTCGATGCGGTCCTAACCAGCGACCGTACTGTACTGCCGCACCGCTTTCCTGGTGCAGAAGCCTGTAACTAAGGACTCTACTTGTACACTAATTAGATGCCCCGCCGAGTCTGCCGTCCATCTCCAGGCGAACCCCGCGTTCGAGGTGCCAATGCATACCTGCTATCCCTATCCCTGTCCCCATGCCCCGCGCGCACCACCAAAGAAAGCAGCTTATCCTCACCTTCCCAAACGCTCCACTTAGGTATCAGGTAATCAATGCGTTAAAATACATGCAGCACGGTGCTGCCATATCGTCGTCATATACCACTCCATCATACCGCGACCTTCTCCTCGCTGCTTCCGTTGCCGGCCGAGCTCTGGTTTTGGTTGCGGCGTCTCTCGCCGTGGTGGCCCGTCTTTTCCTGGCGAGCCTGGTCAATGGCGCTGCGTTGAGTGATGCTGTCGTCATGGCTTTTCCAAACCATGTTGGTGTCTGCTGGCAGAGACAGGACGCGCTTGATGGTTTCCCTGAACGAAAATGTCAGCACTCCTTCTTGCCATCGCATTGTCTCGTGAGACTCACCGAATCTTGACGTTCCTGCCGCCGTCGTTCTTGGTCCAGATGCTGAAAACATCCTCGCCACTGCGCACACTAACGACTGCACCACAAACCTCCTCACCAGCCTCGGCGAACTGATCTCCAATCATGGCCATCAGCAGGTCCTCCCAGTAGCGGTCTGCAACTCCCTTCTTCAATCGCAGAATCCACTTTCCTCCCTTCTTGTTCTCCTCATCCTCCCATACAGGTCTGATTCCGTCACGGAAGAAGTGGTAGTCTGACACGGTAGGAAGTCCAGACGGGTGTTTGAGGTGCGAGTAGACCTGCCAGAACTGTTGTGCTGTCGAAATCTTGCACATGGGTCTGGTGGATTTTTCGTAGTCCGAGTTCTTGGACGTGGGAGGTCTATACCAGATGACCCAGGTGTACTTGAGCGGCCACGGGCTGTCATTGCCTCTTGCTGCCGGCTCTATTGATTGTGAAGTTGTAGGACGAGGTGTCGTGGTAGCCGCAACCTTTCTAGCAAAGCTTTTCTTGTCATCGCCATCCTTCTTCTCGGCAGAGTTGACAGCCGAGGGATTGCCGGCGACAGCTTTGGCAAAGTCAAAGGCCGTGCCCGGTGTTTTGGGTGTCTTTGTCGCAGAGCCGAAAGAAGCAAAGGCGCCCGAGCCCAGACCGAAAGCACCAGAAGCGCCAGTAGTGGGGGAGGAGATTCCGCTGGTGCTCAAGGGTGTGACGGCGTTGAAGGGGTTGTTGCGGCCGTGGGAGGATGTGCTGCCAAAGCGTTTCGAAGACGTGTGTCCATCGTGGCGGTCTGACTTGTCCATAGATAGGGAAAGTTTGCCAACGCTGCGCGAACGTGTGGTTAGCCAAGCGGTGGAAGACAGGGATAGTGGGGTGGCTTTACTTTGTACGACGGGACCAAAGGTTGTCTCTGTCCTTGTCCATTGCGGCGACTGCTAGCTGGAGAGAGGTTGCGGAACAAGGGGGAGCTTCGGATGGAAGAGAAGGCTAGCTAGGCAGGCTGGACAAGGACGGAAGGGCGTCGCGGGCGTGTTTCTCGAGTAGACGACGGCAAGGTGGAGAAAATTGTGACAAGCTGCGGAGTATGGTATATTGCGAGATGTGGACAAGTGGTTTTACAAGGTGGCTCTGTATGCAGCGATGTTGGGTGGGTGGATATAAGCTGGATGGGAATCGAGACGTGGACGGGGAATAATAGCGCGTAGACTGGAGGGTGGTGGGATGCAATGGAATCGAGTATTCGCGTGATGCTCTCGCAGTCGCCGTCGGACGCAGAACTGTCGCAGCTCGTGCCAAGCCCGCACGGGCCCTGACGTCTTGTTTTCACTACAAGAGTTCTCGCGTGCATGCGACGGGACCTCTTCCTTTCTTTCTCAACAAAGACCACCAACTCAAATCTTCGCCAGCCGGTCATATCCTCTACCTGGTTGGCGACTCCGATGCGTGTGTCGAGATTGATTCTACCCCACTTTTAAAACCGTCTTCACGAGGGCCCCTTCGTGGTGGCTCCCAGGACATGGCGACGACCTACAAGATGGGACACCTCGACGATGATACCTAGCAATAGTTTTAGTAAATGTACGTCTTTTGCTTTCACTTCTCCTCCACCACCTTTGCTATGATGATCAATCTTTTGAAATTGGTAATCGCACTACAAGCGCAGCCGCAGGACATCTTCGGGATGCCCTCACTGGTTGTGCATGGCGAGAAATGGCTTGACTGAGCACTCGTATGAGAGCAGTTGTTTTGGTCCACGAGGTTTGTTCATGATTGACTGAACATCTCAGCCCACAGAAACAATGCAAGCGGCGCTGGCACTCGTCTTGCTCTCCCTAGTAGGAACGCATAGCGCCGTGTGCGCGAGATACTCGTGCATGGCACGTCTGAGGTGCGTTTGAGAATGAAATGACTCGGTATTCGTGAATCGCTCTCTATCAGATGCGGCGTGTATTGGTTGTATAGTCTACGTCTTCTTGCTCTTCTTCTTTCCCTTCTTGCTGATGTCTTCAGTCGAGACCTGGCCTTCCGTGCCCCATTTCTCCCTCAATCTCTCCTCTTGCTCTTCGCTCCATTCTCGTGGCAACACCGCAAAGACCAGGTAACTTGTATGCGTCTTGATCTCGGGCTCGGTTCTGTGCACCAGTCTTCCCTCCTTGTATGTCTTCCTCTCTTCAGCCTCTCTCTTGATACGTTCCAGTCTGGCTTGCTTGCTTTCAAAGTGACTAGCTGGGTGATCCTTGTTGCTCGGACGAGGCTTGGGTTGTCCGTTTGCCTCAGCCTCTACATCCGCTTCCTTGACGGCCTCGTGCCATTCCTTAAATCTGCCCTCAACTTCGCGCAAGCGATTCACGGCTTCGTCAACGGTTGCGGCTGACGCATTCACGCCGCGTAATCCCTCCTCGTGTAGACCCACGCGTTCCCGTCGCACGTCGATACGTTTTTGCATGACTTCGACCATTTGGATTTCTGTCCAGCCGAGGCGGCGGAGGGCGGCCACTGTGGCAGTGACTTGTTCGATGCAGGGGCTGAAAGTACAGAGGTGAACGGGGACATTGGGGTTGAGAGGAGAGATGAAAGGTTCGGTGGGTTCTTCTGTTGGCGTTTCTGTTTCTGAGGGAGCGGAAAGGTCGGCGGAATCGGAAGAGGCAGAGTTGGCGACGATCTTTGCAGTACGGGCGGGAAGGCGTTGACGGGTCAGGTTTTTGAGAGCCATCCAGGGAGCAGGGAGATCAAGGAAGATGGCGTCGGCCTTTGGAGACTTGTCTTTGGGATCTTGTTCGTCGAGGAGGAAGCCGTCGGCGTATACATCGCGGTGTGTCACGCGGACAAGGTCATCGAGGCCGTGAGCCCGAACTTCGTCCTGCAGACCAATGGCACGAGGCTCGTGATATTCGAAACTGCAAACGCGACCGTAACGGCGTTTCTTGAGCGAGGGTTCTGACGAGGATTGCGAAGGATAGCCGTTGAAGACAGCGCGTGCCGAGGCGTGTGTGAAGGAGCCCGAACCTGCGCCGGCCTCGATGATTGTTTGACCAGGGCGAACTTGGAGCCTTTGCAGGATATAGCTGGCATCGGGAGTGTAGACGACCTGGGTACGGTGGGGCAGACTGATGGTCCAGCTCTCGGGCGTGGGTGGCAGCAAATGTACGAAGCCTGTGCCAGCCTGGATGGCCTCCTTGGGTTCCGTGTCGTCGATCTTGCGCTTAGCACCACCGCGACCTCTTGAACCAGTGTCGACCTTTGACGCGCGAACCTGGGAGCCCCATGGAATGTCCTTCAATGTCGAATGCGGGAAGGAACCAAAACGGGTGTTCGTGACAGCGCCCTCTGCGTAGCCATCGTCGGCGGTTGACTTGAGGATCAGAGGAATAAGCTGATCGCGTTTCAGATGTAGAATGGCTAGTGAGTCGATGGAAGCGGCAGCTCCAGCTTCCAGGAAAGGCGAGGGTTTGAAGTCCGAGGTGGCCATTGAGGTGTTTGGGCGAGTCGGCAGGAACAACATTATTTTTCTGGCCCGAGTCCAAAGCAAGAAGGGCATGTGCCAAGGATCGCGGAGAAGTGGGGCACTCCCGGCGGCCGACCGACCAGCCAGACCACGAGAGCTTTGTCTGTGACTTGTTCCTTCCTCTTGCAACATCACAAGGAGCTCGTCGATGCTCAGCTGTTTCCCGTCGTCTGCGCCTCTGCTCCTGCTCCCTCTCGGTTCGGCCTCGTTCTTCTTGCGACCACTCCGTTCTGCGACTCCTGCTCTTGCGACGCGATCGTTCTCGACTTTCCACCTCACAAGACGCCCGTCCACTGCCAAAAGTCCGACTCGCGCAAATCTATCCACATCGCCATCGCATCGTTCAAGAGGGAAAATGGCGACGGTGCAACCACAATGGACCCCTCCTCCAGTCCCAGTTGAAGGAGCAACAATCCCCAGTCTAAAACTTTGGAACTCATTGACCAGGTCCAAGGTTGATTTTGTGCCCCTGGAGTTGGGAAAAGTTTCGTGGTATAGCTGTATGATTGCTCGACAAGTTTGATGCTGCCAGTATCTTACTGATGAACCGCAGGCGGTCCTACTGTATATGACTTCTCCCATTTGGGCCACGCGCGCAACTATGTGAGCTTGGATATCCTCAGAAGAATCATGACACACCTAGGCTACGATGTGAACATGGTCATGAATGGTATCGAGACACATGACTCCGACCCGCTGCTACATGTCTGACCCTACACACAGTCACCGACGTAGATGACAAGATCATTCTTGCTGCCCGTCAACAACACTTGCTGACCAACTTCATCAACAAACACGACAACATCGACACTGACGTTCTCGACGCGACAAACGCCGCCTTCCAGGCATACATCTCAAAGAACCTCCCCCTTCTGCCTGACCATGTCTCACCTTCGGACTACACGCAAACGGTGGAAAAGACGTACGGCCATGTCTTGCAAGGCAAAAACTTGGCCAACGACGGTGCCGCCCCTGGAGACAACGAAGCAAAGGTCAAGATGCACATCAAGACATCTTCCACTGCCGCCGAAGCTCTTGTTGCTCAGGCTAACGCCACCGACTACTATGCCAAGGCCTCTGGTGTCCTCTTGCCCTACCTCGATGCTCAATTTGGTTCCACCATCGATGCCAACGATCACGCTCTATTCAACAGCCTTGCAAAGAAGTACGAGGAGTACTTCTTCGAAGACATGGCCAGCCTCAATGTCTTGCCTCCTACCACCATTACTCGCGTCACAGACTACGTTCCCCAGATTGCAGACTTTGTAAAACAAATCCAGGACAACGGCTATGCTTACGAGCACAATGGAAGTGTCTATTTCGATGTAGGTGCTTGGGAGAAGGCAGGAGGAGTTTATGCTCGTCTGGAACCCTGGAACAAAGCCGACCCTGCTCTCCTCGCTGAGGGTGAAGGCTCTCTAGCAGCAAAGGGCACTTCGTTCAAAAAGGCTCCGGCAGACTTCTCGTTGTGGAAGGCATCGAAGGCGGGTGAGCCCGCTTGGAACAGCCCTTGGGGGCCTGGAAGGCCCGGCTGGCATATTGAATGCAGTGCCATGGCGTCTGACGTACTCGGTTCGCGCATGGATATCCATTCAGGTGGAATAGATCTGGCATTCCCACACCACGACAATGAGCTCGCCCAGTCAGAAGCCTTTCATTGCTCGTGCCCCGCCGAGAAAGACAGCACGTGGGTCAACTACTTCCTCCATATGGGTCATTTGGGTATCTCGGGCGCAAAAATGTCAAAGAGTCTGAAGAACTTTACTACTATTCGCGAAGCTCTTGAGAAAGGAACATGGACACCTCGCGGTTTGAGAATCGTCTTCCTCCTTGGAAACTATCGTGCTCCTTTGGAGATTTCCGATTCCATTGTACAGATTGCTTCGCAATGGGAAGACAAGATTTCTAACTTCATGCTCAAGGCTTTGGACACAAAGATCAACCCTAGCCAGGGAGCAGTTGACAGCGAGACCGGTCTTTCGCCCGATGGTCCTCTCAAAGAAGCACTCCAATCCGCCAAGATCTCCGTTGAAGATGCGCTGTTGGATTCCTTCGATACGCCGACAGTGATGAAGGTTCTCTCGGACCTCGTTACCGCCTTCAACTCCGAGACTGGTGTCAGTGATGAAGTAACCATTGAGATTGCTAAACATGTTACGTCCATTGTCACAATGCTGGGACTAGACGCCAGCCCACCTTCTCATGGCATCTCATGGAGCGGCATCGAGGTTGACTCTACCGTTGCACCATTCGTGTACCCTCTCGCAAAGATCAGAGACGAGGTACGAAAACAGGCCATCGCAGGAACCATTGACGCAACCGCTATCCTCAGTCACTTCGACACCACCGCGCTCAAGACGGAACCATCTACCAAGGAGGGTGCCGAAGCTGCCGATGCCACAGCGGGCTGGTTGAGCAAACTCAGTGACCTGATCAAGAGCGACGCAGCTCCCAAAGCATACATGCCGCTCTGCGACGAACTCCGTGACACCACACTCTGGAACTTGGGCATCTACCTCGAAGACCGCGCCAATGCACCCGCCCTCGTACGTCCCCTGAACGCCTCTCTCCGTGAGGAACGCGCGAACCGCGAGGCTCTGGCCGCCATGAAGCTGGAGAAAGCAAAAGCAGCAAAGGAGGCCAAGGAAAAGGAAGAGCGTGAGAGGTTAGAAAAGGGAAAACTGTCTCATCTGGAAATGTTCCGCACAGCGGAGTTTTCGGAGTGGGATGAAGAGGGCCTGCCGACAAAAGACAAGGAAGACAAGGAGGTGGCTAAAAGCAGGAGTAAGAAGCTGAGAAAGGATTGGGAGAGGCAGAAGAAGTTACACGAGGCTTGGGTTGCCGCTGCTAAATAAAAGGTGGAATTGTAAAAGGAGGAAAAACAATTCAAAATTGGTCAGAAGAGTGACGCAAGAAGAATGCTTTCAACCAAGTCGAAACACAATGTTCGATCGTTCAACAACTATTGTGCCCGGCCGATCTGCTATCCACACACCCTCTCTTGTCATCTACCAGCATTGGAATCTTTCCTGTAGACACTCAGCCCGTTACTCCCACCACAAATCTCGCCTGCATTCCCCGAGCAGACCATACTACATCTGCCATCAGTAGCAAGCACAGCCGCCGGAGACAAGCTATTGCCACAATAACATTCGCTTGCGTACTCGGTACCAAAATACACATAGTTGCTGCAGAAGGAAGCGCAAACTTCCAGGCTGTTTGTGCCGTTGGAGAAGGAGCGAGCGTTGAGTGCTCGACCCCCGATTTCAGTGTAACAGCCTTGGTAGGTAAAGGCTCCCACTGTGGGCTTGGCGAGGGGTCCAGAAGGGTTAGCTGGAGGGGATATGGTTGTGCTAGGTAAAGCTGTGGTAGCAGAAATCATTGAGCTCGACGAGCTGCCGACGCTCGAACTGGATGAAGAGCCAGCTGTATCGTTGCGAGCGTAGAGAGTCATCAAATTTCCAGCACCGCAATACTCAGCATTAGACCCTTTGCAAGTCATAGAGCATCTACTGTCGTCGGTGAGCTTTGAAGAAGCAGCCACCTTCGACCCACAGTAACACTCTGACGCGTATTCCACTCCAAATATACTATGTCCTCTGGAGATGCAGAAGTCACCGCACATCTCGACAGTCATGGAGTCAGAGTTCATGGAGGCGGCGTTCACAGTCTTTGCGCCATTGTCAGCCCAACATCCAGCATAGTTGTAGCCATTGTAGGATGGTAAAATCTGTAGAGCGCGAGTTGTTGTGTTGCCATCAAAACGTGCGGAATCGGCGAACAGTGATATCTGAGTCTGATTGTGGAAATAGCCGTTTCCACCACACGTCTGGTTTTCGTTTTTGGCGCAGTTGTAGTTGCAGTCGTTTTCGTTGTCCTTTAGAAGAGGCAGTGCTTTTCCGCACCAACACTGGGTGAGGTACTGCGTTCCTGCAAACCTGAAGCCGAGAGAGTAGCATGTGTTGATACAAAGTTCATTCGTCATGTCGTTGCTGCTTAGTGGATTCGTTGCAAGTTGTCGGCCAGGGTTGTTCTCCCTGAAACAGCCAGTGTATCCGTACTGAGCAGTACCATTAGCAAGAAGCGGTCCGACTTGCTCGGAAACAGCATTGCAGACGAATTGAATAGTCTGCTTGCCCATATTCGGATCTCCAGTGTTGAGCGTCCATACGGCAGTACCATTGTAGCTTGCGGTGTTGACCTGGGATCGCGGTACTGAGCAATACAACGTGGCAGTCTGGCTTTCGTTTGCTCGAAGAAGTGTACCCTCGGCCAAGTCAAGATTGTTCACAGCACCAATGATTCCAGAAACACCATATGGAGGCTTGGAAACCGTAAGCGATAGCGGCACTGCAGAACCAGTCCCGTTGTTCGTGATGCGCAGCTTTAGGTTTCTCGTCTGGTTCTCGGTAACATTACCAAAAGAGAAAGGTGTGTTTTGCTGATACGTCACCCAACCAGAGCCATCTGGTGTCTGAAATTCTATGAGAGCGGAAGGGTTACTACCAGCAACCCCCAAGACGTCAAGCAGCCCGTTACCGCCATCCGTCATGAACTTGACATAGACTGCATGATTGCCCATAGATAGAGGATTGTAATTGATGTTGACAGTCGATGCGGTATTACCATCAATCGTGGCAGGCATGTTGAAGAAAGTAAAGTACCCAACCTGGATACCACCTCCGCTCGTAGTGTTTGGGTTCACCCAAGGGCCTGTCTCACTGATTGTCGAGTACTGGATACTCTGAACAGTCAACAACGCATCGCCACGATTGCTGATCAACGAGGACTGCGTAACTCCATCTACCTGTTGTCTAGCGACGATGCTGAAAGAAACGGTGTTGGGAGCAATGGCCAGGAGAGGCTTGGCCGAATTAGAGGTACCCTTCAATGTGATGGGAGTCGTGCCCGAGTATTGCGCTACGTTATTGGTGGTGTTTACCACTACATCACTGGCGAGCAGCCCAACTGATCCTGGAGCGAAAGATGCATTGAAGCTGAACGTCTGACCAGCCGTCAACGTCAACGGAGTCGTGACAGGTGCAATCTTGAAGTTGGCATTTCCAGTGAGACCAACGGCTGTCACGACTAGTCCAATCAGAGCTCTACAAGATATGGTGAGAGGTGCAGAGATATTGCCGACCGCAGTGTTGGCGAATTCGTAAGGAGATGAACAGTTCAAGGGGAGATTGACAGGCGATCCAAAAGCGTAAAGATATCCCAGAGTAGTACCAACATATGCGATACCGTTGCCGAAGACAGGTCGAGAGAACTTCGTTACACCTGGGATATTGAAAGCTTTGAGGAGTTTCAAATTGCCTCCATCGGCGGGTGGAATGGCATCGTATATTCTCAGATTGTACCCCTCGACATCTGTGGTCCAGAGTAAGCCGGTGCCTTCCCGTCCGTTCAGCGACGTAGTGGTGCCATGACCAACGCCGAGGATGTACGCATTCTTCTCGGGAGTGTTCGAGACCAGAGTGAATCGAGGATCGCCACTGGCCGAGCAGCTGAACTTGAAGACGTGAGTCTGGTACTGGATGACGTTGATGTAAATGTAACCTCCACCCAAAGGCATGACACCGGCACCAGCATAGACCGAGTTCTCATTTTGGTAAACCTGAACTGCGGCGTCCAATCTGTTTGGTCCCATCTGGTAGCCACCAAGATTGTCAAGGTTCAACCAGTAAGTCTTGCCAGATTTGCCAGTGACGACTCCCATCCGCTTGACGTTCGAACAACTAAACACATTGCTAGGTAGTATCTCGAGTGGACTGGTCCCAAGATCTTTGTCGGCACCGTCTAGTTGCGTCTTCTCCCATGGCATGAAGAAGTCAACAGGGGTCAGCGTACCATCGCCACCGATAACGAAGTTGACAGCTGCTTCTTCTAAAGAGGTAGGTGGCTGACGGCCAGGCAGAGCGTCACCCGTAGCCTTGAGTTGAGAAGCATAGCCGTTTCCGCTTGCGAGGAATATACTGCCTTGTCCGTCGTACGCAAGGCCGCCACCGGACATCCAGACGCCTGCGCCTCTCACAGTGTTCGGCTCGGGGCCACCCTCCATAGCAAATGCTTCAACAACAGCGCCAGTTGTCCGATGAAAGCCAATAATAGCACCTGTAAAGTTGTACTGAACACAGTGAGAGGCCCACCCGGTGTAGATAAAGTCACCGACTTGAAGCATACCGGGTCGGGCGTGCTGGTTGCCACCGATGAACATGCGGTCGCGATTGTTCCTGAAGACAAGGCCGTCGATCAGCTTCGGGAAACCACTGATCTCCGAAAGGTCTGCTGTGTTGATGGCGTGAAAATAGTAGCGACCATTGAGACGACCCGGAGGCGTTTTAGGAGTGAAAGATCCGTCCTGAAACTGCTCCGAGTATGTTTTTGAAGTGAGATACCAGATTCCGGTAGCAGGGTCGATGACTCCTGTGGCAGTCACACCAACAGCAGGGTTGATATCGACATATCCATCAAGATCAGCAGTCAAAAACGGAACGTGCATATTGCGACTCTTGACGATAGCTCCGCTCTTTGCGTCGATCTTGTAAATATTGTTCTGTGTCGTTGCAACGTAAACGTATTGGACACCGTCACTGCCGGTGTAGACTAGAGGCTGGGAGAATATCTGCTCCGGACCTATACCTTTGAAATTGCCAGGCAATGCTGCTCTCCATAACTGGCCAAACGACGCGCCAGCAACTACGGACGGGTCCATGTTGTGGTTTCTAAGCCTTATCAGTCGATTGAAGCAATATAGAATAGACAGAGCTGTGTAGAGTAACTGCACTGGAGCGGAGGCTTCCCCCATGAAGCGCTGGGCATGGTATCAAAACAGAACGCAGTGAAATTCGTCGAGCGGTCCATCAAGAGGTTGCACTAATGAGTGTTCTCATTGGAAACCGCACCGCTCTGATTCGCCAAAACACTGTATATTGCGATAGTCATGGGTCGCAGCGTTCAACACAGGTGAGGTCTCGTACCCCTGCGTTTACCAAACTCGCGTGTCAAAAACATACGTCTGATAGCCAGCTCTGGTACTGTCTCCGCCCCAGGTGATGGTATCAGTATCTGTGAGAGAATCCACATGGTGGGTGAGTAAGGATACGAAGAACAGTATAAAAAACGTCTTGAGATGTGTGACCATGTTGGTTGTCGACGCAGAGTTGCAGTGGAAGTCGCGTTGAGCGGTCGCTGTCAATCCCTGAGGAAGCTTCTATCGTCCCTTCTTAAGCAGTACATCATTCCAACACATGCTCGAGCAGTTCTTGTCACCTGTCCAAGCTTGCATGGTGTTCTGCAATTTCGGAACATCCAGTAGCATGATAGATTAAACAACCAACCATGGTGGTACAGTATGAATACTTGGCACGAGATACGACATCTAGAACAACCATTAGCGAAGAATTATGGAGGAATGACAATCGCCGAGCGGTTTCGGCTACTGGATGTCACGAAAGGTGGATGCAATCCTGTCACGCGAGGAAGAAATATGCTGGGCGCAGAAGGTGCTATTGATAGGCATTCAGCCATGCCTTGCTTAGTGCTCTTCTGCCGCTCATAAACACGAGAGTACCACGTACCACAACAAACGTGCGATACTGGGAGGTTTTCGTCTGATGCGACCTTGTCTCGAGATCAGTATGTGTCGCTCGTTCATACTAAGTTGAATCTCTTGAACAAGTTCTCATCGAGACGCCACTGCTGCCCTGTCCGGAAGATGACAAGGTACGAGGCGTGGGTGGGAAGCGTGTAAAGTTCGCGAACCGACCCTATAATTTCGTGACGCCAAGGGCATCCCGAGCCGTGTCGTTGAGAACAGGCAAGCGGGTCTGCGCATGTTGATGGTATCAGGATGCAAACAAGGGCATATATCCGGTGGACTGGCAGCCAACGAGTGCACCCTTCCAGATGATAAATCTGCTCCTCCCACAGCTGTATAGAAACATGTAAAACGGAACAGTGTTTTGAGTGTTTTGAAGGAATTAGAATTATAAGTCTAGTTTTGAATCTGTACAACAAAGAATGGAAAGTAATGTCCGATAGCAAAACGAAAACGCTTTATCAAGAGCTTTCTAATAGGGATTAGCAACGTTCCTATGCTTTTCTCCATCCTTGTTTTTCGCCAAAGGCTCGTGTCTAGGCCAGTGAAGTCCCTTCGTTCTTTCCTTGAGTCCAGAGAAACTGAATGTGCTGACACGGAAGAGCCAGTAGAGGAACACAGCAGCGAAAATATTGAACCCGATGTATGCCCAAAAGATGCCAAAATTGCGCCATACCTGGTTGTAGGAGATGTTACTACCATTGAGGAATTGATCCGCATTGCTTAGTGCGCAGTATGCACAGTTGCTTGTGGCAGTGGGGTTTTGAAGAGTGCCGGGTGCGGCTTGAAGGTAAGGAGCCAAGTACTGGCCGCAAGTCTGGCCTGCGGGTGGATTGAAGACGCTGGTTTCGACGGGGCTGCACTCGATTGTCTTTCCGTGCAACTGGGCTGCTACAATGCCGGCAATCCAGTAAGTGAAGGGCGATACGCGGTACATGAAAATCCAGAAACCGGGAAGTGCGTCGGGAGACTGCATGACACCATTGAAAGTCAAAGACATAGAAAACAGGAGGGTTACAATGGCAGCAGCTGTCTGTGCATCCGGCATGGCGACGATACAGAGATGGGCAAATGTGCCGGCGTAGATGAAGAACTCGATGAGGAAGAGAAGGACCATCCCCTGTCGCAAAGATGGTTGAATGCCTTGAACGGCATAGTAGTAAGAACCAAATACCAGAACAGCCAAGACGATATTGTAAGGAATCTCGACAACGATATTGGCCAGGATGAAGGCTTTCCAGGAGTATGCTTTGCTAGGTCTCTCACGAACCTCGTAGAGTGAGCGTTGGTTGACGAAGAGAGGCATGATCTGGGACAGATCGTTAGTAAAGTTCATTAGAAGGAGACAGTATACATACCTGTTGGACCAGAGAAGAGAAAATTGTGCAAACCATGAAGGCTGAGAAGATGACATTTTGGAGTCCTTGGGTCGAGGAGTCGGCCTGGTAGAAAGAGAATCCAATAAACAGACCAGCAGCAGTACCAAGTGTCCACTTTGCGAGGATGTACGAGGGCATACGCCAGTACTGTTGGAAAACTCTGTGTGTTACGACCGAGATCTGAGTGGTCAGTGGCATAGCAAACTCGCTAAGCTCTTCCTTGCTGGGTTCGTGGTCTCGGGCTCTGCCGCTCGACTCTTCGTGCAATTTATCGATCTGGGTCTGGACACCCTTGGCCTCTTCGCTGTTCTTCCATACCTCATGCCAGTCGGGGCCTTGTCCAGATGATCCAGCGTTGACAATCTCGAGCATGAATTCGGCCGGGTTCTCGTCGTCTTCACAGTGTCTAGCTCCGTTGGCCTCGAAGTAATCAAGAAGTGTCTTGGAATTCTCTC
The DNA here is from genome assembly GCA_019677095.1 of Aureobasidium sp. SLJ-2021a. NCBI lineage: Eukaryota > Fungi > Ascomycota > Dothideomycetes > Dothideales > Saccotheciaceae > Aureobasidium > Aureobasidium sp. SLJ-2021a. The sequence goes on from JAHRBU010000003.1 coordinate 768,085, forward strand.
CGATGTCACCAAAGTAGACAGTCTTACCACCCTTTGCCAAGAACAAAAGACGGTCAAACTCCTGAAAAAGGACGGCGCTGGGCTGATGGATAGTACAGAGGACAGCTTGGCCGGCGTTGGCAAGCTTGCGAAGGAAAGCGCAAATGGCCCAGGCACTCTGGGAGTCCAATCCACTTTATAAATGTCAGCATATATACTTAGTTGGCGGCAACAGCTACTCACCTCGTAGGTTCGTCAAGAAATAGCAAAAGCTTAGGTTTGGCGGCGAGTTCGACTCCAATGGTGAGAAGCTTGCGCTGCTCGACGTTCAGACCTTCGCCGGGAACACCAACAACTGCCTCGGCAAAGTCTTCCATGTCGAGCATCTTGATGACTTCTTCGACGTAGTCGTACTTCTCCTGCTTGGATACTGATTTGGGCTGTCTGAGCATGGCACTGAATCGCAAACTTTCACGGACAGTGGCTGTCTCGAGATGCAGATCTAGGAATTGTTAGTACCGAAAATTGTACCAAGAAGAGATTCCATGGTTTTACCTTGCTGTTGAACATAGCCACAGCCTCTTTGAAAGCTGGCATCGATCGGCTTTCCGTTGACCAACATGTCGCCTGTGATTACGCCCATGGTCGTACGCTGAGCAAGAGAATCCAACAGAGTCGTTTTTCCAGCACCACTGACACCCATAAGTGCAGTGAGGGTCCCCGGCTTCACGTACCCCGATACGTGGTCCAGAAGTCTGCGAGGCTCGCCCTTGATCTTGATGTCATAGACAACATCTCTCCAGGTGAAAATATCCTTTTGAGCAGGGATAGCATCAACTTCGTCCCTCTCTGTGTGTGCGTTCGATGCAACACCTTGAGCAGGTGCCTCTTCATCATTGTTGCCTTCTTTGACCTGTCCAGTAAGACTCGCAGGCGCATGTCCCTTGCGGAAAACCAGAACTTCGGCAGTGCTGCTGGTCGACGAGTTGACCTCCACGGCAACAAAGTACATGGCCATAAAACCAATGAGGAAAGCGATCATAATTCCGAAGTTTCTCCAGACATGAGAGTAAGAATATTGGTACGCGGTCTGGATATAAGCGTCTCCGTTGACAGTGCGACGGCCTGCAACTGCGCCAGTTTGGGAACAGATGAATTGATCTCCTTGCAAGTTGGGATAAGCAGGCACGAACTGCGAGCAGGTAAACTCCCGCCCATGAAATTCGTTGGCAATCAGAATTTCGAATGCATAATAGATGGGATCTGCAAAGTATGGTCAGCAAAACTCGTGTGATGGATGAAACCCGACTTACTCAGGTAATGAATCCAATCGAACCAAGGCTTCATGTAAGGTTGTGGCAACACATAGCCAGTGTAGATGACAAGTGCAAGAACCATCACACCAGCAAGTGTCATTGCTTGAGAGATAGTTTTGGTCACCGCTGCGAGCGTTCTGAAGACTGCCGACATGATTTGACCGACAACAAAAGTTATTAAGAAGTAAATGAAGAACTGCGATGGTTCTCGTCGAAGGCCAGCCAGGAAGTAGAGGATCAGGTTGAACACAACGGTGGTGACGAACTTGACAGGTACATCGCTGACAACACCGGCGATTGCTTCTGTTGCCGGATGGTAAAGTGCGTAGGATTTGTGTTTTTCGACAATTGGACGTTGAGCATAAAGACTGTTGATCTCGTTCATGGCTGAAAGCGCATTGAGAAGTACAGCGAAGAAAAGAACAGCTCCTTTGGACATGAAGCCAACGGTAGCGTCAGGAGTGCCATAGAAAACTGAACCAATAATGAGAGCCATGAAGACATTGACGCCGATAGCAGCAACTGTGGACGGAAGGTCGTTCCAGATGCGTTGGTAAGATCGGATTGTGTTCAGCTTGATCTGCATGGGAACACTGATCATGTATGGCGACTTCAGACGAGTGTGGTTTGCTTGAGCTTCTCCCTTGTTCTCACGGAAGGTTCGAACCATTTGTTCTCCAGAGACCGATTTTTCATGCTCCTCAATGCCTCGTTGCATAGCTTTGTATGCCGAAGACTCAAGCCAGCATCGTTCAAACTCTTCTGCTGTGCGAGGCACTTTGTTTTCCATACCTTTGCGGACCTTACGTTCCGCTGGGTTGGTGAGGCCAGTAAGGAAATCTCCAGTCGTTTGTCTTTGGTCACAAGTCCAGCCTTGCTTTTCAAAAAACGCACGAGCTTTGGGCGCTGAGCCATAGTAGATGGTACGACCCTCGTAGAGTACGATGGCCTTGTCGAACAGCTCGTAAATCTGCTGAGAAGCTTGGTAAATGGCGACAGCGTGAGCTGAGCCACCAAGATTCGCCAGAGTGCGGAGCGAATTAACAAATTTGAACGCGGTTGCCTTTGTGATCACGTTAGCACATTACAGATCGGAAAACGATGGAGGGGGGCGACATACAGAATCGAGACCACGAGTCGAATTGTCCCACGCGCCCAGTGGCGAGCCTGTGAGAGCCATCTCGGCAATACTTACACGCTTCCTCTCGCCGCCAGACACACCACGAACGTAGTCGGAGCCCACTTTTGTTTTGTATGTATGGCTGAGAGCGAAGACTGACATGATGACTTTGGCGGTGTGGGTAGAAAACTCCTTTCTCGATAAGCCGCGGATACGATGGCTGGGCGTACGAGTTGAGGCAGCAAATTCTAAGGTTTGGCCAACTGTCAAATGAGGCTATGAAAGGCACGTTAGTTCATTGCCGTCTTTTTATCATATTCTCCAATGCCACTTACAAAGTGCTTGTCAACCTCTTGGTTGTACACTACCTCACCCTTGAACTCCTTCATCATTTGCTTCTGGTCGATACCGTTGTAGTGAATCTCAGATCCTTCGTCGATATGGAGTCCATGTGTCTCGCCACACAGTGCCTTGAGAAAGGTACTGCAACCAGAACCTGGACGTCCGAGGACGATGAGTAGTTCACCAGACTTGAGATTTCCGTTGAAGTTGTGGAGGATTTGCTTCCGGTCGGTGTTGTGCGAGAATAGAGACTTGAGCATGCCCACGGGTTTCAAGGCGATACCAGCGACTGTATCCTGAAGCTGCAGAGCTGCACCAGAACCAGAAACTGAGAGGTTTTTCCAGACGATACCTGCCCGGGTAGCTTTGAGATTCTCTGAATCAAAGTCCTTGATGAATGCGCGAAGCCATTTATCCAGACTGAAATCTTTGGATGAGGGATCCATGCCGGCATAGCTTGAGTTTGTTGCAGATCGAGTCAGGGTTACAAGGTCGTTTCTCATTGCCTCTTGATCCTCTCCAGGGATGTTGATTGGGGCATATGCGACGGTGTCATCACTGCTGCTCCTCGATTGCGATGTGCTGCTTTCCTCGACCTCTTCGATGTCGTCTGTTGACTTGCGCGAGAGTTCTGGCGCAAGATGGTTTTGCTGTGGTTCGTAATTCTGGAACTGGTAAGGTTGTCCAGCGACAGCGTCGTCTGCTATCTGCTGAGTAGTCCTATACTCCATGTTGACTATGGCTAGACAGGGAGTCAGGAGGTATGAGGTTGGGAAGGGCCTGGAAGAAGAAAACAAACTAGAAGTGCTGCACCTTCCTATATGTGCGGGAGGGGGTTATTTGAATATGTGATTCGTTTTTCAAACGGTTTGCATGACGAAATAGTGGCCATAAAGCAATAGGGAACCTAGACTTCAAATGTTTGTATGAACGGAGTTTACACAGTCCCGCGCCACTGATTGTGCAATTGTGTTTCGAGCGACATCATCCCGGCGATTCCACCTCGACCCCGAACAACGGAAGCTTAATGGACGTTTGGATAGACTCTCGGTGGCCTTTCTATCCGTCATCCGAGCCCTCCGAACGGTAACGAACAAGCTCTGTTAGCCTTTTGAGGGTGAACGTTTATACTTAAAAGGGCAACGCTCCATGGAGTACTGTATAACTCGGGAGAAGTTGTTACCGGGAAACGGGTACGTCCTTCGCGTGGAGAGAACAAGATAAACTTATCTTGCGGGACACAGCCTAACGGTGTCTAATACAAGCAAACGTTGTTCAGCTCAACGAAAGCAGTGATACTTGTGTACGAAGAGTCGTATGCAGGCGGCTGATCAAGACGGAAGACCAAGAAGAAGGAGGAAGAGTAGTCAAGTGTCGGAGCCGCGAACATCCGACGTTGCTGTACGAGCAAGTACGAGGTTCGAGACCACGCGTTCATAACTCCTACGCTGTCTCTGTAATCTTTGTCAACAAAGCAGCTGCTCAAGAAGGAACAATCGCAACCGATTATCGTTTGCGTATGGTTTCTCGAACTCGTATGCATGGAACACAAACAAATGTCATCGTGCTTACCAGCTCTATGTTGTTGACTTGTCAACAAGGTCAAGTTTGAGTTCGAGTGGCTTTTACCAAGAATTCCGACGTCACAGACTTCTTTCACCAAGGAATACTTTCCACACTCGACTCTCTTGCTCTCCAGCGATGGTTGGCCGTCCTCGCTCCAAGGGCTATTCCACGTGCCGTACCCGTCATCTGAAATGCGGTGTGAATTAGTCAAGTCGATGGTGAAAAGGCCGATGCGTTCTCGCTGCGCAAAGACGAGTTTGATTGCGGCCTTCACTCCGACGACTTGCAAGTCATCCAATACAGACTACAGTCCTCTCCGCAGTCGCTCGCGCATTCAACCCACACCTTCTATCGTGGCAGACTAAGAGAGATGATCTCTATCAGACATTCAACTGTGTCGGTATTGCGAGAGATAAATTTGAATCGCAGATAGAAACCTGGACCTTGGGTATTTGTGGTAGGCTACACAATAAAACTAGCAAAATCGATAGTCAGACTGCTCCATGGCTTCCAATTCCAACAACATAGACAACCGATCCGAATCGCTCCCAGTGTATTTTTTTTATCTCTTTCAATGTGCTATATTCCCGTTCAGAAACACTTTAGTCAGTTACCAAGTTGCAGGTTAACCTCGCGAAGACTATCACCAGGGTTGCTTGTTCAACATTGGTGATCATTTTCATGACTCTTGCACATGGGAATAACAATCAGAGACCTCACTTCCTTGCAAGACGCCTGTGCATATTCTATAACGACCATCTACAACTCGTGGTTCTTCAGAGGAAAGCGGTCCCAGCGTGTGTGACCAATGAAGCTCCGATTATCATGTACTGGGCCTTGAGTATGAGCGTGCTGACAATGGCTCATCGGCGGCTAAGCGCTTTGCTAAGATCCGTAACATCGCAGATGGACGCGACACACCGCGTCGATAGGACACTTTTGCTAAGCCTGGCTCTGACCGGATAGATGGTGGACTGGAGATCCGAGTGATTCGAGCAGGAGCCTGGTTTATCATGGTCTGAGATCTACAGGTCAACCGACAATCTGCCACTCAAATGCACTGGAGCAGCAATTTTACACGGATAGATTATTTCGGTGTATATGTCCCTGCATGTATGGGGCATAGAACCCCTCCGGAGGCTGTTGAGCGGCTGGTCAGTATTGCGACCAACAAGATCGGTCTGGTCACGCGACAAGGATCTGGAAGCTCGACGAACTCGAAGACCCACTTGGATCTGGTATCTGGAACTTTGTGCGTGGATCGGATGTTCGACATATCTCGTATGGCTGTCGGTTTGGTTCGGTGTGAAAGCAGAGTAACCGGTTACGGCTTTTCGCTCCCGGCCACGCGATATACCGCTTTTTCTCTGGTTGAAATCGAATGGCGAAGCGACTTGACCAGAATATATGGATGTGCTTACAAGGCAAGGTCGAGGTGGTTGTGGTCGCATCCGAGAGATGTTGTGTGCCGCCGAAGCTTGAATGCTATCGCGCACGATCCTCTCTTCCGCCAGGGTGCTGCTCTGGCACGAGAGGCTCGAAAGGTGCCCCTGGACGCATCGAATACTTCACCCAAAAGATCAACAAACGCATCGCTACTCTTGAATCAATTCCAAGAGTAAGCGAACAAGTTGCCGACCTTGTCATCCCCCCTCTGAAAGAAAAAGTGCCTACACATTTTAGAAAGTTGGCATTGTTTTCACTGACTGGGGCGCTAGTACATTTGGTGCGAGGACGCGGATACCTCTGTTCAGGGAGTGGGTTCGAGCCCCCGCAAGCCCAAAGAGCAGCAAAAACAACCTCTTTTCCCTTTCTCTCTCCCTCTAGGTGACCGTCCGGCACCTAGGGGTTTCTCTTTTGCTCGATGAGGGTTAAGTATTATGTATAATTCCATTCTCTCCCCGTTGACTCTTTTGAATTCAAAATCTTAGGTGTTCGTGGTGCTTGGCTGTATGTATGTCATGAAGGCATCGCTGGTTCGCCGCCGATGCGTGACAGCCTACTTTTTGGCATTTGGGTTCCTATGGTCACCAAGGACTTTCTTCTCCATCACAACAGGGAAGCACTTTCAGAACCAAACTCTTTGACATGATGCATCGAACAGGACCGACAGAGGCCTCAGCAAAAGCGCTCTGTATTGGACGCATTCAAGCTATTTGTCCCAGACACGCAACCACACTCTTCTAGCCATCCTACCATCACCGCCCCGAGCCGGTTGCAGCCTCCGAACATCACCACCCGCACGATCATTACGAGAAGCCACCCAACTCCTCGAACGACAGCCACCAGTCTGATCAACACCTAGCCACCTCCAAGCACGACCGCCAGCATGACCACCACAAGCAGGCTTTTCATCCTTCGCTCCAGCCGCTTCCACGCGCTTCCAACTACGCACACCATGGCAGTGGCTTCCCACAGAAGTGACTAAGACATCAACAGCGACAATGACCTACAATATTGCGCATCCACGCCTACCGACCATGGACTGGCCATGAGACGAGCCCACACCCTCGCATACCTGACCGCAGCCGCGTCCCCGCACCTACTTGCAACCTTCCTTTAGCCAAGCGCAGCCGCTTGGAGGTAGTAGCACTCAGAGGATGTCTGGAAAGATGAGGGGTTGGAACATAATGCCTGCATAGAGATGCACAATACTTTGCAATACAAAGTAATGTCCACGGAGAAAGGTTATCTTGGGCTATCTCTGTGGCCGCACTTCCGGTTTGAAAAGCAACTGTGCATCTTCATCACATAGCAATTTACTGCTTGTCTTTTCCCTCAGCCTTTGCCATCTGCCAATCCAACTATTTAGCAGCCGATTTATCACTCGCACTCGTCTGCCTTGCAGGTACCGGCACATCAGAAACCAACAGCGCAACACAAGGCTCCAAAACCTGTACTCTTCTCTCCCGCACACTCACCTCCATACCCCTGTCACCAAAACTCAGACTGTGTGCGAAGATCCTGCATTGGTGTTGTCGTATGGTCGACCATCTTAAGCTCGAACGGTGTAGTAGTAGACCCCTGGTGGTTGGCAGGATATGGTGGTGGAGACATTGGTGAAGGAAAGTCATTGCCAATGACCAGAAGGTGGTGCTGAGCAGTGTACCTCCTGAGGGTACTTACTGGCCAGGAATGGGATAGTACTGAGCCATATCCGGGCAGCTATGTAGCAAGAGATGTTGAGCAACAATCGTGATAATTGGAAAGTGAAGGAAAAGAGATCAACTTTTTGATACGACCAGATTCTTGAGGAACACTCATAGCTTTATATATACCTCCGTCACGACTGAACCTGCTTGAAGCATCTGCTGGTGTGAATGTTTCTAGGTTTGTTGATCCATATCGTAACTCTAGACCCTGGCGGATTAAGCTTTGGAAGGATGGAAGCCGCAGATCCTTTCGTTCTTCGGAGCATTTCGCGCTGGACGATTTTTGATTGGTTGCTTCGGTCTACTTTGTTGATGTTTGAGAGGAGCAACATGATTGAGCAATCCTTGTCAGGTCGACAATCGATTCCATAGACGTCTGACATCTCAAAGCGGTCAAGGTGAGGGAGTGGTGCACCACGAGATGTGCCATGGTTATGCATCGAATACCCGTTTGCAACAAGAAGAGGGATTGAGACGGATGAAAAAACCTAACTTTTGTAATGGTGAAAGACGTGCTCATGAGCTCATCAAAGGGGTATCTACAAATACCATACGCAAGAAGCTGGTAGTCGGAAAAAGACAAAATCTATGTATACACAACCATCCGGTCAATCTAACCGGACAGGAACTTGTATGGGTTCATGATACCCTTCTGCGATGCTTGTTAGTGTGTTTGTATATTGCGCATAGACAGCTTGAGAACTTACGGGGTCATATAGATCCTTGATCTGGCACATAAGCTTGATCATGGTCTCGTCACGGCTGTAACCAATGAAAGGTGCCTTGGCGATACCCAGACCGTGCTCAGCACTGATACTGCCGTTGCGCTTAGCAACCCACTCGTAGACGAAGGGTTCGAGCTCCTTCTCGACAGCTTTGTCGTAGCGTCGTACAGGCACGTTGAGGTGGAGGTTGGCATCACCCATATGACCATAGCCGACGACGTCGACGATAGGGAAGTCATCAGTGTCACCAATCAAACCAGCCTTGTTCATTCTCTCGCGAGTCTCCTCGACCAGAGCGTACATCTCACTGATGGGAATCGACAGGTCGTACTTGTAGACACCGCCCCAGTGACCGAGATGCTCGGGAACACCTTCTCTGCAGCCCCAGAGCTCACGACTTTGAGTTTGGTCTTGAGCAACGACACCGTCGCTGACAATCTCCTCACCCATGACATGCTCGAGGAAGCTCTCAAGCTTTTCTTGGTCGTGGTCGCTGTTGCTGCCAGAAGTCTCGACAAGGCAGTAGAAGGGGTGCTCGTTCTCAAGAGGCAGGCTGTTACCGCTAGCACCCTTGTAAAGATTTTGACTGCGACCGTCCATGAGCTCAAAGGCGGAGAGAATCTCGCCGAGCATGCCCTTAGCCTCGGCGAAGGCCTGCTGAACCTTCTCGAAAGACTCGAGACCAAAGTATGCGACGTTCGTGGCTTGACTGCGTTGAGGGCAGAGAATAGAGATGGCAGTGATCATGCCGATAGTGCCCTCGGCACCAATGAAGAGCTGTTTGATGTCGTAGCCGGTGTTGTCCTTGCGCAGCTTGGACAGGTTGTTGATGATGGTGCCATCGGGAAGAACAGCCTCGATACCGAGGACATTGCCGTGCAAGCTTCCGTAGCGCAGAAGACGAAGACCACCAGCGTTGGTTGCGACGTTACCACCAATCTGGCACGAACCCTTTGCACCCAGGTCCAGAGGGAAGATGTGCTTTCTTTCAGCGAGGTAGTTGTCGGCGACCTCGAGAATGACACCAGCGTCTGCTACCAGGATACCCGAAACCTCGTCGAAGCTGCGAATCTGGTTCAGGCGGGCCAAGTTGATGACAATTTCGTCAAAGACAGGAACACTTCCACCGACGAGACCAGTGTTGCCACCCTGGGGGACGACAGCCAGCATGTTGTCGTTGCAGTACTTGAGGATCTTGCTAACTTCCTCGGTGTTTCCGGGCTTGACGACCAGCTTGGTATGGCCCTTGTACTTGCGCATCCAGTCGGCGTTGTAGGGCTCAATATCTTCGGAAGCATCCTTGGAGACACCATCGAGGACGGCGGACTCGTTGCCGAGCAGGTCCTTGAACCATTGGACGTGTTCGGTGGTGAGTTGGGCGAATTTGGGGTCTCTCTTGAGGTCCGGGTATGATTCGGAAGTGTATTTGATTCTGCGAGCAGGAGCCTCGGGGCCCTTTGTTCCGGTGTCTGGGTGGGGTTGGTGAGGTTCTGACGAGGCGGAGGTGGTGGGTTCGTTCTTTGAACTTTCGAAGCGTCTCTGGCCAGCGAAGACGGCGCGGGGAGCGGTGCGGGCGATGGCGGCGCGGCTGAAGGCGAAGTTGGCCGCCTTGATCTGGCGCATGCAGCGGTGGAGAGGCGCCATTGTAACAATCCCGATGTGTGTGGGTGGCGGAAGTGTTAAGAATGGAAAGAAGTAGCACGAACCGAGCAAAGAAAGGGAGGGCGACAAAGAGAGGAAAAATGTATCATGGCACGAGAGAGTCATGGCGGCATCATTCACCCCGGTCGCGGCATGATGAAGCTCCGGCTTGTGCCGTGGTGCAACGCGAAGCTCCCGGACTGGAAGCTGCAGTCTACACCCAACTGGCCCAGCTCTCGTAGTCCATACAGCTGTGTGACCAAATTCCATCTCGTCCGACGTCTCTCTGTTTCGCTCGCCATCCTCTCTATCCCACTCTCCCGCCACTCTACACACAACATCCACCATGGCCAGCGGTTACGATCGGGCTCTGTCCGGTATGCGATGACGCCAGTCCATCCGCCGCCCAAACATCCAAATACTCACTCTCCATCCAGTCTTCAGTCCCGACGGACACGTCTTCCAGGTCGAATATGCTCTCGAAGCCGTCAAGCGCGGTATGCCGTCTCCCGCCTCCTCTCCATCCGAAACCGGTCGACTGATTGCCTCGCAGGAACTTGCGCCGTCGGTGTCAAGGGTGACAAGATCGTCGTTTTGGGCTGCGAGAAGCGCAGTGCCATGAAGCTTCAAGACACCCGCATCACTCCTTCAAAGATTGGTCTCGTCGACAACCACGTCTGCCTCGCCTTCGCCGGTCTGAATGCCGACGCCCGTATCCTGGTCGACAAGGCCCGCCTGGAAGCCCAGAGTCACCGTCTGACCGTCGAGGACCCCGTTTCTATCGAGTACATCACAAAGCACGTCGCCCAGGTTCAACAACGCTACACCCAGTCTGGTGGTGTCCGCCCCTTCGGTATCAGCACTCTCATTGTCGGCTTCGACCCCAACAGCACCGAGGCTAGACTCTTCTACACCGAGCCCAGTGGCATCTACTCTGCATGGTTCGTCTACCCGCTATACTGTTGTCCCAAGCATTTTCGCTGACAAACACCCAACAGGAAGGCAAACGCCATCGGCCGCTCATCCAAGACTGTGCGCGAGTTCCTCGAGAGAAACCACAAGGACGGCATGGACCGCGAAGAGACCATCAAGCTCACCGTCAAGTCACTGCTCGAAGTCGTGCAGACGGGTGCAAAGAACATCGAGATTGCCGTCATGGCACCCGGCAAGCCGCTGGAAATGCTCAAGGTCGAGGACATTGAGAAGTACGTCGAAAGCATCAACAGCGAAAAGCAGGACGAGGCCAACACAAGAAGAGGTCCCCGCGCAGGCGGTCAGGTTGGAGGTGCCGGAGCACAGGGTAGCACAACAGGCCCTGCGGTGGGCACTGAAGCCGTGCTGGCCAGCAGACCGGCCGGCGACGGTGGCAACGCAGAGTAGATACGACTTGCATTCGGGGACACAAGCATTGGCGTTTAGGGCAAATCAAGATATCATGGCTGCATGATGAAGGCACAGGCAATGAAAAAGATTTAATGCATGACTGATGTTTTGTGATTCGTGAATTCGTTCTTCTATCCGACTCGATGGTCAAGCCGAGTGGTATATGCAATGTTTCCAAGTTTTGAGGGGGTGTTCTGGGCGATGCCAAAAGGGGGCAGTATGCGCAAATCAACCCAGTCTCTCACTGGCCTCTTTCAGGTTCCAGATGGTCTGCTGCTCTTCGTCGCGCACACGCTCGTCCTTGACGAAACGCGCGTCCTTTCTGACATCCTCACTCTCGACCTGCAGTCTGGCCTGCGGCGTCTTTGCTTCGAGGACAAAGTGGTTGTCGCAGTGTGGGCAATACTCGTCGCTCTCTTCAAACTCCTGAACGTCCTTGCGGAAAGCCTTTTTGCACTTTTTGCATGCAAAGACCATTTCGAGGGTGGGCTTGAGGTCATGTGTCTCGGATTCGGCGTGGCATTCTGCGCAGTCGAACCATTTGCGGCCTGTGGTTGTGTCGTATTAGCGATGGGATTGCGGCGAGACGGAGGTGGTGCGGAGAGACTTGCAGCAGGGAGAGCGGATCGACACTTGGGCGTTGAGGATGTGTTTGCTGTGACATGTTAGATTGAAGTAGAGACATGTGGGAGACTGGACTTGCCACATGATGAGGGGGTTGAGGGCAAGTAGAGTGCGAGGGTAACCAGCACGAAGCCGTGGATGAGACAATTGTGTACAGCGGCGGACGAGGCAGTCGGATAAATATATTAAGGTTTTGGCGTGGCAGGGCACGGATGCGCGGAAGGCGTTTGCGAATCTGGGGAAGCAGGTGCAGCCAATGAGGCCAAGCAGGGCAAGAACAGGCGGCTGCGCATACCGACCGCGACAGCAAGAGGCAGCGCCAGCCTGCGACATTGAAGCCTGCCAACCAAGCAACCTGCACCCGACATATCCATCCGCGACCACCTCCCTCGCTCAATCCCCGCTCCTACCGCCCTATCCTCTTGCGACGCGCCCCTAGCCTTCTCCGCCTATCCATCTTCCGACGCGCATACCTCCTGCAGCCACCGCATTCGCTCCGCCCAAGTCCACAACCGCCGGACCACGGCGCGCCCCCTCGACCCGACCACACTCATTGCCACGTCCGACCGCCACAGCTCGCCACGACATTGATCCATCACCAGCCCGGCCGCCATGGCCAACGACGGCCAGGCCACGGACGAATCGTCCATCAAGCCTGTGTCGTCGCTGCGCTCGCGCTTTGAAAACCTGACCACTGCCCGCCCTCCGCCTGCATCCACGCCATCCCCCAATCTGCGCAGGTCTCTGGATCTTCCACGCCCGCTCCCGTGCCCGGGTGCTGTGCCTGACAACACACCCCAAGGACTGAAGAAAGCGAAGCCTCCTCCGCCGAAACCGCGTCCAGTGTCGACAGCCTATCCCTTGACCCCACGTCACTCTCCTCCTTCGGTCAGCATACAAGCGCCTGCCACTCCGCCTATAAAGCTTGATGTCCGCGTTACCAATGCGACTCCCTCAAAGTCTCCTCCTGCTTCAACCCTGTCTACTCCAGGCTCTGCGAATGCTTCTCCAGCAGGCTCTATCCGTCATTTCCGCTCCCCAAGCCGAGTCACGACGCCTGCGCTAGAGGCTCGCATGTCGGCTTTCCTGCAGCCCTCACAATCAACCGAAACATTGCCCGAGAGTCGGCCTCAGTCAAATGGCGAGACGAGACCGAAGAGCCCCAACTTTGGAGGTCGGCCGCCTGTGAATCGTGCCGGTAAACCAAAGCTCGGTGGACTATCCTCTGCGAGTGTTGAGAGTCTAGCACCTCTGAATGCGACCAAGACTGGAAGCAGTCATGTCACGCCTTTTGGCACTCCTCCAAGCAGTTCCGAGACTACTCCGCATACTGAAAACGTCATTCCCTCTGTACCTCTCGACTCGAAACCCAGGAACCAATCTGCCTCTCATGGTTATTTCGCTGGTGTGGTGGCTCCTCGACCTGCTCCAGTGCAACAACCTCGGAATCCCTCTCCCAAACCCCTGAGCCGCTCATACGACTCCTCTTCTTCTTTCCATCCCTCTCGCCTCCAGATGATACCACAAAGAGCTGCCGTCCCAGCCCAAGATGGTACCAACGAAGAAGATGCGCCAGAGCTGCCTCCTCGTCCCGAGCGCGAACTACATTCTGGACGCACCAGTCCTACCCGCTTCAACAACAAAATCCCCGCTCGTCAATCTTTGGATCTCCCGCGTCGGACAAGTGCTGTCGCTGCTAATACCGACAGTGCCATGATGCCACCTCCGCGTCGCACTCAACCACCGCCGCTTCAAACGTCTGCGTCTGCTCTGTCGCAAGGCTTCGATAGAAGGCACTCGATGACGCCCGCTGTCACTCCTTCAAGTAGCAAGCCGCCGCCTCCTGCCATTCCAGCACCTCGTCGCTCGGTAGATACTCGTCGTGAAGATTTCAGGAGCATTCCATCCACGCCTATGTTGACACATCACGCCGACGACGTTGAGGACCCTCCTGTCAGCTACCCTGGCGGCAACCCACAGGACTTTCCGGATGCATCACAAGCAAATAGACGCCCTCCACGCTTCAAAACCCGTCCTTTTGAGATTCACACAGGATATGATACTCGCACGTTTGCAGTATGTGGAGATTTCGTGTGCACGACCGGCTACATTACGCGTGTGTGGAGTCTGCGCACTGGCGAGTCGTGTCTGACCCTGTCCCATGGTGATAATGTCAAGGTGACTGCACTAGCTTTTGCGCCAACGGCCGATGCAGAAAACGAAGGGCGACGACTCTGGCTCGGTACGAATATTGGTGAGATCCATGAAGTCGACATCCCTAGTCAATCCATCGTCCACACCAAACCCAATGCGCATCCTCGACGAGAGATTATAAGAATCTTCCGACACGCTTCCGAACTATGGTCTTTGGATGACGATGGCAAGCTCAATGTTTGGTCGCCTGGTTCCGGGGGTATGCCCAGCCTGGATACCATGCCAACAACCTTTAGAGCTCTCCGTGGCCACTCGTGTTCGGTCATTGTTGCTGGTCACCTCTGGCTTGCTGCGGGTAAAGAAATCAGGGTCTTCAAACCGAGTGCACCTACGGAAGCTGCTTTCAATGTCTTGCAAAAGCCGCTGGTAGCGGAGGGCGCAGGTGATATCACTGCCGGAGCTATCATACCCAGCAAACCGGACTTGGTCTACTTTGGACATGCTGATGGCAAGGTTTCGGTCTACCAACATCGCGACTTCAAGTGCGTCGGCGTGTTTAGCATCAGTCCCTACAAGATCAGCTCTCTAGCAGGAGCCGGAGACTATCTCTGGGCTGGCTACACTGCTGGTACTATATTCGTGTACGACACATCCACGACGCCCTGGCGGGTCATGAAGGACTGGGTGGCTCACGACAATCCAATCTGCAACATCCTCACAGACACGCAGAGTATTTGGAAGTTGGACAATCGCCTGCAGGTTGTGAGTCTCGGTCTTGACAACACAATCAGACTTTGGGACGGTATGCTTCGTGAAGACTGGCTCGAGACCAAAATGCAAGAGAACGACAAGGAGTTCTGTCTCTTTGAGGAGATCACCGCTGGGGTGCTTACATGGAATGCTGGCGCAGTCAAGCCTAATCACCTAAAGGGTAGTGAGAGAGATGCCGCCTTTTTCAAAGACTACTTTTCTTCTCATACTCCTCCCGACATTCTTATTTTTGGCTTCCAAGAACTGGTAGATCTCGAGAACAAGAAAGTCACAGCTAGTAAGTATACCTTGTTTTACTCTGCTGTGGCAGCAAGTACTGACGACTTGAACAGAGAGCTTCTTCAAGAGTCGAAAGAAGGACCCCACAGAACAAGAGCACATGTCGCATCAATACAGAGCCTGGCGAGATCATCTTACTAGATGTATTGAAGACTTTATGCCGGCAAATCAAGGGTACACTCTCTTACATACATCAAGTATGGTCGGTCTGTTCAGCTGTGTGTTTGTCAAGACATCACTTCGAGGCCGTATCAAGCAGGTGCACACCGCAGAAGTTAAGCGAGGTATGGGCGGCCTGCACGGAAACAAGGTAAGTTACCAGAATAATCACGTTCTTACAGCTTCTAATTATCGTTGAAGGGTGCGTTGATCATCCGCATGATCCTGGATGACAGTTCAGTGTGTTTGGTGAATTGCCATCTTGCCGCAGGCCAGACTCAGACGCTCCACCGCAACAACGATATTGCTGCCATACTCGAGGCCGAATGTCTCCCAGTAGCAGCTGTGAGCAATACAGCGGGCACTTTCGTAGGTGGTGGTGATGGCAGCATGATCCTGGACCACGAGATTTGTATCCTCAACGGAGATCTCAACTATCGTATCGATGCGATGCCGCGAGACACAGTTGTACGCGCTGTCAACGACAGAAATTTGGCGAAGCTGCTCGAACGCGACCAACTTTTGCTATCGCGCAGGAAGAACCCAGCGTTTAGACTACGCGTGTTCCAGGAGATGCCCATTACGTTTGCGCCAACCTACAAATACAACGTGGGCACTGACGACTATGATACCAGCGAGAAGAAGCGGTCTCCAGCATGGTGCGACAGAGTACTCTACAGAGGCCTGGGCAGGATCAAATGTGAGGACTACAGGCGATGGGAGGTGAGAGTCAGCGACCATCGGCCAGTTAGCGCACGATTGAAGATCCGCATCAAGAAGGTCGATGAACAACGGCGAGCAGCGGCGTGGAGCCGACGGGAGAAGGAGTTTCAAAAGTACAGCGAACGGATCGCTGGCGAGGCCAAGTGAGTTGTCTTTGAGATCGATGTCGCGTGCGCAATATTGGAAGCTGACCTTTGCTCGACAGGCTGGACTATCTGACAAACATCCTGGGACTCCCCCGAAAAGAAGCTATGAACCTGTTGAAGGGATAATTGCATCGGAGGAAGGAGGCTGAAAAAAGCGTAGATTTCAAGCCTCATCATCAGACACTAGTAATCTCATCCTCGATCGTGCCCCTCAGATATCTCCACAGCTGCTCGTTCTGTCAGGATTCGATAGCAAACGCACAGGGTTGTCTTACACGGCGCATTGGCAAAGTCGTTCACCCAACCAGCATGCTTCTACGTCTGGCTTGCCCTGGTCCAGGAGCAGTGTCTATCGCTAATAGAGTCGACTGCAGCTTTCGATAGGCGGGCGTTCAGCTTAGACCTCTTTATCTCTACAGTACAGCATTCCCATCTAACCCCAATGTGTGTTCTTCAGACAGCGGAGATTTATTGCTGCATAACAAACGCCACAAGTTTGATAGCAAGACCCGTTCTGGCGTAAGTAGCTGTCATGCATCTGAGATGGAGCTTAAGCACGGGACAACAATGACATCAGTGTCATCGCGTGTCATTGGAAACAAAAAGAACGGCAGCATTTGATGATGAGCAGCTGTCGTTTGTTCCTGCATCCCTTTATCTGACTTCCAATTCCTTCAATGTCCGGAAGACCCTTCACTTTCCTTCCTCTCAAGACATTGTCAAGAGTCGGCTTTCAAACAGCGTCTCATCACACCAGAACCACCACACCCCTCTTTACGCGCCTTTCAGCCCCGCGTATCGCACCGACCATCGTCAGACAGTCAACTCGTTTCTCAAGCAGTTTCCAGGACGAAAAGCAACTCATGGACGCCAAGGAAGCAAGAGGCGAGAAGCCCGAGAAGCCCGTCGAGGACTGGCAGAAGCGTGCTCCCTACAAGATCCACGAGTCCAACGAGAACTTCAAGGCCAGATACGAGGCCAGCTGTCACTGCGGCAAGGTCAAGTACCAGCTGAGCAGAGAGGAGCCTCTTGACTCCAAGCTTTGCCACTGCACCACTTGCCAGACCCAGCACGGTATGTCGTCACGCCTCGACTTGCTCAAGCATCGTTACTGACGTGGTCATCAGCTGCACCTTTCCAATGGGCCGCCATTTTCCACAAGGAGGACATCAACTTCTCTAACGGACACCATGACCTCGAGTGGTACGACCCCAGCGAGAAGTCGATCGAGCACAAGCTCCCCTGCAAGGTTCGCTGCTCCTTCTGCCACAGTCCCATCATGGACGAGGGTAGAAACATGATCCTGCTCTTCCCCAGCTTGGTCCACCTCAAGAACGACGAGGACAAGGCCAACTTCAAGCCTAGGTATGCAACCTTCTGATGACCCATGTCTTTGATAGTTATACTAATCTCCCGTTCAGATGCCACATGTTCTACGGCCAGCGTGTCATGGACATCCCTGACGGTCTCCCCAAGTGGTCCGGTCTCAACGACGCCAGCGATCTCATCGAGGACAGCCCCCCAGACCTTGTCCGCGAGCACGAGAGAAAGCGTGAGGCCGAGAGAAAGGAGAAGTTCGAGAAGGGCGAGAACAAATAAGCAGGTCACGCGACACACATTGCAACCGCTTCTCTGCCCCTATGATGTTACGAAAAAGCAAACAGTACATGGTCCTATTACATGTTGAAACGAACGAGGAGTAACACAATCAGGGTGTTGACTTCCTAATAGTTGGAATGAAGATGAACTTGGTCTTCCAGATGAAGACATTGATTGGTACGAACGAAAATGAATCACATGAATTCCTCTTAAAACTGGTGTACTCTTTGTTCTTGTGTCTTTCTTCTGTACTTGGATGTTAGTTATCCTCTTCGTGTATTCTCATGTGGATGCATGCTGGCTAACTCCTCTCTTCGTATGCTTCTTTTGTGGCTGCATCCTGGTTACTCGTGCTCTTCATGTGTTCTCCTATGCACGCAGACTGAAATCTTCCATCTGTGTCTCTGTTGCTTTCTCTCTTCTAACAGCTGTTGTTGCAGATCCCCATCAGTGGACTCTTCGACAACAGCCACATACCTTCCTTTCAGACTCTAACGGTCGAAATTGTCTTTGAAGCAGCACTCACGTTCATCTCCATGTTGGTCTGTTGCTTCACATCGCCCTGCCGACTTTTGTGGCTAGCCCGCCAACTTTTTGACCAAGTCAGTTTGCCGTTCCTCTCACCCGGTCAAGTTTTTTCAAGTTCTTTTCCACCACCTTTCTTGACGATATACTCTACGACGGCAAGGCAGTAGACTGAACATCCCACTTTCCTACCTCGAGTTCGTCTCACTCTCACATTCCTTGTTGCCTTTGCGTCGACGGTGTAGACGAGTCTCCTCGCTCTTCGACACCCGAGGCGTCAAAACGGCGCGTTCATTCTGGCACTCACAGACATAGAGTTCGCTCTTCGACGAGAACAGTTCTCTCTCACACCTGTTCGAGGTCAGTCATCCTTCTCTTTCTTAACTCACCCACCTTGTATGCTACCGCATACCGTAACCACTATAGCCGTCCGACGCTAGAGCTTAGCGATATCACCACTGCCACCCGAAGCATCCAGCTTACCTTTACCCAGACCATCAGTCTCTCTTCAGAGCTCATCCCGACATCAAGTCTCGAGCCACCTTGACCGAAGATCTTCTGTCAGAGAGACACTTGGTATATATCAGGTATGTTGGTTCATGTTGTGTTACCCCATTCGGAAAGGGCCGACGCCAACCAGCCTCTGTCAAACCCACGCGTTCCCCAATTTACCAAGCTTCCCCACACCCGTCGCGTCCTCCTCAGTCCACTACCTGCACGCGGGTGACACGAAAAACATGCCTTGAGAAGCTGACGGTTCCCGGTCGCAGACCCTCGCAGGCTCCGAGCGCCAGGATATGCCACTATGGGCTCTTCCAAGAGAAAGCGCCGTCAGATGAGCGACGTAGCCGACCAGCCCGACGAGCCCTTCTATTCCGTCCGCGGCATCCTCAAGGAGAACAAGACGCAATATCTGGTCGATTGGGAAGACATCGGCTCGCAATCCTTCGAACCGACCTGGGAACCCAAGTCCAACGTCACCGAGGCTGCCATCCAAGAGTGGGAGGAAGAGAAACAACAGAAGACATCGAACGAGGAAAGAAAGAGAAAGAGAAAGAGTACAGACCGTCCTGGTACGGCGCGTGAGATCATTCAGCTCGATGACGATGACGAGGAGTCTGAGGCTGAGCAGCGACCTCCCAAGACCACAACGGCTTCTGCGTCGAAGCCTCCGGTCAAGCTGAGGCTCAAAAGGCAGTTAAACCCTGCCGTGGAAGTCGCTCCATCTACAACAAGACTGCCCGAGCCTGCCAAGAGGAAGCCAGGAGGACCACGCCAATCCGTACCCGAGGTTCTGGACGTACAACCAGGAGAATACGAGGACGAAATCGCCCCGAAGCTCGCCAAACGACCCCGCGGCCGACCTAGAAAGTCGTACCCACCTCCAGCAGTCGTTCGAAAGGAAAAAGAGCAGGATGACAATGATGAAGACCCAGTCCAGCAACCTCTCAGAATCGACAGACCCGCGAAGTCAAGTCCTCTGCAGAAGACAACGGGTACAGGCCTTAAACGCAAGCGTCTTGTTAGCAAGTCGAAAATCGTCAATCTTTCCTCCGACGATGGTTCCGATGTTCCTCTCAAGAGTCTGGTCAAACGTAAGCGGCCGACCATTCCCGAGTCTTCCGACGAAGTACAACACGCCAAGGAGGGAGACCAACCCGCCGCTGCTCCTAAGAAGAGAGGAAGGCCGAGAAAGTACCCACGTCCAGCTAGCGCTGCACCGAGCCCCGTGACTCCAGCTGTTGGGTCTCGCACTGAAGACGTCGGTACAACTGAGATTGAAGACAGTGAAATGTACGATCCGGCTGCTGCACAATTGCAGCGCGAGACGCGATCCGCCCGTAAGCAACCGCCTGACCGACAGCCTTCGCCGGGACAACCACCTGTTCGACAACCCTCGCCGGAGTTTGACGAGGACGTTAGTGACTTCCGCTCGTCACAGATCCTTAGAGGCACGCAGCCGGAGCCGACTCGTGCTGAAGAACAAACCACCAGTCTTGAAGAGCTCACGGATTCTCAACCCATGGTTGACGCTGCTGCTGCGTCTAGCCTATCTGCAAAGAATTCTCCTTATGAACCAGGAGCCACTTCTGGATCTACCTTTGTCAACAGTACAGTTCGCTCGTCAGGGGCTCACACAATTCCGAATCCACTGACACGCCGTTTCGGGGCTGATGCTGTGGTCTCTGACTCACAAAGCTATCTCGACGCGAGCAGCGTGCACATATCGGATCAGCGTATTCAAGCAGAACAACCCACCGATGATCAGATGGAGAACCTCGAGGATGCTACCACTGAGAGCCAGATTGTCGTAGAGAACGAAGTCGCCGAGCAGATGATGGTCCAGGATCAGCCTGTTCCTGAGAGCAGTATGGTACAGGTAAGTTCTCTCCCATCATCCACACATCACTATTTTGTTATGCACCTTTATCTAATCGATCTTTTGGTCGCGTCCTGGGACGCGACATGACGCGTTTTGATTGGCTCGGCTGACCTTCCTTCTCAGAAACCTGAGGATGCCCCACAGTTGGACGTCGCTGCTCCTGCAACTCAAAGCGAACCATCACTCGAACTATCAACAAGAAACAATATCAATACAGAAGCGGCATCAGGTCCCGTTGCTCAAGGCAATACTGTGCATGTTACTACACGTTCTCCATCACCAGCATCTCTAGGCGCTGCGCGCTCAAGTTCTACCTCGTCTGCACCACCAACGGAGGCTGCCGATAAATCAACTCAATCGCAGTCGCAGTCGCAACCCCATAATCAGTCCCCATTAAAGTCTCAACCACAAGACGAGGCACCAGTTGAGGTGCCCTCACATTCTTCTTCTGCACTCAACCAAGAGTCTGGCCAAAACACCCTGTCTGTTCAGGCTCAAGCGACCACCCAGCAAAGTCACGTGGAACAAGCCGCTCAACAGGTTTCCTTCCAGCAACCGCCTACTCAGCAACGTCCGACACTTGACTTTGTCCAGAGTTCAGCAGAGGAAGTCACAACATCGTCCCTTGGATTCGATACCCAGATACCGCCTGCTCATCAAGCACCTGCTCAACACGTACTCCCACAAGGAGTGTCGATTTCATCAAGTCCCATCGCATCCCCACCATCTAACCTCCCCAACACCATCGGCGAATCTGCCCCTTCGCCTATCAAGAGCGTTTCAGATCCTGAGCCTAGTCGTGAGCACACTCCGGGCCCCAACATGACACCCGAGAAGAATCCCGACGGCACCCCGAAGAGAGTGTCGACACTGAGCAGACTCAGGGTAATGCGAGCTGCGAGCGCAGCCAAGTATGAGGCCATGGCCAGAGAGGAAGCTGCTGTTGAGACTGCTGCTGCTGCTGCTCGTGCTGTTACAAGTACTCCTGTTCCTTCCAGAGTTGCCGCACCAGTCCTCGACATGCATTCGCCCAAGCCTGCATCTGCAGTTCCAGCAAGACTCATGTCGCCTGCCGTTGCTGATCGCGAAGCCCGCTCACCTTCAACTGTTCCTCCAGTCGAGATCATTCCCGAAGAGACACCCGAACAATATTCTCGTTCCGAACGCTACGAGACTCTACTGCCTGGACAAGGCCCACAGATCAACGCCGATACCTCACGTCCTTACGTCTCGCAAGATCTCACTATGCTTGATGCCTCTGTCGACACCGATCCTGACAACAACCAGCACTTGGTCTCGTTGGAATTTGGTGTGTTTCAAAGGGACCACTACAAATGTGCCTTCGATGATTGCAAAGACTTGATTGAGAACTTTACCCTGCACAGGGTTTGGCCAGCCGATTCTGAACTTGCTCAACAAGCTCGCGATTTTATTCTTCAGCTCCACTACATCGTCAACCATATCGATCTCAACAACCCCGGCACATCTGCATCTTCTCAGGCGACTCAATCCCTCCAAGCAGAGTGGGACATGGCCATGAGTTCAAAGTTCAGGTTTCTGAAGAGTCTTCTAGATGCAGCCAAGCGTCACAATCTT
Source organism: Aureobasidium sp. SLJ-2021a (assembly GCA_019677095.1). Lineage (NCBI taxonomy): Eukaryota > Fungi > Ascomycota > Dothideomycetes > Dothideales > Saccotheciaceae > Aureobasidium > Aureobasidium sp. SLJ-2021a. Next base: position 790,268 of record JAHRBU010000003.1, read on the forward strand.
CACGTTGCATTGCTTGTTGACCCTGGTAGACTTGCTGCCATCCTTCAAGGGTTTCTGCAAGGGATCAACATCATGTACAATGTGATTGATGGTCAAAACAATGTTGTTAACCAGGAATCGACTGCAACCATCTTGTTGACCAGCGTCGAGTCTGTCGACATAACATCACTGGATATGGACATGGTTGTTGTCATCGATGGAAGCATGCCCAACGACGTGATCACACGCACCCAGAAGATGCTTTCTCATGATACTATGGTCCCTACGATCTCTCTCGTCATCCCTCTTTCCATTGAGCATGCAGAGCATTGCCTTCCTCCTACCATGTCTGAAGCAGAGCGCCTCCACGTTCTCATCAGCACCGTCACCGGCGAGAGGCTGAACGCTGGCTGGCAAAGCGGTGGCACTGATACCGACTTCGAGCGCAAGGCATCCGATATAATATCTTGGATTCTCAACCCCGCTGAGGCCGACTGGCCTTTCTACGGCCTTCCATCGTTACAACTGATTGAAGCTCTTTCAAGCCAATCATCGGAGGATGAACTCATGGTCAACAGTAGCTCCAACAAACGCTCACTGGAAGAAGACAATGAAGTGCCTTTGGAAAAGAGGGTCCGCGTCGACGAGCCGCTTCCGCTAACCATCAACCCAGCCGATATGCACCTCACACCAGGCACAATCGCTATATCAAACTCGCACGTCAGCGATTCTGTGCCTGCCTCACAACATGCCGCCACTCTTCAAGAACTCAACCGTGCTCACGCGCAGGTGCGCGAGCATGTTCAAGCCATGGAGACACTGCAGTACAACTGTGAAGAACAGCGCGCAGAGATGGTCCAGGCCCAGAAGGGGCGCAACGGGGCGCTGCAAAGAGAGGAGAGACTAAGCACTCTCAACATCGATCTAAGGGCCAAGAACGTCTCGCTGCGTGACGAGATTCTGGAGCTGAAGAAACAGCTGGAGGTTACCCAAGCCGCCGTGCTCGATCACACAGTCCCCGAGCGCGCCGAGCTCGAGAAGAGCAGGCAAGAGGCTCTCGCCGCTGTTGCCGAGAGAGAGAAGGAAACCAAGCGTGCCAAGATTCTCGAAGAGCAGCTCGAGTACCTGCGTGGGCAGTACCAAACCCGCTCAAATGAGAACACGTTACTGGCTGCCAGCAATGCCGAGTACGTGAAACGAGTCGCCGAGCTTGAGGTGAAGGCCTCTGGCGAACAGGCCAGATTGAAGTCACTCAACAACGACTCCCTGATCAGAAAGTACGAAGACTCAATCAAGCAGTTGCGCGTCACTGTGACTGAAAGGGAAGGCACGTTGCAGCGTGTGACTGAGGAGAACGCTCGCCTGCGCGAGTCTCGCGGCCGCGTTGGAACTCGCGCCAATAGCATACCACGCAGCCCTCGCGGTGGCACTCGCGAACCAGTGAGTCGCCAGGGTAGTCCCTCGGTGCAGCGCCCTCACCCATTGAGCAAGGAGAACTAGGAAGGAGCTGAATGGGAAAGGAGCCGAATGGAGAAGGAGCTGGATGGGGAAGGAGCTAAAGTGATCGCTGTACGATAGAAATAATGAATACCATTGCTCTCCCCACATACATCTTTGTCTCATGAGTAGCTATCAAAATGCACAACGATCTTGATCTCGGAGAGACATCCACGGAGAGCCAGTGAATCACGGGCTCTCAGTGGATATTGCTCGTATCACGAAGGCGTTGTGCATTTCTATCAGATGGTTTGTTGCCTCTGTCGATGTGGGAGGACTGTTTTTTTCCTTTTGTATGTCTGCGCTGTCGACGTCGTGATGGCTTGATAAATCTCACGATTTCTACATGCGAGAATGCAAAGACAGAACCTCACTTCCTTCCATGATTGTAAAGTATTATATCTTTCAACTCAATGAAAGTTTTACAACGTTTTGATCCACAGGAATTTTTATAAGAATCGGCGATGCCGATCAAGTCTGGAATGAAGTAAACAAGTCTTTGCATGTCTTGATCCTGCGAAAAAGAAGGCCAGAGTTGCGGCATCGTCAGAAGAGAAAATCTGGCACTGGTATGCGGAAGTGCTGCGACTACTCGGTGTATCGCTCGACATGTAGACGGCACCTACTTGCGTCGTGAAGACCACACTCGGAGGCTACCTGGAGTCTGACTTTTACGACTATCACTGCAGCCAAAGGCACACACCAAATGATGTCAAGTCTGGGATCTTCCAGGCCAATATAAGGAAATGGATGGGTGTTGTCTAACAGCTCGTACAGGATAGCATACGACGAGACGAAAACCGGATATCTCTGGATCTCGGTGAAAGCAACAACATATACATCGATACATGCGATATGCGGATAGAATGGGTCCAAGAAACAATGTCGCATCAGGAGCCCTAGTCGAAGGAAGATTCGTCGAGGCATCGCACACGAAACGCCATGATCGGTTCTCACACCACACATTTCCCCAACCTGGAACCTCCCAAATCACAGTCGACAAGCAAAAACACGACCAACAAACTCTACACCACACGCACACGCACACACAATACAATATATCCCCATAGCATCCCTCATCGGCTTGCAAGCTTACCCATATATACCACAAAAACCAGTCAACCAACAGCGGTGCACCTCGCTGGGCTCGAACGCAAAATCCAAACTCCAGTATGTTTGGTACAGTGGGAGTGCGGCCGGACCCCCAAAAAAAGCTTTCCGCACGAATATGGCTGTCGTAGGTTCGAGCCCCGGCAGTGGCGCCCATATGTGCCCGGAGCTTTCTGCTTGCTTTGACTAGCCTGTAGTTTTGCTCCCTCCTCTGTCGTCGCGATGTTGCCTATACTTCTTTCTCTCTTTGTTCTTTTGGTACTTTTGAGCAAAGGCAAGCATCCAACATCCTCCCCCTTCCGGTCCCCTAAATATCATCTGTCTGGAAAACCGGATATCCACAGAGTGCGATGAAACGAGCACGGCCATGCTTCAAGTTACACCTTTGTCGTTTCTTCTTTCGTCTCTTCACAACACATGTTTTGATATCGATCACTCGATATTTGATCTTTTTTTCCATCATGAATCTCGCCTGGTCTAGTAATCATCTGACAACCTGCCGAAAATGTTTATGCTTTTCATTCTCTACTTTATTATAAATCTTCTCTTGATCGTCTCTAACTTTGTAGACATGTGCGAAAGACACGAAGCCTTTCGAGATTGGGACTGTTGCCTGGCCATCCAAAGCCGCTTTTCGTGGACGCCAAATTTTTATCCTCACCGTGTTCGTCTCAATCTCGATCATGAGTGAAAGCTCTTGTTTACTTGTACAACCCCTTGTTGCACCGAGGTTGAAAGGAGCAAAGTAGAGACCACTACCGCCAACGCACAAACGCAAGGTTGCTTCACTTGGATCTGTCGGATGATGGATGGTATGCAAATATTCTTTGCGCGGTTCGTAGCCGCTTTCTAGTTTCGTAATGATACATGTCTCTTCCCATACCTAGCCATCTCTGTCTTGAGCCAGGCAAATGCTTTTTTCCTCTCAACCACGCCTTGAACGCCTTGCTGCTCCAAAATCAACCGCCTCCTCGAGGCGAGGGGTGGTCTTCCATTCCGTCTCCTTCAATGGAGGGAAGGACACCCGTCCGGCTTCCGACAATGGTCTTCTAGTCCTGAACGTCTCTCAAAGCGGCTGCAAACAAAACCTAAAGTCAGCCTTTACTCTTATTGTGATACAGACACTTCACGGCGTGGAATACCGGGAGGCAAGGTTTCGACCAAGTTTCTCGAGGCACGCCAGCACTGGATGAGGTTGTCCTCGGCGACCGAGCACATCATCCACGGGTCGTTCTTGTTCCAGCTAAAGTCTGAAACACGACTGGTGTGACCACCGTGCATGAACAGCCTAGTCATCATGTTAGCATTGAAACAAATGATCAAGACAAGGAGAAACACATACATTTCTGGTGGTCCATCTTCAGCGTCGTCGGGAGTCTGCTCGCCTCCAGCACGGCTGATATCCCAGAAAATGACACGGCGGTCATCACCGCTACTGGCCAGAATGCAGGGATCGTGGGGATGCCATTCAATCTTAGTGACGACGTCCTGGTGTCCCTCCATGCTGTGGATTTTGCCGTGCTCGGGGAATCTCATGTCGAAGATTCCCACTGTGCGGTCTGCGGAGCCTGTAGCGAAAAGCACATCGTGCTTTTGGTGGAACGCGAGAGTGTTGATGGCATCGGTGTGACCTGTGATTCTTATGGCAGGTTTCGAGTTGGAAGCGGTGCGCAGGTCCATCAAGCAAAAGGTTCTATCGTCTGCGACGGTTCCAAGAAGGTTCTTTCCGTGCATGGGGTGCCATTGCACGTCGTTGACTGTGGCGCTGTGGTGGTTGAATATACGTGCGGTGGTCAGGGTCTTGTCGGCTTTTGAGAAGTTGTTGATGTCCCTAGAGAGTATTGGTCAGGTGAGATTTAACGGCAAGAAGGCGACAAGCGTACCAAACACGGACAGTCTGGTCTTCGCTACCGGTAGCCAGTTGACCTTCAAAGTGGGGGTTCCAGTCGAGACCGAAGCCCTCCTTGTCGTGACCCTTCAACTCGATCTGGGCGTCGACCTGGTTTGTCTTTGGCATGGACGAGTGTTTTGTGCGGTCGAAGACGAGGGCGTCTCCTTGGATGGTCATGGTTGCGATGAGATCGGGGTTTTGCGGCATGTAGCGTGCCTTGTTGATCTCGCCGGGGTGGTTGATCTTTTGTATGACGTTGAAGGAGATGGGCTGTTTGGCAGCACCGTGGCCACCAATCTCCTCCTTCTCTGCATCGTAGTCGTTGGGGTTGACGGCGGGCTTGTTGGGGAGGTCGACCGAGGCGATCTGGAGATAGTCTTGAGTGGCGCCCGAGGTGTGTGTACCGATCAGGAGGCGGTGGGTGGAAAAGTTCTTGTCGGGCAGGGACTGGACATCGGGCAGCCACTGGGTGGTGAGGGTGGGCCACTCCAGGGCTCTGCTGTAGATGACATCGTAGAGGAAGACGGCGTTCTTCTTCCAGACCTTGTACTCTTCGTTGATGATCTTGTTTTCGACGGCGGGGTCGCTGACGCCAGCGGGCTGTGCTTGCATGTCTGGCGTTGCGTCGTTAGCTAGGAAGTGGTGTGGGAGTGTGGAGGGTGGGGATGAGGTGAGGCTGGAAGAGGGTAGCGAGAGGAGAGAAGGAGAAGGAAAGAGACGCACCTTGATCCATAACGTGTGCGAGGTGGGACGGGTGGACAGCAGTGCTGGTTGGTGATGGACTGACGGAGCGGACAAAGATGGAAATGGAAATGCGACCAACGCGCTTGCGAACAGCTCGACGCGTTTGCTCCGAGATTGGCTGCCAAGCAAATCCGAAATCTGGGGTCGGAGCTCGACTCGACGCCCGTGCGCGGCGACTGGTCGACATCATCAAGTCAAGTCGCCTCTTGCGCCCTCTCTCCTTCTTTCCTTCGAGGACTCCGTGTCGAAACATCCCGCCATACGCTTCTGAAACTCCCTTTCTCTTCTTACCCCCCCTCTCCCCCCCATTACTTGACCCCAATCCTTGATCTTGGAATATAGATCATCATGGGTAAGTAGCCGTTTGCGATCGCGCCAGCATGACCCGAGTAGCTGACCATCTGCGCCTCTCCAGGTGTCCCCAAATTCTTCCGATGGATGAGCGAACGCTATCCCGCCATCTCTCAGCTGATCGCTGAGAACCGCATTCCCGAGTTTGACGCTCTTTACGTATGTCCACGCTCTCACCGCTTGCGCCAACCCGCCTAGGACACGTCTGACTCTGCCTATACAGCTTGATATGAACGGCATCATTCACAACTGCACTCACAAAGACGGAGACCATGTTACCAAGCGCATGACCGAGGATGAAATGTTCATCGCCATCTTCAACTACATCGAGCACTTGTTTGGCAAGATCAAGCCCAAGCAGCTCTTCTTCATGGCCATCGACGGTGTTGCTCCCAGAGCAAAAATGAACCAGCAGCGTGCCAGACGTTTCCGTACCGCTCTCGATGCTGAAAATGCTCGTGAGAAGGCCATCGCTGCTGGCACCGAGATGCCCAAGGAAGCCCCCTTCGACAGCAACTGCATTACCCCTGGAACAGAGTTCATGGCCCGCCTCACACAACACCTGAAGTACTTCATCGCCAAGAAGGTTTCCGAGGACATCGACTGGCAGGGCCCCGAGATCGTCCTCTCTGGACACGAAGTCCCTGGAGAAGGAGAGCACAAGATCATGGAGTACATCCGCAAAGCAAAGTCACAACCCGATTACGACCCCAACGTCCGCCACTGTCTTTACGGTCTCGACGCTGATCTCATCATGCTGGGTCTTCTCAGCCACGACCCTCACTTCTGTCTTTTGCGCGAGGAGGTTACCTTTGGCCGCCAGAGCAAGGCCAAGTCAAAGGAACTGGAACACCAGAATTTCTATCTCATGCATCTCTGCATTGTTCGCGAATACCTCGAGCTCGAGTTTCAAGAGCTGAAAGAGCCTGGAGTCCTGGGTTTCACATTCGACATGGAGCGCGTCATTGACGATTTCATTCTCATGGCCTTCTTCGTTGGCAACGATTTCTTGCCCAACCTTCCTCATCTGCACATCAACGAGGGCGCCTTGGCCCTCATGTTTGGCGTTTACAAAAAGATCCTCCCTCTCGCCAAGGGTTATATCAACGAGGGCGGTGTTATTAACCTCGACCGACTTTCTATACTCCTCGATGAACTCTCCCACGTAGAGTTCCGCCACTTCGAATCAGAAAACGCCGACGCTAGCTGGTTCAAGGGCAAGCAGACTGGCCGCGAAGATGTCATGGTCAGAACCAAGAACAAGGGCAAGGTTGTCATGACCTCGTCGCAAAAGGAGGTTTATGCGCGCGTTAGACAATACGTCAACAGCCGTCCGGCCGACTCCGAACCCGCACCTCTCGACTTGCCCGCTTCACTTCCTGCACGCGACAGGAAGTTCGTCGAAGACCTCGCCGACAGCCTGCACCTGCAATGGAAGAGCGTTGTGGATGACCAAGGCGAGCGTCATCTCCAGCTTTCTTTCTTCCCTCGCCCTCCATCCGACGACTCGGATGACGAAGAGGACGAGGAAGCTCAGACAGCACTCCTCAGAGTTGTCAAGAGATATGACAATGCTGAGATTGTCGACGTCAGCGCTGAAGAAGCTCAAGAACAGATGTCAAAGAAGTACGACGAAAAGTTCGCCCAGTGGAAGGACACCTACTACAAGTCCAAGTTTGAATGGGGCACTGAGAACGAGGAAGAGCTGCGCAAGCTGACCGAGAACTACGTCCAAGGCTTGCAATGGGTTCTGTACTACTACTACCAAGGTGTCGTGTCATGGCCCTGGTACTATGGTTACCATTACTCTCCCATGATCTCGGACGTCAAGAGAGGTCTCAAGGCCAACATGGACTTCAAGCTCGGCCAGCCTTTCCGTCCTTACCAACAACTCATGGGTGTTCTTCCCGACAGAAGTAAGACGATCGTTCCTGACGTCTATCATCCTTTGATGACTAGCCCCGACTCACCCATCATCGATTTCTACCCTCGCGATTTCGACCTCGACATGAACGGTAAGAAGATGGAATGGGAGGCGGTCGTCAAGATTCCCTTCATCGACGAGCAACGCTTGCTCAGCGCCATGTCTACCAGAGATCACCTGCTCTCAGACGCTCAGCGCGCCCGTAATGAGTTTGGCGTCAGCTTGAAGTTCAGCTACGCTGCTGAGATGAACTACACCTACCCATCATCCCTGCCCGGCGTTTTCCCAGACATTCCTAACTGCAAGTGTGTGGAAAACATCTTCGAGCTCCCCACTATGGATGGTTTGGACGTGTATATCGGTCTTGTCGAGGGTGTCAAGCTTGGCGAAGATGCTCTGGCTGGTTTCCCTAGCTTGCGCACACTCCCTACTACCGGCACTCTGGGCTTCCACGGAGTCAATGTCTTTCAACAAGAGAGCAGAAACGAGAGCATGGTTGTTACTTTGATGAATGCAGAGGAGACCAGCAGCATCGAACATGCCAAGCTCAAGCTCGGACAGGCAGTCCATGTTGGCTACCCCTTCTTGCACGAGGCGAAGGTCACCAGAGTTTCTGACGAATTGTTCGATTACGTTCTCACCAATCCCGATGCTGAGGCCACACCCAACAACATCGAGGCTATTCCTCACGGCCCTCCCGAGATCTCAAACTGGAAGAAAAAGGCCAGCCGCATCGAGAACGTCTATTCTAAGAGACTAGGCGTGATCATCAGCGATGTTGAGGCCATGGTCCACGTCGAGATGCTTGTCGGTCTCCGAAAGACGGATGAGGGTGCAACTGTCAAGGAGTATGCCATGGTTGAAGGTCTCGAGGCTGACTACGCCGCTCAAGCTATCGTCGACGAAGTCGTCTCTCCCGACCAGCGTTTCCTGGAGAAAGCTGCTCTTCCGCTTGAGGAAGAGTTCCCTCTCAATTCCCGCGCCTTCTTCCTTGGCGACTTCAATTACGGCAGACCCGCCATTGTCGATGGCCATGAGAACGGCAAAACCAACGTTAGAGTCAACACAGTCAAGGTCAGAGAACCTGACTTCGGTCATCAGATCGCCCACCAGGCTGAGCGCCAGTTCCCATACAAGCCTGCCTTTGCTGTTGCAAGAGAACTGAACCTGCATCCTCTTGTACTGTCCAAGTTGACTGCATCTTTCCGAGTCAACTCTTCAGGACTGCAGCTCAACTTGGGTCTCAACCTCAAATTCGAGGCTCGCAAGATGAAGGTCCTTGGATACAGTCGCAAGTCAGAGCGTGGTTGGGAATACAGTCAGAAGGCTATTGATCTGATCGCCACTTACATGACCAAGTTCCCCGAGTTCGTCGCACGCATCCAGGCCAACCCCTCAGGTGATGTCTTCAACGACACCGACTTCTATCCAGCCGAGGTTGCCAAGGAAAAGATGAAGGAGATTGGTGCTTGGCTCAAGAGCGTCGAGACCAAGTCCCTCGAGCGTGTCCCTCTCGACGCTGAACAGATGAACTCTGACACCGTCATGGCACTTGAGCGTGCCGCAGAGCACTACCTGTCTCTCTCGGCCAACCAGATCGAGGACAAGCCCATGCGCGGCGTCCCTCGTCATGCTCTTCTCAAGCCTAGCGATGCCGAGCAGCGTCTTGGTGGTCAGCGCTTCACTCTTGGTGACCGCATTGTCTACGTTCAGGACTCTGGCCGCGTTCCCATCGCTTCCAGGGGTACTGTTGTCGGCATTACCAAGACTCCCAGAATGACCATGCTCGACGTCGTGTTTGACTACTCTTTCATGTCTGGTACAAGTCTTGGCGACCGCTGCAGTCCTTTCAGAGGAAGCACCGTCCCTGTGACTAGCGTCTTGAACCTGACTGACAGACAATGCATCGCCGAGAGCAAGGCTGCTGCACAGAAGCGCCAGCCTTCCAGACAGACTCCGCTGACCGTCAACAATGGTTACGGACCTCCTCAAGAGCAATGGCGACCTGCCAACGCTCCTCCTCCGCTCAGGGGCTCCTTCAGCGGGGCTATGAAAGGACGCGGTCGCGGTGGTCACGAGAACCTTGCTATCCGTGGCGGAAACCCTAACCGTGGTCGTGGCCGTGGAGGTAGAGGCGGCTACACTATCGTCGACAACAGCGATCCCATGGAGAACGTCGTCCGCAACAACCTTTCCTTCCGTCCTCAGAACATGAGTGCCGTCCCCCCTCCTGCTATCCTGAACAATGACTACCGTGGTAGAGGCAGAGGACGCGGTCGTGGTGAGGGTAGAGGTCGTGGCGCGGGTCGCGGCGGGTTCGCACCCAGAGGTAGAGGAGGTGTTGTCAATGGCGACGGCAACAGCTCGTAGGGAGGGCTTGCACCATATCACGACTCGACGCACTGGATTACGAAGATTACAGACTTGGTGAGCAGAAGATAGGATGATTTGACTGCTCGAGGAAGTTATTTGCTTCTCCCATAATCATGGATTTTGTTGTCGTAAATGTTTCTTGACAAGAGATACCCAAAATGCAATATGTGAATTTGTTCACACACGTTTTGATCTTGTTTCAACTTTCCCTTGCCAGAATATATAAACCATCGAGGTTGTTTCTCAACATTGTGAAAAAGCCGTTCCACGTTCCATGAAACAGATACACTGTCAATTCAACGCCTGGCTACGACCAGGGTCACTGTTTATATATCGACTTTTACATGTGAGAATATCAATGCGAGACCTCACCTCCTCATGAATCAAACTCCATTGCTCTACGATCTATAAACACACCATGTGAAAATATATCCTGCCACTCGACCTAAAGATCCCTCAAGCCGTAACGGGGAAAAGAGGACAAAAGGAGTGGCACAAACGTACATTCTGCGCCCCATGACTCTTTGATACCAACCTTGTCATTGCGAAAATAAGAGAAGTGAGGGAATTCTTGCATCTAACCTAACCTAACGACAGTCGATGTTTATCAAACATATCTCAAAGAACAAACGGGGGGTTTTCCTGGTATACGATAAAGATATCTTCTACCCTGTATGCGCCATCGATATCTCTAGTCTGGATCCAAGGAGCGAAACTACCCAGCAATGTGGAAGGAAAGATCAAACATGCTTGCGGAAACGGATTAAAGTGTGAGGATGTGTTGAAGTTTCTGTTCGAGGAAAGAGGATAAAACGACAATTTGGCCCGAGCTAAAGAGATTGAAGGGAACCTGAATCGGAATCATTTGGTTGGACTGGACGAAAGACTGGCTTTTTTCTGACGATTGTCGATTATCTCTCAGAAATTGGGATTCTGGTATAGCAAGGCTTGCGAAACAGGTGTTTTGAATAACGACTGGATCGGAGACTTGGATCAAAAACACGAGTGAAACATCGACACAGAGATAAACAAAGCCATATCGGGATGCGGCGACAGAAACGGATCTTGTCGCATCTTTCTAGCGATGATGGTCTAGGTTTCTGAATGGGAAAGAAACGCCGTTGGATACTAATGGCATCACGAACGAACAGGAAAGGAAATATGCGTCTGAATGGTGCTGTGGAGGTTACGGCGATGGAATAGTTGTGTCGCCACATACAGATAGTGAAAGAGCAAGAGACAAAAACCCGGGAGAACTTTTGGATCGAGAAACAAACCCACACTGACACACGAAAGACACAAAAAATATTCTCTCCTCTGACCATCGCCGTCGCCGTCAGTCACAAAGCTTCACCTACATATACCCAACAAACCGAAGTGTTCCTCGTAGATCTTTCTGCCCACGGCTCGAAGCCAAAACCCCTAAGCGAGCGAAAGAGCTCGGTCATTTAGTACAGTGGGATGGAATCTACCCAAGCCAAGCAAAAAATCCCCTAATCTCCTATGTCCAATTCATCTACCCATCGTGTGTTCGAGCCCCGGTGGAGGCGCCGATTGGACCAGGGGGGTTTTTCCGCCAACAAAAAAGGTCTGGAATGGCATGTTGGTTTTTTTGGTATTCTTGTTTGGTGTTTCGCTATCTGTGTATGCTATCCCCTTTCTCCTTTTCGTTTGGTTTCTTGCTTGTGTTTTCTTTTCTGTAGTGTTGGGGATTTGGCATGTTGCTTTTGTTGTCTTAGTTGACTCTGCCGTTTCCGAGTGCACCGAAGCTCGAGAAGAGCAAAACTAAGAGTCTTGCCGTCATCGTCGAAAGATCTTGACGAGCAGCTCGGATACTTGCGCGGTCAGTTTGAACCCTCATCCTCGACTATACGGTTCCCAAGCGCGCCGAGATCGTGGAAAGAGCAAGGTGGAGGCTCTCGCAGCTGTTGCCACCCACAAAACAACCACTCACCACCACTTTTCTTTCCTTTAATCTCCTTCCGCTGTTTCACTTCACCTGCCTAAGCGTGCAAAGCTCGAAAAGATTAAAGCAGATCATAGTCTCAACCCCTGGATACAGCACTCTTCTATCAAACGAATTGGAAGACTAAAGACTTAGATTGACAGTCGTTGACTTGATGACTTGTGCTCCCTGGCTGGCACGTTCAGGAGCCTCCTGAGTGCCAACGCGACCACGACTCTCGCGCAAACGTGGCCTTTGTTTGGTTGCTCGCTGCATACAGAAAGGAAAAGAAAGAAGGACGGGAAGTGCTTTTTTGTAGTGGACCGGAAAGTGCTTTGGTGAAACTATTCGTGGATACATCTGAACAGTCAGGGAGTTTGATTGATGTTGAGATCTACAGACGTTGCTTTGATTCACAGGGCGCACAAAAAGACACTCTATTTTTCCTGCTTCCAATGTCTTTGACCAGCAGTCTCTACCACCTTTTCCGCACAGTCAAACAACCCCAATCTTTCTACCAGGCGAGACAGCACTTCACTGCAGGAAGCCTTTGTCCGAATCAACAACCACTTCTACGTCTGGCGACGCATCATGGGGGCAAAGAGCATGGCGTTCACCTCGCGGCTTCTGATGGGGATGCGAGCGCACTCGTCGGCCAGCTTGGCCATCCTTCTGTCGTTGGGGTTCTTGTCAGCCATGCGCTTGACGATATCGGCGAGACCGTTGCGGGACTGGCCGGTGGGGTCGCGAGGAGGTGTGGCGGGCGTGGAGGATGCGCCGGACGAAGCAGCGGTCGAGGAAGTGGCAGTTGATGAAGCAGAGATAGAGGTGACAGATGCGGGACCCTAATTGTTGCCGTCCTTGTTGTCGGGGCAATTGCCAGCTGCAACGCCAACGCCAAACTTGCGGTTCAGACGCTCGATGACCTCGCCGGGGAGATCACCATAGATCTGGAAGTTCTTGACAGGGATGTTCAGGCCTTCGAATGCGTCGGCGAGGTCGAAGCCAGAAGTGTAGAAACGTCTGACGTTGTCGTGGGTAAAGGTGAAGCTGGAAGAAAGAGAGCACAAGTCAGCATACCATGTTCTGTACAAATGCATCCAGCTCTCAACTTACACAGTGTCATCCATACGCAGGACCTGAACAGGACGAGCGGTGGGTTGAGTAAGCAGGGGATCAATGTCTCCGCGCATCTTCTCGACTCCGCCACGGAAGCAACTGATGAAGCGGATCTTGAGCGACTCGAGGTTGTTGCCGAGCTGGTTGAGACTCTTGACAACGTGGTTGAAGTTGTGCTTCAGAGCGGCGACACCATCGCTGTGACGAGGATGGTTGATGTCAAATCTAGTCGACACGCTGACGACCAGATGCTCGATCTGAGCCAAAGAGGTGGGATTGATCTTGTAACCGAAGAGTTGACCGGTAATGGAATAGCGAAATTGCCCACCTACAGGAATGAGGAAGGTGTTCTTGGTGAAGAGGGTGCTGGTGAGTTCCTCGTTGATCTGCTTGTTGCCGTTGAGCAGGCCCCTGGCATCCACGAGAGGCTGGTAGCCCTTGACACCCCAGAGGGGAGTGCCAGGGCTGATCATCAAGCGCCCATCGACTTCGTCCAGCAGGTTTCTGATTCTGAAGCGGTCGCCGGTAGCATTGATGAGTGAGTTGTACTTTGCCTGCTGATCAGGCGTGTAGCGAGCGACGAGGAGGTCTTCGTAGATCTGGAAGTTTGTGTCAATGTATGCAATGTGAAGAGGATCACTGAGGACACTAACCTTGTTGCGAGTGTCGCGGTTGAGCTTCAGAAACTCAAAGGTGCCTTCAGGCATGGGCTTGTGGGCAGAGCAGTGTTTCTTGTGCTTGGCCCAGTGGTCCTTCTGGCAGGTCTTGCTGCAGTAGAAGGTGACCTTGCACTTGGCGCAATGGAGAGTACCATCCTTGAAGCAAGAGCCAGAAGCACAACGGACAGTCTGAAGGTGAGCCATCTTCAGATTGTGATGTCAATGTGAGGATAATTCTTGTGTGCTGAAGGTGGATGAAGGGAGCTGAGTCGAGAAAAGAAGATGGGTGTAGGCAGATGAGCAAGGTGTTGACAGTGTAGCAAGTCACAACAAACAGCAAACGCGAAAAGACAAACAGCACGAAAGAGACACGCATGGTTCCAGGCTGATCCAGCAACACTTCCAGAAGCGTCCTGCAAACACGAGCGTCTTCTGAGTCCAGAGGATTCCAACACGCTGCAGTTACCTACACATCTATGCCTTTACACATCGTTTCTGGCTTACATGATCCGATCAAAACAACTTCTTGACGCAGTACAGGCAAAAAACCAAGCAGCTGCGACAGCTGCTTGGGAAAACCCCCTTCGCCTGCAAAGTATTCTACCTTTACAAATCAGAGAGAAAGTTCTGCTTCTTCTGAAGGTCGAACAAGTGACCTTCTGCAGGGACTATCTGGAGTTTTATCGCAAACGAGGGTGGTTCGCCAATTGGGCCACACTTACACGATTGCTGAGAAAAGGGGCACTTGACAGCAACATATGGCCTTGGTAGGTAAGAGGTAGGGGGAATTGTTTGAGCGTATCTTTACTTTGTGGCCTTGCTACCCACAGCATTGGTTCCTGCGGCAGGGGAAGTTGCAACCTTTGCAGCCGGGGTTTTCGTTGCCGCCTTTTTTGCAAACCACCTCTTGATCGGCAACGTCGATATCTTCGCAAAGCTCGGTGTGAGCCAAAGACTCAATCCCAATCTCAATGGCAGGAACGCTTTCGTGATTGCGTACGCAGTTGCAACCCTGTATCCTCTTGTCAGCATGATCACTTTTTACACCCTCATAGCTTGCTAGCAACTACTCACTCAACCAGCAACCTCACACCACCCTCACCCCTAGGCCACCACTTGGCCAACCCTGTTCTGTTCTTCTCATCCTCGAATCCTTCTCCATCGGCATCCCTGATCCACCCTTTACGTCTAAAATATCTTCCAAACTTCTCCACTCCCTCTTTAACCCAGTAGCCTTCTGAGAAAAACGACGGCAACCAGTCGAATTTGTGGAATGCGAACGTGAGACCGAATAGAGGTACGACAGCCGTGAGCTCATGAAGGACCAGGAAGGCCGTTATGTGAGAGATCGGTGCATTGCGGAGAGGTTTGATGTAGCGGGCTAAGAAGCGTGGGAGACGAGACTCGAGGCGCGAGATGCGAGAGTGTTTCGAGGCTTCTGCTGTAGGTTTGGTGGACTGATAACGGATCTGTTGCTGTAGAGTTGTTCGGTTGTATTTGAAGAGCGGTAGAATCTGCGATAGGAGCCTGGAAGGTGGCATTGTGAGTGGTGTGCAAGGTAGAAGATTGATGTTTACTTGACACGAAGAGATGGAGTTTCGAAAAACCATGTACGTCATAGTTGCTAAGAGTAGCACCCTGTCAATATCATCAACAAATATCGACAACAGCAACTTCGATCAAAACTAATAGAACAATGGCCAGAAGGGTGTGGTTTCTCAGGGTGATCATGGAATCGTTACAGGTCATGTCATATATAATATTCTGTGTGTTGTGTGAAGAGCATGCATAAATCTGAACGCCAATGGCATTCAATGACATAAAAGATTCCTCCTCTCGATACTTATCAAACCTTCATATACCGCCCTCCAACTGTACTGCCGATGGCTAAGGTAGGAGTACAGATAGCATGTTTGGCACAAGGGAACGCACAGAACAAAAAACACCGAAAGTAATTGTATGCATAGCTGACGTAGCGGAGGAGACCTTGGGCAGGGCGCCTTTCTTTTGCTACGGTAAGGCGACCAGTGTTCAATCCACTCGAGCGACCATCTTTTCGCTTTTCGGTTTGTCTTGGTGGTGTGAAGATGAGACGATACTTCTGACAGCTAGTCATCATTTGTTTCTATGAATAGTAGCATTTCATCGTCTATCCGTACCCATGACTCCCCACGACAGTCTTTCAGACAGCATGATCCATGCTGGTTCGCCCTCGATCCTGCTCACACTGCGTAGTCCAGCGAGTAAGAATGACAGTTGTCTGGCGTACTCCTTGAGCAGACTAGGAACACTCAGAACGGATCGTTGATCATGCTGTCCATGAGGTTCAGAGTCGTCCTCATCGTCAGTCAGGTCGGCCGTCTCGTCAATATCAGGCCTGTCTCGACGAGCCGAGAAACCTTGTTGGATGACCAGTTGTCGAGGTGTGGGCTGAGATGCATGATTGCTGATCTGCTTGACGGCATCCCTCCACTCCAGTGCGAGGTCCTCGTAGAGCTCAAGTATAGCCAGTATGGAACCTTGTATCGGTGAAAGGTTTTCGTGTTGGAGAAGTTTTCTGTTGAGGTTGAGTTGGAAGATGTTGAATGCTTCAACTATACCATCCACGTCTGCCGCCGCCTCGAGGTCAACAGTGAGCTGTTTTGTTACGATGGATATAACTTCACAGACGTAGCCTTTCAAGGTAGTCGCGAACCAAGAGAGGTGCTGACGCAGAGCCAGAAGCTCCTTGACCCTTTGCTCCTTGGAACGACTGGCCATAATGTTCAACGTCCACTCTTGTTGATTTAGTAGATATTGAGCTCGGTAGAGCCTCAGCATGATCGTGAATGCTTCTTGACAAACAGCTAGAGTTGCTTTGGTCAGGATATTCTGTAGTGCCCACGAGATAGAGTATTCCACGACGATTCGACCCAATGTGTCTGCGCGCCGACCATGAGATGTAGCAGCTTTCTGGTCAATCCGAGGCTTAACACGAACAGTGATGTGGTCAGACATGATGGCGTCGATGGTCTCGAAAGCAGTCTGTGCTAACTCTGTTAGGAGAAATCGATCATCCCAGCCACTGCCGCGATCCATACGCTGGAAAACACCGTAAGCAAAGTTCTGGAAGTGCGCGCCGTTGACGCCAAAGTAGAGGTGGTTGATCGCGCTAATGGTTGCCTGAAGCCCGCATTGTGACATCAAAACCCGGCGTAGAGTCCTGGTCTCCGATCCTTCCAATGCATCAACAAAACGAGTCAAAGCCAGTCTGAAAACCTCCGAGAAAGGTAGCAAGGCTTTAGTCGTGGATTCTATGATCTGAGTGATGTCCAAGTCTTGTGCACTGCGCCCAGAGATATCTGGGTTGTGACCGAGAGCTTCCAGGAACATGACACTTTTTCCAGCTCTGAAGATCCTGTCAGCTAGGGGTTGCACAAAGTTGGGTGCGAAGACAGATCCATCAGCCTGTTTGAGTAGTGTGAAGCGAGAGTGCCAGATCGACCCGCGGTCAGAACTCTCATCATGGCATCGTACGAAGAACAGTTCGTTTGAAGCAATCACTTTGCCTTCAGTCATCCATAGTCTAACAGGACGAAGATATGGTTCTAAGCACCTCAACAGGAGGCCTGTAATTTTCGTACTCTCTTCATCTTCACCAATTAGCTGAAGATTACAGGCGTGTTCGAACAGGTTGTTGAGCGACTGTAATGCTCGGACATTATGCCTGAGGGCGTCATCTGGGAGTAGACCTCCGAGCTGAACAAGCGGTTTCGCGACGCGATCAACCTCAGCGTGCACATGCAGAAGGCTCACCACTGCCGAACTATCTTGCTGAAGAAAGTCCTGCTCAATGTTGGACAGCGTTCGACCGAATTCGCTCAAACGAGTTTGTACTGCAGCTTGGAAACCTTGCAAAACCACACTCTGTTGGTTGGATGCGACAAAGCGTCGGACGATGGTGACCTGCGAGCCGAGCAAGGCGAAGTCTTGCAGAAGCCGGTCTAATGTTGATGGCGCGGTATTCGCTATGCGACAAGAGTGCCTTGTACGAACGCGGCCGCTGTTTCCAAGTTCGAATAGATCGGTGGGAAGTCCGTGAAGCATCAGCAGTACTTGGCGGGTGACTTGCAGTTCTGTGAGTTCTGAACCTGAATGCATGCTTGTCATGCGGTCACGTAGATGCTTGACCTGATCCAGAAGTTCATGATCCTGAGGAACAACAAAGGCTCGGGCCAAGGTAGCAAGATCCTGTTCATCAAGAGATGAAGTAGAAGTAGACGTCGTTGGCTCGCCAATGGATTCATCGCTGAGGCTGGGTGCGCGGTGTTCCGAGTAGTCGGACTCGTTCTCGACATCGTCCCAGATGCCTTCTTCGTCCAGTGGATCGTCGGCAATGATCTCGGCCCAGGTCAGTTGCTGCTCGACCGGTTCATTTGGGGTTATCTCCAGAGCCTTGTCGATGTTGGTCTTCTCAGCTGGGCGGTCGGAGAGAGCCAGCAGAAGAGCCAACAGTTCTGGCCTCCATTTGTTAGGTATGGCGGCCAGCTCATCCAGGCGAGGCTTCAGAGCGACTGCTAGTGGCTCATTGTTTAACACGTAGAACTTCTCCAGCAAGCCTTCGAGTCGTGCATCGATTTCGAACTGATTAACACGGACATGATGCTGAGTTTTGAAGGTTCTCAGGGCAGAATCTTTGAGGTGTCTGAGTTGTCGGGCATCTCTCTGGGCGGGATCAGTGATTTGTAAAGGGAACATGTATTAGAACAAAAAGACGTACGCGAGGAGATGATGGGGTGATGGATGTGATCAAGTCATCGGTAAGGGCACCAAGTTTTGCAGCGTGAGCCATGTTGGACGGGTCAGATACATGTTTGTTTTGACACTAGATCATCGAGACGTTGATTAGATGCAAACTGTGTAGAGACGAGTTGGGCGCGCGCATGCGAGGCTGTGCGACTCGAAGGGGACGCGTCGGGGGCTGAAGGCGGTGAGGACGGGGACTTGAGCAAAAGTCGGGGCGTCGTCATGCTCCAGGAGCTCTCGCATGTGCCTCTGTCGATAGTTGTAGCAAGAGACCGACGTTCATTACAATCATGGCATTGCCCCCGGCGGTCCGCCTGATGGCGATTGGCACAATGCTTGTCTTTTGCTATCTCTGCGCCCAAATCTTCCGAGCGCCGTCAAGCGTGTCGGTAGGCGGCAAGGATGCCGTCAAGTTCAGCGACATGCCCAGGGACCCCAATCTTGACCGTACGTACATTTCGCTGCACCTCAGCATGCCGCCGGCGTCTGACATGTGTCTCTAGCTACTGGAGAGCCGCCGGAACCGCTACACCGAGTCGCGGGCAACAACTACGCCCCCGACAACGCAAACTCGAACCGCATCAATGCCACCATCCTGTCGCTTGTGCGCAATGAAGAGCTGGAAGGAATCCTACAAGCCATGCGTGACCTGGAGCGTACCTGGAACCACAAGTTCAACTACCCCTGGACCTTCTTCAACGACGTCCCATTCGATGAGAAATTCAAGACGGCCACGCGTGCCATGACAAAGGCCGAAGTACGCTACGAGATCATTCCCAAGGAGCACTGGGAAGTGCCCAGCTGGATCAATCGCGACCTGTTCCGCGAGAGCGCAGACGTCCTCAAGGAACACGATGTCCAGTACTCGCACATGCTGAGCTACCACCAAATGTGCCGCTGGAATTCTGGCATGTTCTACAAACACCCCGCCCTCAAGGACATGCAATACTATTGGCGCGTCGAGCCCAAGGTCCACTTCTTCTGCGACATCGACTACGACGTCTTCCGCTTCATGCAGGATCGCAACAAGACCTACGGCTTCACCATCAACCTCTACGACTCTCCCCAATCCATCGCAACGCTGTGGCCCGAGACTGTCAAATTCCTTGCCAACAACGCCCACCACCAACACCCCAACAACGCCATGAAATGGCTGACCGACAAGGAGCGCAGACCAGACCACAACGTCCAAGCAAACGGCTACAGCACCTGCCACTTCTGGAGCAACTTTGAAATTGCAGACATGAACTTCTGGCGCTCTTCCGCATACGAGGAATACTTTGAGCATCTCGACCGCGCCGGTGGCTTCTTCTACGAACGCTGGGGCGATGCTCCAGTCCACAGCATTGCTTTGGGTCTCTTCGAAGACGCCAGCAAGATCCATTGGTTCAAGGATATCGGTTACCAACACATCCCCTTCTTCAACTGTCCAAACTCTCCAAAATGCAGGGGCTGCGTTACTGGCCAATTCACCGACGGCGAGAAATGGCTGAATAGAGAAGATTGCCGTCCAAACTGGTTCAAATACGTCGGCATGAGTCCCGAATGGGCCGTCCAGAAAGAATGATTGTAAGAGCACAGCAAAGAACGAAACAATTATGCATTGAGGCGTTTTGGCAAGCGTGTGGGGTTTTCTTTTACACTTTTTATATACGTATATACCATTTTTGATTGACCCCTTTTCCCTTAATGCGGAACCGAGGACACGATATACCGCATAGTTTCAAAACACTTTTGTACAAGGCCTCTTTTCGACTTGTTCTCTGGCAGCATTAGGATTTTCACAACCACTCGGCATCATGGCAAGCTATAAGAGTACAGTCACATCCATATCAAAGACACAATCAAGCATGAGCACAGAGGACGACAGAGCTCTCTTCGAACATTCTTCCAACATTCGATGTTACTTCAAGTCGCTACGAGAGGAGGGTAGAGAGCGATACGGTAACGATACAGCCAAGAAATACCAATCTTGACTCGGGGACTCTGCTCCAAACCGCATCTACAAGACAGAAAAATCCCTCTACTTGCTACCAGCCAACTTGGTAATCGGCAACGCGCCGGGGAAAAAGCTCGCCGGCATGGTGGGGATGGGAATACTCTGCGTAGTCCCAAACGCCGTCTTGAGATCCGCAGCCATGGTGGGAGCAGCATAGCCAGCAGGCGCCTTGCTAGCCCACTGTGTAGCAGCAGGATAAGCCGCATAGTTCGTGCCAGACTTGAGGCAGAAGCCACTTCCATAAGCATTTTCGCACGAGTAGAATTGGGAATTTCCTTGCTCGGTCCACATGGAGAAATCGGTGATGCTGATGTCGTGGCAGGGTGCCTTGGGCGCGCAGAGAACTTTGATGGGTCCGCGGGCGGTGCCTTTGAGCTCCGTGCCGGTCCAGTTTGAGATTTGGAAGTTGGAGAGCTGGACGCCGTTGCCGGCGATTGTCTTCATGGACGTCCAGGCTTCGTCGAGGGTCAGGCTGTAGGCGTTGCCGTGGCCGATGAAGTTTTCGAGCACGACGTTGGAGACGCTGCCGGAGCCGCCGTTGGACTTGAGCATGAACATTTGGTTGCTGGACCAGGTGTAGATGTTTCGGTAGGTGATGTGCGAGACGGCTGTGTCGGTGCCGAAGGAGCCCATGCCGCAGCCGCCGGACCAGTTGCAGTAGACGTTTTCGACGAGGATGTTCTTGGAAGGACTCTTGACAGTGACACATTCGTCTGTAGTAGTTCTGGTCAGTCTTGTTCGACATGAGATCGGAAATAATCACAACTGACCCTTGTTGGTAACCATCACATCGTGGATCCAGACATTGTTGCTCCAGACATCGATACCGTCGAGACCACCTTGATTGCCACCACGAATGGCCATGTTGTAGACTTCACCGTTGGTGCAAGTATCGATGGAAAAGTGGAAAGCGGGAGAGTCAACCAGGGAGATGTCATGGACAGACCAGTTGGTGACATCCCACACTCTCAAAAGTCTAGGACCTGAGATGCTGCCCTTCTTGTGGAACTCGTAGCCGTGGCCTTGGATGGCTCCCTTGCCGGTGGATGAGAACATCTCGAAGCTAGAAATACAACATCAACAAGGTTATCTTCCCGGTCCGTTCAAAGGATGACTTACTTGTCGCTGTGCTCGATCATGATCATGTTGCCAGCATCGGTACCGGTACGAGTGATGATACCATCGAGTTGCAGAGCCCAGTTGTTGCCATTGGCCAACTTGACCCACTTGGACATGGCATAGTTGCCAGTGGGGATCACAACGACACCACCAGCCTTGCAAGCAGTGAAAGCACTGTTCAGAGCAGTGCTGATATCGGTCTTGCCATCAGCGATGGCTCCATATTTGGTGATGTCGCAAGTCTTTTTCGCAGCCTTGGTCGCATGAGAAGTGGTAGGACCGACTTTGCCAGAAAGCTCACCTGCGACCAGCGCAGGCAGAGCGACAGCTAGGGTCAAAAGAGAAGAGAACGAGTACATTGATAACAAGAGAAGGACAATACGAAAATAAAAGAAAGACTGATGTTGGAAGAATGGACAAGAACAGAGCAATGGAACAGCGAGTGGGCACGCCTACCTGATATATCGTTGGCAGAGCGGATCTACTTTTACTCCACTAATTAGGGCTTCTATTGTCGGCACTCAGATTAGCTGGCCTAGCCTTCGAATATAGCTTCGATATAGGTTCAAGGTTGCCGACGCCTCTACATTTCGATGAAACGGATCAGAAAGGTCTTCCAAGAAAAAAGGCGTGACCGCGTGGGCGTCCAGTCTGGGGTGAGCGATCAACATAAAACCGCTCCCCGATGCCGCAACCAGGATCTTCTACTAAAAGTAGGTGAAAGGTGATTTGAAGGTTGTTGCCAAACGTTGCCAATCAAAATGTAGCATGTGTGAACGAGGAGGTTACGAAAAGGCTGGAAGCGACGGCTCTCTGGTGAGACAAATTCGGGTCGCTTGGAGTCAACGCGACGAACGACAGCAGGATGAAACACTCAATGCTTGAAATGCCATAGGGAAGCTTGCTTGTGCTTCGGAAATAAGCCCTAACCCTGAGCGCTGTGCAAGGTTTCTACTACAAGATCGCTCGCTCCAGGGAGTAGAGTAGCGGGTCGAAGGAGAGGAAAAGACGCTCTATAACAAACCCAAGTGTCTGTCAGATACAGCAGCACGCCATCTAAATGCCTCCGCTTCGCGATGCAAGAAAACCAATCCCCAACCAACGCCCGCTACGCTCAAATGCAAGAAAAAGAAAGGTTGTCCGTATGTGGTCCTCAAAGCCAACTCAGGTCAGGGTTTAATCCATCTTTGTATCCTGCTGAGTTCCGTTTCCTTGTTGCGCAGGCTCGTCGCCGCCTGCAAGCACTTTTGTCCTAGGCACACTGCCCTCATTCGGGTTGCCTCCAGGGGTCACGGCTGAAACCTTGCCTTTCTCGTCGACGAACTCGAAATTGTAGCGGGAGAGCAGATGGGGAATGGCAGAGAGTTGAGGACCGTAGCGCTGAGCGTTGTCGTAGAGTTCGAACAAGGGTACGGCGAGGAGCTTCATGTTCTTGGGGACGCTCAATACTTCTGTAGGAGATGCGTCAGCGTTTGCTAATCAGGATGGGGAAGGTGCAATGCGTACTGCTGTTGGGTAGCTGGATAAAGTACAGCTTTTTGCACTCCTTTGGTCGAGAGACGTGCGGCGGGATGAAGGGGTACATGAAAGTCTCGAAGTTGGGTCTCCACCATTGCGCAAGAGTCTCGCCAATCTCCCACTCGCCTTCGTTGCCGTCATTGGAGAACTGGTTCCCTGAAGGAGCCAGTCTCTCGTTCAGGCGCATCTTGAAGCCCTCAATCTCATCGGCATCGTGTGGAAGGTAGTCTCCAGGGAGCTTGAAGAAGGCGTTTGCGATTTGCAGCATGAGGACGTGTGGGTGGTTGTGATCGTGGCATACCAGAATGCCCTCGCAGGTTCTCCTCATACCGTATGCATCGTAATGTTCTTCCAGACGCTTCAGGCGCGCGAGGACCGAGGGATCTTCTTCGGGTTGCGTCTCTTTTGTGCCGAAGGTGTAGTTGCTCAGGGGATACAGTCTGACCGTCTTTGGCTGGTGTGCGTTGAAGTCTGGCGGAGCTATCGGGCTGTGAAGCGGCGCTTGTCGTCAGTCGTGGGCGTGGTACGGCAAGTGTGCTTGACATACGGGTATGAGCTCTGCTGGGCGTCTTTGGAGATTGTCGTCATTGTTTGCAGGTCAGAGTCGCGTGACTCTGTAGGTGTGAAGAGGGAGAGCCGGGGAGTGGAAGACTCGGGGTAAGATGGTAAGAGGACAAGAGCAACTGCTGGTTGGGAGGGTGGAAAGTGAATCGAAGCAAGGCAACTCGAACCCTTGGAAGCTCGACGCCGTCTCGGCTGAAGACGCGAACGACGTGGGTTTTGTGGGGAAGTGGCAGCTCCTTCCTGCCACTTCTACTTTCAAGAGCTCCCTGCTTCTTTCATTCCCGCCGCCTCGTTGGGCAGGTGTCAGCACTGTCAGCAAGTGCGACCTAAACACATATACACCTAGACACACGGCCAAGTAACCTGTTTCTTTCACCTCTATCCTTGCCTTGACTTGCCATACACTGCTACCTTCTTGACCTGCACTCATCAATAAACCGCACAACCTAGACTTGCCGCCAGCTCACCATGTGCCGGTAAGTATCCAACGAGTGGCTTTGGCGCTGGAAACCAACATCTCACCCAGTTGGTTCGCGTACATCTCGCCTACCGAACCCTGTCTTCTCTCCGACGTCCTCATCACACCCAAGCATGCTCTCACCAACCAAGTCAATGATCACTACCTGCCTGGCCTCATCGCCCACCTACCAAACAAGACCACCGCAGAACACGAAGCCAATGCTCGCAACCGCGTCCTCAACGCCGACGGTCTCGGTGTCGCCTGGTACACTTCCTCCTACAGCGATTTCGAAAAAGGTATTACCGGCGAGAGCGAGGATGGCAAGCCCCACGAAGGTCTGAGACCCGCCATCTACAAGACCATACAGCCTCCCAAAGGCGACATGAACTACCGTTCCATCTGCGCCAACACCGAAACTCGCTGCTGCTTCGCTCACATTCGTGCAACGTCCGAAAGCGCCGTCGCTCATGTCAACAACCATCCCTTCATATTCGGAAAGTTTGCGTTCATGCACAATGGAGCAATCTCGGACTTCACCTTGATCAGACGTGCCATATGCGACATGCTGGATCACGACACATATGCCAACATCCAAGGCAGCACCGACAGCGAGCACATCGGTGCCCTATTCATGCACTTCTTGTCCTCAGGCAAAGGTGCAGACACCTGGGACGAGAACTACTCGGTCCACGCCATAGCACATGCACTCCACACGGCCATCAAGACCGTCTGCAACTTGCAAAAGAAGATACTTGGTCCCAAGAGTCGGCCCAACAGCCTGAATTTGGCAGCTACCGATGGCACCCAGATGGTCGCATGCCGCTTCCGCAACCACAAGGAAGAACAACCTCCAAGCTTGTATTTCTCGACTAGAGCCGGCACTACGCTGAACCGCAAGTACCCCGACCATCCCGACGGAGACGTGAGACCTGATGAGGGCCCAAGAAAGGACGAGCAAGAGCACGGAAAACATGTCATTGTTGCCAGTGAGCCCAGCACATACATAGAAGAGGACTGGAACATGATCAACAAGAATCAATACCTCATCGTTCACAAGGATGGCAGGTTTGCACTGCAAAACATGCTCTACTCCGAGTCGTGGAATGCCGACCATGTAGAGGCTGACAAGGCAGTCATGGCTGAAACGGATCAGAAGGCAACTACCACTGAAGCCGCGGACCAGAAGATAATCACTGCTGAGATTGAGGGTCAAAAGGGAAATATTGCTGGGACAGAAGGGCATTAGGTGCATTAAAGTAGGTATCTCTATAGGGCCGTGGTATCATCAATCATCTTCTCATAACCTCATGCTCACTTTGCAGCGGCCAGTGGAACAACAGGTGCAGCAGATGCTGCAGGTGGTGCGTCGGATACTTTCGTGACCACAACCACTTCCTCTTTAGCCGCAGGTGGAGATGCAGGTGCGGGCACTGCTGTGGCAGGGGATGCAGGTGCAGGTGCCGGAAGCGCTGCTGGTGGAGGTCTGGACTCGATGACCTGAACAACAGGAGGGGGCACGGTACCAGCCCTCTTCATCTCAACAACATTGGACCCAGCAGACCGAGCAGGAGCCCCAACGACAACAAGCTGACCAGACTTCTTTCTCTTGTGACGATCGGCGACGAGCCAATAGGCGTAGAGCCAACCCGGGAAGAGGCTATCACGTCGAGGGTCAGTGGAAAAGTAGACGGCGACAGAACGGACGAGAGAGACGAACAAGCCGAGAGTGAGAAGGATGCAGATGATGAATTCTGGGCTACAGCCTTTCATCATGTAGACGGCGATCATGGGGTTAAGCATTGCGAGGACCATGAGGATGAGTGTTTCGAGATCGTAGGAGGTCTTGTCCGGCATCTTGATGGATGGACTTGAGGGGTTTATTGCCGAAGAACGTAGTCGAGGGCTTGATTGATATATCGACTCGAGGATGGTAAATTGATGGGTTCAAATGAATGTAGCGGTAATGATCTTGATAGGTCTACTTGAGAGACTTGAAGGATGCTCTTCGATGAGAATGACTGCAAGGAGTTGGACTGGACTCTTGAGACAGAAGAAATACTGGAGCTGGTGGATTGGAGTATGGAGTATTTTCCTTTGCAAACATTGATGGAAGGAACCACCAGGGTTGCTGGGCGCGTCGTGTGTGGCTGGTGCTGTGGCTGCAGCTTCATCGCTCGAAAGCGATAGCGAACGGATGGGAGCTCTTATTCTACACAAGTTTTCAAAACTGGATATCAACAAAAGGTGCACACAAACACAGAGTTTCTTGAAATACCATGAAACAGGCCTTGATAATTCCATACGAGTTACAAATGCACTCTGTGACCACGATGTTCTTGACATACTGCCCGAGTAAGACTACTAGTTGCGAACTTGCAAGCGACCTCTAACGCTGGTTGAGATATCTTTACACGCTCTGTATCGACTTCCCCAAATGACCCCTTCATGTGAAATAGTGACGCAATGGTTTCCTCAGGGTCCCCAAAGGTAACAAAACAACCACCAAAGACCACAAAGGATAACTTTCTACATACCACGCAACCTACCACTTCAACATCGTTCAATCCTTCAAACCCAGCAACCATGCCCGACCCATCCGTCCCCGAAAGCTACGAAATCAGACCCGATCCCCAAGCTCTGACGGGCAACAAAGAAGACCCCAGTCAAAACGCATCCACCGGCGTCGACTATGAGCCCCATCCCGAAAAGAGCATCAAGCTCGAGCCGGAAAGAGAAAAGATTGTAAAGTCAATTTGCGCGCTTTATTCGGGTGGTGCGAGTGAGGAGCTCATGCAGGTGTATGCCGAGAAGGCTGTATACGATGACCCTTGGTATGTTCACGAGAAACACCTTCATACCCACACTTCGATCAGAGGCTATATGCTAACCACAAAACAGGTCATACTGCGATACGCGCTACAAGATTGCTGGCCAGTGGTATGGCATCCCCAAGGTCATGGCCAAGTCGCAAACCCTCAAGACCGAAGTCGTCGACTCGCAGAAAGATCGCATCATCTTCAAGCTCCAGCAAGAATACACTCCCAGACTCGTCCACTTTTCAAAGCCAGTGAACAGTCTTGTCACGTTGACGCTGGATGATCAGGGCAAGGTCAAGTATCACAAGGACATGTGGAACGAGAAGGACTATTCTCACGAAGGCTTGGGCAAGGTTATGAAGACCTTGAACGGTGACCAGTTAACCAAGGTGAGTGTGCATCGATACGAGAGGGAAAGTGTACGCTGACAAACCTTACAGATCACCCAACCGCCAGAGACTTTGTAAATGTGCTTCACGAAGACGACGAACCCATAACGCTCTAGAAATATCTAATCTAAATTCTAACCACATGAATTCACATCAAGCCAAAGCTTCAGCGCCCTTGACGTTCCACTCTTCGCCATCCTTGACGGCAGTAATAGTAGCCAACTCCTTGTTGTCCGGGTCCACCAGTGTGAAAGTCGACTTCTCGTCAGGGAAGAATGTCTTGACCTCGACATCCTTGGTCCAATCCCAAGTCGTTCTCTTCTCTCCCTCTTTGCCGAGAACCAAGATAGATCCTTCCCTGACATAGAGAGGTAGCGTATCAAACTGATGTGTCTCCTTGACCCATCGCGGTCCTTGGACGACTTGACCATCCCAGAAACTAGTCCACCTGCCCTCGGGCAGATAGAACTCGACATCTCCGCTCTCGGCAAACACAGGCGCGACCAAGACGCTCGGCCCCAGCATGAACTGCTGCTCGCACAGCCAGGCCGTCTTGTCCTCGGGGAACTCGATCGCCATGGCCCTCACGCTGACTGGCCAGCCGTGCTTGATGCTCTCCATGGCCGTTGAGTACAGATACGGCATCAATCTGCACTTGAGCTGCGTAAACTTCCTCAACACGGCACTGCACCCTTGCTCGCTCTCGTCGTTGTCGTCCACCAGCCACGGCACGCGATAACTGTTGCTACCGTGCAGTCTGGAGTGCGAACACAGAAGCCCAAACTGCACCCAGCGCTTGTAGATGGCCGCGTCGGGTGTGCCTTCAAAGCCACCAATGTCGACGCTCCAGAACGAGAAACCGCACATTCCCAGCGACAAGCCGCCGCGCAGAGATTCGGCCATGGCTTCAAAAGTGCTCTCGCAGTCGCCTCCCCACTGCAGAGGGAACTGCTGTGTCCCTGCCGTGGCGGCGCGGGCAAACAACACGGCTTCGTCATTCCCGTATCTCTTCTGCAGCGCCTGATAAACAACCTTGTTGTAAATGTAGGCATAGTAATTATGCATCTTTTCCGCATCCACAGAGGCATCGAACCACTGGACATCTTTACTCGGTATCCTCTCTCCAAAGTCTGTTTTCAGACTGTCGACACCGATATCGAAGAGTTTTTCCAGACACGACACGTACCACGCGCAAGCCTCCGGGTTTGTAAAGTCGATGATGCCCATGCCCGTCTGCCAGAGGTCCCATTGAAACACATCCCCGTTTTTGCGCTTGAGGAGATAGTTTTTGGACGCCGCTTCTGCAAACACCGGGGACGCTTGCCCGAGGTAGGGGTTTATCCACACGCAGACCTTTTTCATCAAGCCGGAAGCCTTGAGGCGGGAAATGCTGGCCTTGGGGTCCGGGAAGTGTTGGGGGGAAAAGACAAAGTCGCACCAGTGGAAGGCGCGCAGCCAGAAGCAGTCGTAGTGGAACACTTCGAGAGGGATGTCGCGAGACTTCATGCCTTCGAGGAAGGAGAGGACGGTCTTGTCGTCGTATTCGGTGGTGAAGGAAGTACTGAGCCACAGCCCGAAACTCCAACTGGGCACTTTGCCGGGTTTTCCAGTCAGAGTGGTGTATTTGTCCAGGATGTCTTTGGGGGTGGGTCCATAGATGATGTGCCACTTGAGACGCTGGCCTTGGACCGACGTCTGCACTCTGGAACATCTCTCACTGCCCACCTCCAAGTCCACCTTTTCGGTTGCGTCGATGAAGATACCGTAGCCCTTGTTGCTCAGCCAGAAGGGAATGTTCTTGTAGGCTTGGTCGGACGAGGTGCCGCCGTCGGCATTCCAGAGTGTGATTGCTTGACCCACTTTGTTTAGGGCGCCGAAGCGTTCGCCTAGACCGTAGACTTGTTCGCCCACGCCCAGGGTGCTTTGGGTCAGGATGTAGTGTTTGATTTCCCGCATGTCTGCCGTCTGCATGGGGCTGCTGGTTGCGGGGTCATAGGCGAGTGCTACGCTACGGTTGAGCAGAGAGGTAAGTTTGTGTTTGCCGTCTTTGCTGTGGAAGCGTATGTCGAAGGTGTGGGGCTTGGAGGACACCGTTGCTGAGAGGTTTCCAGCTGAGATGGTGGTTCCCTGCTCTGTCTTTTGGATGCTAGCATCTACTTTTGGTTTTCCAGAGGGGAAGAGGTCGAAATGAGGGCCTTTGTTCAGAGCTCCGTGCCAGTGAGTGACTTCGACGGAGAGTACGTCGTCCATTACGGCTTCTAGTTCCTATACCTAGTTGGTCTTCTATCCTAGAGGACTACCGGGTGTTGGACATACCACTGTCAAGGTAGGACGGTTCAACGTATCGCCTCTGCTGCGGATCTGCATGGTTGGACAGAGCAGTGTGATTTTCTTGCCATCTTGAGCTTCGTCGATCGAGTAGACCTCTTCAGCATACTCGAGGCGTTTGCCCTCGGCCACCAGCCACATGCCTGACCATACCGTAAGCATCCGGGCATAGCTTCCAAAAGTCCAACCAACTCACCATCACGAAACTTCATCTTGAGCGATTTGAGCACAGGCGAATTGCAAAAGAGGTACGACGTAGAAGGGCAAAACAGAATGCCTATGTACCTGCTCAAAGAAGGACGACAACACTACATCTTCAGGATCCTCACACGAAGATCACCGGTGTGGAACTGGCGCGGGGTCTTCGTGATGGATGGAGGGGTTTACGGAGAAATCGTCCCAGGTAGGAAATGATGTTTGCCGAGCAGATGCATACAGGCTGAAGACTTGCATGACCATCGAATGATACCGGAAGAATTGCTTTACGAGTCGAAGGATTTTGCAAGCGTGGTCGTTTGTGCAACATATGATGAATTTTGTGCGATCATATTGGGGTTGTGGTCGTGGTTCTTGGGTTGGTGCGTGCTACTGCGATCGTCCTTCAACGCAGATCACGAACGACTGTTGTCAACGCGGCAGTCCGACGACATGGTATTGTTATAGGCCCAGAGCTACCGAATTGGTCAAAGTGGAATCAATCACTACTTACGAAGCACTTGTTGTCTTCAAAGTGGAAGAAGGACTGGAAGTCTTATTCTTCGCCAAGCCATTTCGTCATCGGTGCATGCATGAGAGCTCCATTTCGAGAGCAAACACTCTCTCCTTCAACATTCTGTAGGCTCTGAAAAGTAGGTGTCGTTGTCTTCGTTGCGATCCAGAAAAAAAAGTCTCTTGTTACACATCTCCCAAACCATAACCGCAATCATGCCCGAACTTGGATTCGACCCACTCAATCGCGAACCGCCAGCGACTGAACTGGTGTCATCATTCCTTACTACCAAAGATGCCTACGACCGCAACCATGGAGGCATACCAGAGATCGACGCTTCGAAACATCATGTCCGGGTAGATGGAGCAGTGCAGGATATACTGGACCTCTCCATATCTGATCTCGAAGCCTTGCCTCAACATACAGTTGTTTCCGCGCTTCAATGTGCTGGTATCAGAAGACACACAATGCGCACAGCTATCAAAGAAGTCCAAGGTATTGACTGGTTTGATGGAGCCGTCATGAACTGCAAATGGCGGGGACCAAGACTGAAGGACATTCTGGAAAAGGCAAAGGTCATTCTTACCAAGGAAGAAAAAGGCCATGTAGCATTTGCAAGTCACGCGCAGCCCTGTCAGGAGGATGAATGGTACGGAGCTTCGATACATCTTGAGAGAGCGCTGGAAGAAGACAAGGACGTGATATTGGCACTCGAGGTGAGATTTGTGTGATGCTCAACCATGATACGTGAAGATAGCTGACTCTCTCAGATGAATGGGGAGCCACTCAGCAAAGAGCATGGATTCCCAGTTCGGGTGGTAGTTCCCGGTATTGCTGGTGCTCGAAGTGTGAAATGGCTGGATCGGATCACGGTACAGACGGTGGAGAGCTCCAACTACTATCAACAACACGATTACAAGATCCTTCCCCCAGAAGCAGTCGATAGCGAATCGGCCGAGAAGTTTTGGGACACGACACCGGCGCTTCAGACTATGCCGGTCAACAGTGCGATTGCCGTACCAGAGCCTGGATCGAAAGTGGAAAGGTCAGCAGAAGGCTCGGTGACGGTCAAAGGGTTTGCTTTGCCCAGTGGCGACGGTGGAGCTGTAGTCAAGGTCGAAGTGTCTGGAGACGAAGGAAAGACATGGACCGAAGCAGAAATCGAGCACGATGCAGATGAGAGTAGATGGTCTTGGAGGTTGTGGAAGGCGAGGGTCAAGATGGAGGCAGGGAAAGGGTTGAATATTTTCAGCAGAGCCACGGACGCATCCGGAGAGACGCAGCCAAAAAGATCGCAGTGGAACCTGAGAGGAGTGGCGTACAATGGATATGGAGAGACGACGGATCTCGAGGTCGTGTAGAGTATCATGAGGAAATAATAAATAATGATGAGAAATATGAAACAAAAGGCTGGAGGAGACCAAGACGGCCTGGCGTGGTCTGTGCGGACCACTCGACGTCAGTTTCCAGTGGCAGGCGGACGACATGGACAAGACCCCCAACTCAGTCTAGACAGTTGCATGCTAGGATTGCGACCCAGACTTGCAACGCGCCCATCACTCATCGATCTAGTCAACAAGAAGGACTCTGATCGCGCCGCCGTTTTATCGCCCATAGAACAGGACTCGCTGTCCATCGACCCGCCCGAGAGCCCCATAGCAGACAGCTCAACCAACACCACCACCGCAACCACCGCCATGGCTCCTTCAAGAGATGTCGAGTCCCAGCAGGGTGAGTCCAGCTCGTCTTTTGTCTCAATTGGTCGACTCAAGCTAACCATGGACAGGCTCCATCTTCTCCGTATCGGGGTATGTCGCGTCGCCCATCCACCGCCGCCCACAAGCCACTAATGCCCGCCCAGTCCCGTCATCATCGCCGAGAACATGATCGGTGTCGCCATGTACGAACTCGTACGTACCGCTCCGCCTCCAAGACACAATGCGCCATACTAAGAAACGCAGGTCAAAGTCGGCAAGGACGGTCTCGTTGGTGAAGTCATCAGAATCGACCACGATAAGGCCACCATCCAGGTCTACGAAGAGACGGGTACGTTTGCATGCACACACACACACACACTCCACACACACACATGGTTTGCTGACCCAAGGCAGCTGGTGTCACAGTCGGTGACCCCGTCTACAGAACCGGCAAGCCCCTGTCGGTCGAGCTCGGTCCCGGTTTGATGGAGACCATCTACGACGGCATTCAGCGCCCGCTCAAGGGCATCTCGGATGTCTCCAACAGCATCTACATTCCCCGTGGTATCGACGTGCCCGCCCTGGACCGCCAAAGAAAGTGGGACTTCAAGCCCGCTGGCTACAAGGTTGGCGACCACATTACTGGTGGTGACGTTTTCGGTTCCGTCTGGGAGAACTCGCTGCTCAGCGACCACAAGATCCTCCTTCCTCCCAGAGCTCGCGGTACCATCACCCGCATCTCCGAGGCTGGAAGCTACACCGTCGACGAGAAGATCCTCGAGGTCGAGTTCGAGGGCAAGAAGTTCGAGTACAGCATGATGCAGGAGTGGCCCGTCCGTGTCCCCCGCCCCGTCAACGACAAGCTCGGTTCCGACTCGCCCTTCATTGTCGGCCAGCGTGTCCTCGACGCCCTCTTCCCCAGTGTCCAGGGTGGTACCGTGTGTATCCCTGGTGCTTTCGGTTGCGGAAAGACTGTCATTTCCCAGTCCGTCTCCAAGTTCTCCAACTCTGACATTATCGTCTACGTCGGATGTGTATGTTCAGCCCGATACAATTTCCATACTCATCGAGACCATGCTAACCAGACGTGCATTTAGGGTGAACGCGGTAACGAGATGGCCGAAGTCTTGATGGACTTCCCCGAGCTCACCATCGATGTCAACGGCAAGAAGGAGCCCATCATGAAGCGTACCACTTTGATCGCCAACACCTCCAACATGCCCGTCGCTGCCCGTGAGGCTTCCATTTACACTGGTATCACCGTCGCCGAGTACTTCCGTGACCAGGGCAAGGACGTTGCCATGATGGCCGACTCCTCTTCGCGTTGGGCTGAGGCTCTTCGTGAGATTTCCGGTCGTCTCGGAGAGATGCCTGCTGATCAAGGTTTCCCCGCCTACCTCGGTGCCAAGCTCGCCTCTTTCTACGAGCGTGCTGGTCGTGTCACCGCTCTCGGTAGCCCTGACCGCAAGGGCAGTGTTTCCATTGTCGGCGCCGTCTCTCCTCCTGGTGGTGACTTCTCGGACCCTGTTACCAGTTCTACTCTTGGTATTGTACAGGTCTTCTGGGGTCTCGACAAGAAGCTTGCCCAGCGCAAGCATTTCCCTTCGATCAACACCTCGCTTTCTTACTCCAAGTACACCACTTCGCTGGAGAAGTACTACCAAGAAAACAACCCTGAGTTCCCTCGTCTGCGTGACCGCATCAAGGAGCTCCTGACTACTTCCGAGGATCTCGAGCAAGTCGTGCAGCTGGTTGGAAAGTCTGCTCTCGGTGACAGTGACAAGATTACTCTGGATGTCGCAACTTTGCTCAAGGAGGACTTCTTGCAACAAAACGGTTACAGTGACTACGACCAGTTCTGTCCCCTCTGGAAGACTTTCTGGATGATGAAGAACATGATGAGCTTCCACGACGAGGCCCAGAAGGCCATTTCTCAAGGCCATGCCTGGAGCAAAGTCAGAGAGTCGACTGGTGAGATCCAGAGCGAACTGAGAAGCATGAAGTTCGAGATTCCTGACGATGGTGAGGAGAAGATTGTCAAGAAGGTGAGTTGTGAATTTCGTCCTCCCAAAGTATTCGTCATACTAACGTTCAACGCAGTACGAGGAGCTTTTGCAGAAGATGAACGAGAAGTTCGCTTCCGTCATGGACGAGTAGAGGTGAAGATAGACATTTGTTTTGACTGTTCTTGGGCGTTTACATGGTCCTTCGAGGCTGTATATAATCTCATTTTTGAAAGCGTTGTTACATTCGACATGTGTTTCCCCGCATCTTTGTGAACGTCCATCGCTCCGCACCCGAGGTTGATGGTCGACCTTCCTTCAAACTCGTTAAACACAACTCATCAGATGTATCATTTTCGTCGCTGATATCAACCACAATGTCCCAATCTCCCCCACTAACTGGCCTTCGGGTGCTTGAGTTTGCAGGTCTAGCTCCAGGTAAGCCCTCAAGATACATGTAAGTGATTAGACTTGCTGATGAAACAATGCACAGGACCATTTGCAGGTCTCTTGCTAGCCGACTGGGGCGCCTCTGTCCTCCGTGTCGACCGCGCTGTTTCAGGAGCTCACACAAACAATCCTCCAGCTCCAACATCAGACCTGCTCACACGCCACAAGTCATCAATTGCGGTGGACATCAAGTCCGAATCCGGCATCTCTCTCATCCTCTCTTTGATCCCGAACGTGGATATCCTGATCGACCCTTTCCGGCCCGGCGTGCTGGAAAAAGCAGGTCTCTCTCCCGAAAAAGTGCTGCTGAGACTCAACCCCAGGCTCATCGTTGCACGCATGACTGGCTTCCGCAGAGATGGCAAGTATGCATCCATGGCCGGCCACGATATCAACTACCTCGCTGTATCCGGCGTGCTGTCCCAGCTCGGACGCAAAGGCGACACGCCATATCCGCCTGCCAATCTGCTTGGCGATTTCGGCGGAGGCGGGTTGGTGTGTTTTCTGGGTATCGTGATGGCGGTTCTGCAGAGGCAGAAGACGGGGATGGGGCAGGTTGTTGAGGCTAACATGGTTGATGGGGCTGCGTATTTGGGTGTTATGCCGAGGTTTGCGAGGAGGGGTCTCTTGTGGGATCGACCGAGGGGGGAGAATGTGTTGGATGGTGGATGTCCTTATTACGATACTTATGAATGTCAAGATGGGAGGTACATGGCCGTGTAAGTGTTTGTTCTGACACATTGCTTGCAGAGGAATTACTGATGAAACACAGAGGAGCGCTGGAACCGCAGTTCTTTGCTCAGCTACTCAAAGGTCTTGGAATCAAGACATCTGATCTCTCCGGCCCGAGAGAAGATCGTACGACATGGCCAGCATTACGACAACTCTTCACAAAGACTTTCAAGTCGAAAGCTCGATCCGAGTGGGAGAAGATGTTCGATGACACAGATGCTTGTTGCACGCCTGTGCTCACGCAGGACGAGCTCGAAGATGATAGCTATGATCAACGACCCATTGTGACCTTGAAGGATTCGCCTGGAAAAGCCATCTCAGAAGGAGACGCTGACACGAGACCTGCGCACGAGGGACAAGGGATTGGCGTAGAGGGCAATGGTTGGCGGAGCAAGGGTTTGGCGCCGGGTGTTGGTGGTGAGGAGGTTTTGGCTAGGTGGATGGGTTGGAGAAGAGGGAGGCAGTACGATGTTGTTGGTGATGGGCTTGTGCGACTCGATGCAGGATCTAAACTGTGAGCAAATGCACTCGTATGCTGATTGGAGATTTCAGGGGATGGTTGGCCTGCGGGGATAACCTCAGCTTGGAAGCACCTGCAGACAGCAATATGTTGACAATGAAAACATATGTGCAAAATAGATTGGTGGTCATACAGCACTAGACGAGCTCGAGTTCTCGGGTCTCTCCTCAACGCGGCAGGTGTACTTGATTGAAAGGAGAAATCCTCCGCTTTGATGCAGGCTGACTTTCTTCCACACATCTTTCTCTCTATACATGCATTTTGTTCTGCACTTTCCATGCACCCATGTTTGCCGACCATGGCTTTTGCAGCCCAAGTCGGACGGCCAAGTGCACATCCATTCCTGACCAACAGTGTGTCAGAGCAATCTATGCACACAGCCACTTAATGCAGCCTTCTATACTTGCACAGTGGTGTGACCGTCGTCTACCCACTCAGCTTTCCCCTACGCTTTCAAGTAAAGAGCAGTGCTTATTCAATTGGGAAAAGAGGTCCTCGGCAGCTCGCTTCATAGGTTAAAGTATTCTCGTCACACATGCAGCAAGCTTGACGAAAAGACAGCACACTATAGGGTCGAGCGATACATACGAATGCTTCTACACCGTCAAAAGCTATACCTTCTGATGAACAGTGACACAGAACTAAACAGGAACACAAGATCTCACCGTGTCGCTTGGCTGTGCTCCCGCCAAGCTGCATCAAGCAACAAACGATTACTATCTCTCATCCAAAAACCAACATGAGGAGTCAAAACTCAGGCCATCTTGGAGGCAATTCTCTGACCGGTCAAGACCTGCAATTCAACACTCTGGAATGCAGGATCCTGAATCCTTCTTTCTGCAAGAACCATTAACGCTGATCTTTGTATCACGCAACCTTTGACAACAACATCCAGCACCAAAGAAAAAAAAAAGAAACCCAAAAAGGTATAAAACCACCATCCCAACTCTCCCTTTCCTTCAAAACCTCCAATCCACCACCAAACAAACAAACCAACCACCAAATCCAAAACCACCAAATCTCACAATGCAACCCACCACTCTCCTCCTCCTCCTCCCCCTCCTCGCCCTCTTCTCCACCATCCCCACCGCCCTAGCCACCTGCTTCAAATCCGGCAACTCCTTCCCCAACAGAGAGCAAGCCCGCTCCTTCGCCCACGACGCCTGCTACAACCCCGGCGGCATGTTCACCGGCTCCTACGCGCCCCGCCAGCTCAAGGCCATGTGCCCGCGCTCCGGAAACATTGGCATCGAATTCGTCGTCCAGAACTTGAATGCCAATGTCGCGTTTGATCTGGGAAACGATGATTGTTATAC
Organism: Aureobasidium sp. SLJ-2021a; assembly: GCA_019677095.1. NCBI lineage: Eukaryota > Fungi > Ascomycota > Dothideomycetes > Dothideales > Saccotheciaceae > Aureobasidium > Aureobasidium sp. SLJ-2021a. The sequence continues at coordinate 827,265 of JAHRBU010000003.1, forward strand.
CAGGCTTACGAATGAGGTGTTTAATTGTGAGCATGGGGGTGAGAGTACGATTTCTGGGTGGTTTTTCCGGTGAGTTTTTGTTGTTTTTTTCCTTTTTTCTGCTCACGGGGGTTTGGGAGTGGATGGCTGATTGTTTGATAGTGCTAGGCCTTGTACCTGTTAAACGCTGGGTGCTGTGGCTCCCGTTGTTCTCAGGAGAGTATTGGTCCAAGAGAGATGCGCAGCAGTTTGACTGGAGTGGCGGAAGGACACAATGATGATCATCTTGACAGGGTATGCGAGATTAGCAAAGTATTCCAGCAATTCCAAACAGATAAATTCCACTGAGCTAGTCATGCCATATTACAAAGAGATATAGCCTCTCACGTGCAGGGTATGTCATATGTGTGGCTGTGAAGTTGCAAACAGGTCAAAATGCAGGAAAGAAAAGTTGTGATCTCAAAATGTTGTTGATTCTGGGTATACCTGATGGTGTAATTGCTCACAGCCCATTGTCCTTCTTGAACTTATCCCAAGCCTCATTCAATGTACTGAACACCGATCCGCTGATCATCTTTTGTTCAGTAGTGGCTGACTGCGGAATCTGTTCATCAAAGTTAGCGTTCGTACAAATCCAAACAGAATGCTTTCCGTTACATACCTTGTCAGGATGAACCTTGGCGATCGCCTTCATGTACACTATCTTGACCTTGTTGGGCATAATCAGATCACTCATGTTGACCTTCTTCCATCCTGCTTCAGACCAGAGCACGGTATCCAAGCTACCCAGGAGAGCGCGCAAGTTGTCAGCTTTGCCGCCTTTCCATGCAGTAACCTTGGCTTCAACTTGGTCTGAAAGGGCGAATTTCTCATCGTCGGCTCTGTCGGCTGCGGCATTTGCTTCACGCAACTTGCGTACTGCTTCTTGGGACTGGACTTGCGAGACTGCAGGGCGTTTGGGTTGCTGAAGTTTGCCTGCCGGTGCTCTTGCAGCAGCTGGTGTAGGCTTTGGTTTCGCAGGTGCGGGTTTTGATGCGCCTCCGTTCGCGGCCTTCTCGCAGCGATCGCGGGCTCGTAGACTTACAGCACCCCCTACACCAGCTGCAATGGCATCTTTCCAAACCAGAGCTGCATCTGACCATTTTTCCATGTTTTCCAATGCTTCGGCTTTGCGCATGAGTGCTTTGCCGTAGAACTCTTTCATGTCTTTTTCACCTTCACCACCGCCGAGATCGATCTTCTCGTTTTCGCCTTTGCCAATACCAACGAGTTCTAGAACACGATCTGCGTCGACGACTGCAGCCTTCGGGTCACCGGTCTTGATGGCCGTCAACGCTCTGTTCGAGAGAACGATGATAATCAGAGGATGAGTGGGCGGTAGTGGCGTGAGCGCGGCAGAGTATGAAGTATGTGCAGCATCAAAGTCTCCTCTCTTGAATGCCTCGGTACCTGCTCGGCGATGGCTGCTGGATGTCGACAGTGCGGAAGGTGAGATGGCTGGGATGTTTCGTGGAGGCGCCTTGGGTCGCGGAGCTTGTGGTACTGGTGTAGAAGCTTTGGCTGCAGCAGGACGAGGAGCGGGAGTGGTCCTAGTAGATGCAGGTCGTGGAGGTGGTTGAGCAGGTGCTGGGCTGAACAAGTCAACCTCAGGCTCAGGCTGCGGTTCGGGTTTGGCGGGTCTTCTTCGCCTTGCAGAGCTGACATATGCCTGTGACGACTCTTCCTCGACGTCAAAGCGACTAACTTTGGTGTTGGGGCGCTGAGCCTGCGGAGGTGGTGCCTGCTGTGCAAATCGCGACTGCGCTTGACCACGCACAGGTAGATCCTGAGCAGGCGATCGGCCCCTAGGATCAGGTCTAGAGACAGGTTCACGTATCTCAGGAGTACGCGATTTTGTTGGTCGCTGCCTCTCGTCTCTAGCCTCTAACAGCATAGCCTCGTTTGTCAATTCCTCGGCTGTCTGTGCAGGTGCGGCTGTACGAGGTGTCGAAGAGCGGCCAGGCCGAGCAGGTGCTCTGTCAGCGCTCGCGTCTCTCATCCATTTGGGTGTATTCGGGTCACCCTCAGGTTGCTGGAACTCGGCAACCGCCTTTTTCAAATTCTTCTGACCCGTCTTCCAGAGAGAGCCTGCGGATTTGAGGAATGATGTACCAAACTCTTGCGCGTATGCAGCCACGTCCTTTTCTGAGGTGGGCGTTCCATTATCTTGTCTGCGCTGATTGGAACCCGGGCGCGGCTGCTGTCGCATCCACGCAGGCATTGAAGCATCCTCAGGGCCTCTACCACGTCGGGGTTCGTCGCGGGTTTGAGGTGCTGGACTAGTACGGGCGCTACCGTGATTCTGTGTCCTCTCTCTTGACTCTTGATGCGCTTGGTTGAGTAACCATCCTACAGCCGATTGCACATCGCCTCCCGTCTCTTGCAAGGCAGCTCTTGACTCGTCAGCTGGGAAGCCCATATCGACCAGCTCGGCTATCGGACGGTCAAGAGGATCCGATGATGGAGGAGAGTGACGATGGTTGACAGCAAAGGCTTCATCAACAGGCTCGCGTCTAGGAGGTTCGCGACGGGGCGGTTTGGCGGTAACGGGTTTTCCGAGATCTCCAAGAATATCGTCATCGTCGTTGTTTGCAGTCGCTTGAGCAGGCTGATAAGGGCTGGGTTTTCGCTGAGGAACTGCTCCCAGGCCAAATGGATCATCATCGTCGTCTGCGAGCAGAGAAGCAGAGTTGGACTGGTTCACAACAGCAGGAGTGTTGCGGCCACTGGTAGCAGTAGAAGCAGCGGGTACAGGGAAGTGGGACGACTTGTCTACTGGGGCAGCCGAGTTGAAAGCGGCTAGTAGGTCTTCCTCATCGTGCTGGGCAGGGGGCGCGACGTGCTGAGCTGTTGGCTGAGGCGTGCCCTTTCCACTGCCCAGAGTGTCCCAGAAGGTTGCCTCGTTTCCATACTGCTGGGCATACTTCTGACGCTGTTCTTGCTCCTGCTTGATCTTCTCTCGCTGCAGCTGTTTCTGGCGTTCCAGGAGGCTCAGGTTGCCTTGGTTCTTGTTTGCATTCGTGGATACAAGGTTGGCGAAGATGTCGTTGGCGGGTGATGCGGATTTTGACGGAGCTTTGGCAGCGGGTATGTTGTTGGCAAAGGGAGACGGAGCTTTGGGAGCGGACAAGTTGTTGGCAAAGGGGGAAGGAGCCGGACTGGCACGCGAACTCGAGGCTGCACTAGGGATGGACATGGGCATGCCGAACGCTGGCCGCGGGGCAGGAGCATTCTGCTTGGCCGCAGGCGCGGCAGCAGTCCAATCCGTGTTCAAGAGATCATCCATACTGAGCGCGGCGCTGTCGGAAGTCTTCAGACATGGGAATCTGTTGTTGAATGGGAATTGGATTGCTATTTCAGGTTGCTACGAAACCCAGGGCCCACCGTTAAACCCGCGTCATTGGCTCAATCCAGAACAAGGGGGGGTCCGTGTCAACAATCTGGGGTCATTCGGCAAACTTTCCCTAGCCAGCGTATACCATTCTCTACCTAAATCGCAAATCTGTTCCTGCTCTCCTCTGCTTTCTTGCTCAAACAAACAACTTTCACAAATCGTGTTCCAACACGGTAGTCCAGCTACATGTCTCATCACTGGAAGCTACCATGTATCAAGCTCAACCTCACCGAATGACACTAATACCATCAGCCAATACTCGTTCTTGGACATCAGTCGAGTACGTACCTGTAACCTTTGGCCATACCCCATATCGACGTATCTTTGCTGCAGTTGAGATCCTTCTTCTCGTCGAAAGCGTGGTCGTTGTAATAGCAGTTCCAAAAGTGGTTGGCTGGATATATCGACTGGACCATCAGGAACACACAATCCGGTTTTTCTGATCATTGTTAGCATCATTTATATTTGCGAGAATTTGCTTAGCATACTTGTGCAGGTGTCCTTGCAGATCTCTGTGACTTGAGACTCGTTCATCGTTGCAAGCATGAATGTTTGCGCAGACTTCATGCCTATATCGTCACAGCCAGCTTTCGGTCCCCAGACTTGAGTGAATGAAGGTGCTGCCTTCTTGACTGTCGAAACAGCCAAGGTCGATACGGTCTGTGTAATTGAAGTCGTGACTTGAGGGGCCACGGTGAACCATACTTCACCATTTAATGTCGTGGTTGATGGTGCTGCCTCTAGCAGAGCAGCTTCAACAGACGGTAATGCTCCGATACAAGAGCATGCTTCTGACAGTTCTGATTTATCCAGTCCAGACAGTATCTTCTCAGCTGCATCGCATGATTCAGTTCCTCTTCGTCGTCTCGTCTTAGCAGAGGAGGTCGTAAATGTCGTTGTTGTGCTCTTGGAGACGATCGACTTGGTCGACGTTATAGTGATTGTGCTGGTAGGAACGTCCGAAAGTGTTGTTGTCCTTGATATGACGTCCAAGATGGTTACAACTCCTTCTGTTGCAACACCGAGTGCTGAGGTGCAGTATGCAGAAGCCGCAGAGTTCGAGGCGAGGCATGAGTAAGCTGAATGCTGACAACTTGCTGCATTGGCTGACGCAGACAAAAACACCGCTATGAGGATGAAAGCTGGTTGCATGTTGAACAAGTCAAGTAATCGACAAAACGCAGAAATGGTAGAGATGTAGGTGATGTTCGAGCTGTGATATGGAAGGGGAAAGGGTGCCTTTCAAAGTTTGAGAAACGGGATGCACCATGAGCACCCTGCATCACTTGCCAACTCTACAAGTGCCCTCGTGCACGCGAAACAGCGAAGGATGACACGTCCAGGAAATACGAGGTTCCGATGTGACGAGCTGCTGTGTTACTCCGGAACCTTAGCGTCTCACTTTGCAATGCTGCATCTCTTGAACCACTCATCTACTATCGTGAAGATGCAATGCAATGCAACAATGAAACTCGGCGTTCCCTTCTGGAGTCTGGACTCATTCTCGTGTGAGTGCCGCGTCTCGTCAAAGCACTGGCCCCAACGAGTCTTGCAGAAAGTGTGGCTTCTGCATTGATAGAGTGTCGCCTGTCCAATGGATGTGGATCTGCCGGGATTGGCCTTGCATGAATGTCAGGAACGGCAAATGTGAAACAAAATCACATGTGCTTATACTTTATCGATTCACGGAGTATAAGGATGCGGGACGGCCCCGCACTTATGCCGCGGGATGCAGAAAATACTGCTAGTCGTTTGGTAGGTATAGAGAGATCAACCCTCTGGATCATTTATTACCATGCTATGTTCCCTCTCGCAGTAGAAGTTAGCGTAGCAAACGTAGTCCATTCAAGCCTGCCCTGTCAATCAGATAGTACTAGTATCGTATGCAGCATTTTTGATCATGTTTACCAGACCCGATGGATCAGAGTCAACAATCTGCATTTCTGCCTTTAGGTTTAGCATCATCATCACCTGCAACTCTCGACGCCATTGCGCCGCTTCATCGAAGCTGGCGTGTTGCTCCAATTCAAGCATGTTTTTTGCTTTACGGCGGTCCCTCAGTGTCAAAGTCATTAGTCCTTGGTTCCGATGGGTGTGGTCTTCGTCTGTGATAGCCCGGCTGTGTAGGCCCATCCACTGTATCCTCGGTACGACAAGCTCGGCATTGTTTTCGGACATCTTCTTAGAGCCGTGCTTGTACGTATGTAATATCGCTAGGCCGTCTGGGTCGTAGTCCACAAGGCCAAAGACTGGAGGTTCCGCAAAGCCGTTTTGAGGTGAAGCCATGGTCATGAAGCGAGTCATTGCTCTTGTTGCTATATCTGGATATCCTTTACCCTAGTCGGTTTTATCAGATCGTTCACTCGATAGCTTCAAGCTGCGAACTCACAGTGACGAGAACAGCATGCCACATCATCTCTTGCCAATCTCCAGACGAGATGATTGATTGGAATGCAGCCTCGAGAAGAGTTAGTCACAAGTCAATCATGAGCCAGAAAACGATCTTACTTCTTTCTCGAGGACGAGCACCCACCTCACTCGGCTCAGATCCACGGACAGGACTTCTTCCATGCTTGGTACAAGAATGCCGCTCTGCACGTTGGCAAGGTCAATTTTCGAACCATTCCGGCGATTGATCACGACGGCGCCGGCCATGAGGCCCTTTACTCCAGCAGTCTGCAGCTCTTAGTAGGTCGTCACCGCTCATGATATTGGTATACAAACCACATTGAGACATGACCTAGATACTGAGAAGGCGGCAGCAATCTGGTCAACATAGCGGTCTACAGTCGACTGCCTGCCGAACAAAGCTGGATCGCGATAGTACAGGTCGCTACAAGCAAGTGTCAGATTGGAGCCTCTGATAGTCAGTCTCACCTCACTTGCCGCTTGGTCAGGATGACACCGTCCGAGAGCGATTCGTGTACGAGTTCCAGGATTCGAGTAACCACAGCTTCCTAGATATCAGCTTGCCACTCTGGTGGGTTCTATCTTTCAATGCTACCAACAGAATCTCCATGCATCGTTAGCAGTCTTTCCTGGGAAGGTGAATATTGCTTTCGGCGCTTGGACAGATGTGCCTCGCAATTCGTTCGAGGACAGAGAGGTAAGTGAGATGGTAATATCGGCTCTTTCGTTGAGGAGAGCGTCTGCTATGGTCTCGAAGACTGTTTCGATTTGCATAATTACGTCGTGGTGCTTGTTCAGGCGGCTGAGTTGAGCGCCGTCGGACTTGGAAGTGTGTTGACTGCCGGAAGGTTCTGGATCGTCATCAAAGAGCATATCATGATCAGTCTCGTCTTCTATTCCACTCATGACTGTGTTGCAATACAAAGAGCCAACACCAGGTTTGTCAAGTGGGAGTTGGCGGGGAAGGCGGGACCCTCGGACGGTCGACCGAACGAGGCTTGGCAAATTAATCGCGGGTCGCGAGGCAGTCGCGTCGTCTCGCTCTTTCTCGATTCCAACACTCGCACCCATCAGGCATTGATGTGTGGTTACTCTCAATAACGCATTCCCGACTTTGATCTTCTCTACCTACATAATACCACATTGCCACCATCGTTGGTCATCACAAACCATGACCGAACCAATGGAAATCACATCACCGGAACACGCCCGCAAACGATCGTTGCCAGACGATGACCAAACTTCCGTCTCCAAATCAGAGTCTCAGGTGCCCACTCCGCCTTTGACTGCTAGCCCTGCAAACAAGGAGTCCACCCGTCAACCGAGTCCCGCGCCGAGCAGTTCAGCCTTGAGTAGTGCCCCATCGGGAGCGAACGACCAACCTGCCGACCCTAATGCTCCACCGAAGAAGCGAAGAAAGTACACGCCCGCCGAAAAAGAAGAGAGACGCTTGGAGAAGGAGCAGAAAGACAAGGAGAGGGCTGAGTTGAAGATCAAGAGAGACGAGGAGAAGCAGAAGAAGGATGAGGAGAAGCGTCGCAAGAACGAAGAGAAGGAAGCAAAGCAGCGGGAGAAGGACCTGAAGAAGGCCAGAGAAGAGGAGGAGAAGCTGAAGAAAGCACGAGTCAGTTTGGCATGTGTTCCTCTGTTGTCGTTTGCACACTAACTTTGTCCAGGCACAACCCAAAATCGCTTCATTCTTCAAGATGCCTTCCTCGCAAAAGTCACCAGCCACACCGACACAGGCACAACCTTCTCCAGCTAGACAGGACAGTACCAGCTCTCAGCCCGTCGATGGTGATGTGCCTATGACCTCTCCAACTCTGAAGAAGTCACCTCAGCAGAGTCAAAGCGATTACCGCAAGATGTTCTTGCCATTCCAACTAAAGGCACACACCAAGTGTGCACCTCACGTTCCGTCACTCGGCTCCGACGAGCTTGAGACTTCACATAACGAGATGGACAAGGTTCTACAACGCCTTCCTACAACAAAGTCCCCCACATCTTCCCTGAGTTCTCTCTTCGCAAAGGAGAGAACGCGTTCACGCGGGCTCTGGCAACCCACTGCCAGGGAGGTTATCGAGTCTCTACAAGGCTCATCACAAGCTCCGATCGACCTGACTGATGAATCAGGCGAACACTACCGTCCAACCGACCTCCTGGATGCTCTCATCGTACGTCATCTCCACTTCGGTGAGGATGTCAGACCCGCCTACTATGGAACCTACTCTCGAAAAGTTTCTTCATCAGACGCCGCCAAACTCCGCAAAAATCCATTCAGCAAGCTCCGTAAGGACACTGATTACGATTACGACTCAGAGGCTGAATGGGAGGAGCCAGAAGAAGGAGAGGACATTGGTTCTGACGGTGAAGAGGACGAGGAGAGTGTGGGCGACGCAGAGGAGATGGACGACTTCATGGATGACGACGCTGCCGACAACAAGCGACACATGATTACTGGTGATCTCAAACCAGTCAGTACAGGTCTGTGTTGGGAAGATGCTAAAGGCCTGTCGAGTTCAACTGGAGAATCCCCTGTCGATCTTGACAGTATGAAGATTGACTTCTTCATTCGTAAGTCCAACATCACCTCATTTGGTAGTTTCTCTAACACCTTGCAGCTCTCACTCAGCCTTCCATCAACCCTTTCTCCACAAACTACTGGCAGACCACTACGACACCAGCCGTTGCTGCTGCAAAGGCCAGTTCTGGTCAGATTCAGCTGGATGGCAAGATGAAGCCACCAAAAGTACCCCTCATGCCGCGATCGAACACCAATGACACCATGACAATCATTGGTGCCTCTAGTGGTATGAAGGGACCCATCATGAGCGTGGCCTCTACGAAGGCTGCAAAGCCGGCTCCCAAGCCTCTGCATGGACCAGAATTGGCTGAGTTCAAAGACGCTGTCGACGGCAGCAATCTTACCAAGGTCGATCTGCTGAAAGCTCTGAAGAAGAGGTATGTGGTCGTATCACGACGGCTCTGGAGAAATGCTAACAGTTTCACAGATTCCCCAAGTACACCAACGACACCATCAAGGCAACCTTGTCGAGTTGCTTCGCTCGAATTGGCCAGTACGAGGCCGACAAAGTCTGGAAGGCTGTTGCCACGTAGACTATCACGCATTCTTGACGACCTTTTACTGCTTGCCTTTCTTTGCTTTCGCTTCTTTGGCGACACATTCCAATGCCGCATTTGCTATTATACTGGAGCGTCATCGTTGGAACAACATTCATATCAGGGTGCGAAGTTTTGTGTATCAGCCGGCGAGCTGGTCTGTACTGGGACAAGGAGACCGTTTAGCTTTTTGACAGCATGCTCACGAAAAGCATGTTCATAGATGATGGCATAATCAAAGTGCTCATAGCATCTTATCAAGATTTGTTCTACTCGCTCTCGTGCAATGATGTGACCTTCGCGTCAGTATTGGCAGCAGCCTTGAGGTGGCTGGGAAGTCAGGGTGGTACGAATGACGATGCTCTTCGAGGTCGCTGGCGATGTAGGAGCACCACAAGGCAAGGTACCCCTTTTACCATGGAACCAGTAGAATCTACACAGATCAAGCTACATCTCGTGTAATTCTAGTGGTATTCTGATTCCTTGCCGTCGCGAGACGACCGAAAAACAGATTAGCAACATGTTCTCCCGCCAGGACGAACGAGGATGGTATGTTTGTGATAGAATTCATTACTACCGCGAGACTATATGAACATCGGAGTCCGTCTGGCATATGGGAACTCGAGGCTGAAGCGAGCACCTCCTAAACGTATATTTGATACATTCCATCCAAGATAACAGCTGATATCTACCTCACGATGGTACAATAAGGGGCTGATATTGTGGACAGGGTACTCCCCCGGACGAAAATGACGTTTTAAGTTTTCGGACCGAGTGTTTCGTCTCTCCATATCAACAAGTCGGATGTCTTTTGTTGTCAAGTTTCCAGACATAACACTCGCAGCGCATGAACCGATTGAGTGCTATTACAGACACGTTAGTGTCTCGCGATGATGGCAGTCACGCTGCTCATGTCTCATCAATCACACTGGGAGCCGCCGTAGTCTGCACCGTGTGGTATGCCGCAGTCTCCTTGGTTTGCGCCGTTGGCTATACTCAAGTGTAAGGATGCACATCTGGACGACTCTACACAAGGCTAATGCCATCTAGGAGACGTCACTATTCACGACCTCCACCAAAATCCATAGTCGCGAATTCCGATGCACCACATGTCACAATCATCCGGCCGGTAAAAGGCCTCGAGCCCAGCCTCTACCAATGCCTGGAGTCGACATTCCTCCAGGAGTACCCGAAGGACAAACTTACAGTCTTCCTTTGTGTGGCCGACCGCGAGGATCCGGCTTTTCCCATCCTACAGCAACTCATCAAGGACAACCCGACTTTCGATGCCCACGTACTGGTTGAAGAGGAAGACCCAGAACTACAGGGGGACGCTGCAGACACGAGACTTGGACCCAATCCCAAAGTCAGGAATATGAGTCGGGCATACAGAGAGGCCAAGGGTGACATTGTATGGATCATCGATTGCAACGTATGGGTCAGTCGAGGTGCTTGTGGACGAATGGTCGACACGTTGATCGGCAATAGAGGCATCAAGAACAAATTCGTCCATCTTCTGCCGTTGGTCGTGGACATTGCAGGCACTCCCGTTCCTGAAAGTGCACAAGGTCTCCTCGAGGGCCGCGACCCTGACAGCAACTTCCGAGTCGTCTCTACCAGTACTGCTGGCCACCAACTGCGATCTTCCAACAGTGCCTCCTTGGACGTCTTGAGCGAAGGTGGCGGAAGAATTGAAGAGCTATTCATGTCATCGGCACACGCAAAATTCTACACGGCCATCAACACTGTCCTCATTGCACCTTGCATCGTTGGCAAATCAACCATGTTCCGCAAATCTCATCTCAACAGTCTCACCAACGGACAGGGTATCGATTTCTTCTCCGAGAATATCTGCGAGGACCATCTTATAGGCGATCTGCTTTGGAAGGGAAAGATCCCTGAAGAAGAGCGTGGCGAGAAATGGGGCAAGCATGCTCAGGTCTTTGGTGATTTGGCTATTCAGCCAATGGCTGGCATGAGTGTGGCCGAGTACATCGCTCGCCGAAGCAGATGGCTCAGAGTGAGGAAATTTACAGTCACTTTGGCGACTCTGGTCGAACCAGGTACAGAGAGTTTCCTGTGTTCATTGTACGGCGCCTTTGCCTTTACGACCCTCCCATTCTTCCACGACAAGCTCGGCGTACCACAGACATGGACAGCCTTTGCTATGTTCTGGGTTCTCAGCGTGTGCACTTGGTGTTACGTTGATTGGACACTCTACTGCAAGTTGCACTCTTGCGCATCAGTCCAAGTCGATGAAAACACACCAGCGTTCGCGCGCCCTCCAAAAGGAGGCAAACGACGACCCTTCCTTGTCTGGTTGTTCGCTTGGCTTGCTCGTGAAACTTTGGCACTACCCATCTGGACCTGGGCCGTCTACGGAGGCGTCACGGTAGTGTGGAGAGGCAAGAAATTGTGGGTTGGTATGGACATGAAGGTCCATGAGATCAAGTCCGACAGCACTTCCGCAACAAGTACACTCGATGCTTCCAAAGCAAGGACAGATTAGCTTGAGTCATCAATGTTTCCTACGATATCGGCCTGAAATCTACTTCATTAGAAAATTTTCTGTGGTATTGCTCATCCTCACGGCGATTTAGATAATACCCCATGTCAACGCCGGGGGGCTGGGGTTGCGAGTCAGTGCGTGTCCTGCTACGTCAAGCTGTAAGAGGGGAAATCTGAGAGTACTGCAATAGTACAACGGATAGGATGTTGCTACTATGCAAAGGAGCCACTCGTACGAGCAGCCAAGTGATGTGTCTAGAAAAACAACCACCAAAGTGAACGCATGAGAAGGCAGTAAAGTCAAAAGATGTTATCAGGGTTCATTATACGCTAGCCGTTTTGGGCAGCCCCTCCACGTCCATCCAAAAAATCTCGCGCCGACCATTATTTGAACGCTTCTTTATCCATCTCACTTCCTTCTGGTGTGAGCCTTGGTAGCTCAACATAACCCATCATGGTCTCGCAAACACCCTACCTGGCTCTGCCGGGCTCTTCTGCATTCTCTGGTTTCCGTACTGCTCGCCTTGCTGCCGCAATCGGCGCCACTGAGGTGCGCGCCGTATGGATGCATTATGTCAACCCCAAGCAGGAGCTCAGCGAACAGGATTTGAAGGTCTTGGATCAGCTCTTGAAGTACGGAACTCAACTCTCCACTCAAGACAGACTTTCACAAGTTCTACTGGATGCTGTTCACCGTGGTGGTGACGCTAGAGACGACACCACCCGTCTTTACTATGTTTCTCCTAGAGCAGGAACAATCTCGCCATGGAGCTCAAAGGCGACCAGTATCGCCCACGTCTGTGGCTTGGAGAAGCAAATCAAGCGTATTGAACGCGGTATGGTTATTGCTGCAAGCTTCAAGGACGCCCCCGCAAAGGATGATATCCCCAACCCTGACATCCTTCACGACCGTATGACTCAGACCATCGAATCCGGAGCTCCCGATCTCAGCCTCATGTTTGCCGAGCACGAGCCTGCAGAAGCCCAGGAGATTGATCTCTTTGCCGAAGGAAGCTCTCCCAAGGAGGCCCTCCAAAAGGCCAACCGCACACTTGGTTTGGCTCTCGATGCCTCTGAAATTGACTACCTGGTTGAGGCCTACTCGAACCAGTTGAAGCGTAACCCTATTGACGTTGAGCTTTTCATGTTCGCTCAGGTCAACTCGGAGCACTGCAGACACAAGCAATTCAATGCAGACTGGACGATCGACGGCATGCGCAAGCCCAACAGCTTGTTTGGCATGATTAGAAATACCCACAAGAAGCACCCTGAGTACGTTGTCAGCGCTTACAGCGACAACGCAGCTGTGCTTCAGGGTGAAAACGCTAGTCTCTGGGCCCCCGAGCACTCTACTGGCGAATGGAAGCAGACCAAGGAAGTTGTTCATTTCTTGGCTAAAGTCGAGACTCACAACCACCCAACTGCTGTCTCTCCCTACCCCGGAGCAGCCACCGGATCTGGTGGTGAAATTCGTGACGAGGGTGCTGTTGGACAGGGCTCGAAGCCCAAGGCTGGTCTTTCTGGTTTCACCGTTTCTGACCTTCTCATTCCCGGCCACGAGCAACCATGGGAATTGGATGTTGGAAGACCCGGTCACATTGCCAGTGCTCTGGATATCATGCTTGAGGCCCCTATCGGCAGTGCCGCATTCAACAACGAGTTTGGAAGACCCTGCACTACCGGTTACTTCCGTACCTTGACCACCGAAGTTCCTATCGACGACAACACTACTGAGATCAGAGGTTATCACAAGCCCATCATGCTTGCTGGTGGTGTCGGCACTGTTCGTCCCCAGCATGCTCTGAAGTCAGAGGATTTTGTCAGCGCCGGCGCTTCTCTCATCGTTCTCGGTGGACCTGCTATGCTCATTGGTCTCGGAGGTGGTGCAGCCTCTAGTGTCCAGTCTGGCGAGAGCAACGTCGAACTTGACTTTGCTAGTGTTCAGAGAGGCAACGCCGAAGTCCAGAGACGTGCTCAGGAAGTCATCAACACTTGCACTTCTCTTGGACCCAACAACCCTATCCAGCTCATTCACGATGTTGGCGCTGGTGGTTTGTCCAACGCTCTGCCCGAGATTGTTCATGATGCCGGACTCGGTGCCAAGTTTGAGCTCAGAGAAATCGACAACGCCGACCGCAGTCTAAGCCCTCTGCAGATTTGGTGCTGTGAAGCACAAGAGCGATACGTCATGGCTGTCTCCCCTGAAGGCTTGGAGTTGTTCAAGAAGATTTGCAAGCGTGAAAGATGCGGTTTCTCTGTGGTCGGTCAAGCTAGTGATCGCGCCTCAAAGGAGGAGAAGCGCCTGATTCTGATGGACCGCAATTCCGAAAAGTACCCCAGCCCCATCGACCTTCCCATGTCGATCCTGTTCGGCAAGCCTCCCAAGATGTCCAGAATCGTGGAATCCAGAAAGCTCAAGCTTCCTCAGTTCGACAGCACTCTTGCCACTTACCTTCCCAAGGTCTCCACTAAGGATGTCTTCGGCGAGGCTGTTAAGCGCGTGCTCTCCCTGCCTTCCGTTGGCTCTAAGTCATTCTTGATCACCATTGCTGACAGATCTGTTGGTGGTCTCGTTGTTCGCGACCAGATGGTCGGCCCTTGGCAGACTCCTGTCGCTGATGTTTCAGTCACTGCTACTTCGCTCCTCCCTGGCATCAAGACTGGTGAGGCTATGGCTATGGGTGAGCGTCCTTCGCTTGCTCTCATCTCCGCCGCCGCTTCAGCCCGTATGTCAGTTGCAGAGTCCCTGATGAACTTGGCTGCTGCTAGCATTCCCGACAGACTCAAGCGCATTCGTCTCTCGGCTAACTGGATGGCTGCAAGTGGTCACCCTGGTGAGGGTGCCGCTCTCTACGAGGCTGTCGAGGCTATCGGTATGGAGCTTTGCCCTGAGCTTGGCATCTCTATTCCTGTCGGCAAGGACTCTATGTCCATGAAGATGAAGTGGCAAGACGAGAAGACCAAGGAGGCAAAGGAGGTCACTGCACCTCTTTCTTTGGTCATTTCCGCTTTCGCCCCTGTTGACCACATTGACAGAACCTGGACCCCCACTCTTTCGAGACTCGAGGATGTTGGCGAGACTGTCCTGCTCTTTGTTGACCTTGCTGCTGGCAAGAAGGCAATGGGTGGTTCTGCTCTTGCTCAAGTCTTCGGCAAGGTCGGCGATGAGGCTCCTGATGTCCGCGATGCCGAGGTACTCAAGGACTTCTACGATGCTGTCGAGTCGCTCCACGAGTCTGGCATTGTTCTTGCTTACCACGACCGCTCTGATGGTGGTCTCTTCACCACTCTCGTCGAGATGATGTTCGCTGGTCGCACTGGTCTCGAAGTCATGCTTGACGGCATTTCTCAGTCTGATAAGACCGAGGACGTCATCGAGGCTCTGTTCAACGAGGAAATCGGAGCCGTCTTCCAGGTCAGAAAGAAGGATGAGATTGAGTTCAACCGTTGCTTCTCCAGCTGTGGACCCCCTCCCGGCATGATCAAGAAGATTGGTAGAGTTCCTGCAGCCACCAAGCAGGAGATCTCTCTCCACTACAAGACCGATGTCGTCTACAGAGAGAGCCGTGATGCCCTGCAAAAGACCTGGCAGACTACCTCTATGGCCATGCAGCGCCTCAGAGACAACCCTGAATGTGCTGATGTCGAGATGGCAAACATCGCTGACAACAAGGACCCTGGTCTCTCTTACAAGCTCACCTTCAACCCCAAGGACAACATCTTGCCCTTGACCACCACCATCTCGTCCGCCATTAGCGCCAAGCCTCGCGTCGCTATCTTGCGTGAGCAGGGTGTCAACGGTCAAGCCGAGATGGCATTTGCCTTCAACGTTGCTGGTTTCTCACCCATCGACGTCCACATGAGCGACATCCTCTCTGGTCGCGTGTCGCTCGCATCCTTTGTCGGTCTCGCAGCCTGCGGTGGCTTCTCGTACGGTGATGTTCTTGGTGCTGGTCAAGGTTGGGCCAAGAGCATCCTGCTTCACTCGGGCGCTCGCAAGGAATTCAAGGACTTCTTTGAGAGAAAGGATACTTTCGCCCTTGGTGTCTGCAACGGATGTCAGTTCTTGTCGCGTCTCACAGACATTATCCCTGGTACCGAGACATGGCCTACGTTCGAAACCAACGTCAGTGAGCAATACGAGGCTCGTGTCTGCATGGTCGAGGTCATGGACCAGCCCAAGCAGCCCAGTGTCTTCTTGCACGGCATGGTAGGTTCTTACATTCCCATCATCACTGCCCACGGTGAGGGTCAAGCCACTTTCGACACCAGCGCCGCATCGTCTGCCAGCCCTCAAGCTTTGATGAACGAGGGTCTGGTCTCTATGCGCTACGTCGACAACTACTTGAAGCCTACCGAGAAGTACCCCTACAACCCCAACGGATCTCCTCAAGGTATCACTGGTGTTAGAACTCCTGACGGTCGTGTCTTGGCCATGATGCCTCACCCTGAGCGTACCATTCTCAAGGATGTTGGCAGCTGGATGCCCAAGGACCAGTCCGACACCTGGGGCGAATTCGGCCCTTGGGTCAGAATGTTCAAGAGTGCTAGAAGATGGGTTGGTTAGAGGAGACAGGAACGGTTGCTAAATGGGAAGTCATGAGAAATTCAAGGGTACATGGGAACGGAAACGGCGTTGATATTTGAGGTTTCGAAGGCGGAAGACAAGATGAAGAATAGTTACAGAAGACAGGCTGCGAATGCCGCATACTCAATGTCTTATACACGCTGCCGTGTCTGTTCACAACCGGTTTCGATAGAGTGTCGTGCAAGATATTGCTTTGCATCAATCGAAGGGTTGATGGAAGAAGCCGATGGACGAATCGGAAGCCATTCGCGGGGCCGGGAGGCTAACGCGATTGAGCGTAGCGTAAATGGATTCGCGACAAGTCGCGCCCTCCTCTTTGGTTTGGCAGTTCCTCGCTGCTGCTGAAGCTCGCTGTACCAACACTTGACGCCTTTTAACGACCATCTTCTTTTACGCCAGCTTGTTCTTTTCTGGGCTCCAGTCGATCGGCGCATCTGACTTCTGTCTTCACGACCTCTAATACCCCTTTCTAGCGTATTGTGCAGCCACTGGAAACACTACAGATACCAAAAGTCGCAAACCAAACTCGCTTTCCACCCCGCGTGTCTTCCACAGTACTTTGCGCGTCCGACAACCACCACCTTACAACCAACCACACACGAGCAACGATTCTCATAGCGCTCTATTGATGGACGGCGACTACTGAGTTCCAGCTGAACGATCTCATCGCTTGCTGTCGTGCAGCACAGCGCAGTCATGACGGAGCGAAACCTCGACATCTTCGAGAGCAAACTCTCCGATCCCAATACAGGTAACCATAGATCGTCTTGCGGCTTGTGTGTCGCCGCTACATCTGCTGACCATGCATCCAGATCTCCGGACGAAATGCAACTTCCTCATCGAGATCCGTGATGGCATGGACCACTGGTGCCAGGGCACCACCTACCCTGTCTTTCTGCAAAAGTTTGTCCCTGTGCTACTCGACATCCTCAGTGGCTCTCCAGTCTTCATCAGCACATCACCGGAACAGCGACTACGAAACTGCGCCCTCGAGATCCTACATCGCCTGCCCATGTCCACGCCCGACGTAACAGATCAGTATGCTCCACAAATCGTCGACAAGCTGTTGGAACTCGCGCGCATCGAGAACGAGGACAATGCTGTACTTTGCATGAAGATCATTATGGAATTCGAGAGGAACCATTTGAATTCATGCGCGAGCAAAGTTCAGCCCTTCCTGGACCTTATCCTGGAGCTGTTCCAGACCATGGATCAAACCGTCAAAGACACCTTCGACGCACCGGCAGCGGTGGGCTCGTCTTCCGCCGTCGCTCCAGGCACACCACAGTACAACTCTCCCAGACCTGCATCACCAGTTGCATCAACTACATCCTTGACTGCAGACGTTGGTAACGACCAGCCTCAAACACGACAACTCCAAAAAGGAACCCAGTCGTTCAAGCTTGTCGCCGAATGTCCCATCATCGTCGTCAGCATCTTCCAAGCGCACCGTAGCATGGTAGCAAAGAACGTCGAAGCATTTGTTCATCGTATCAAGACAATCCTTTCACTTCAGGCTGGACCACAAAAGAGAGCACACGAGGAGGCTAGAGAACGGGGAACAACCTTTGTCGGTGTGGCCAAGGACATCAAGAACCGTGCGGCCTTTGGAGAGCTTGTCACTGCTCAAGTCAAGACTATGAGTTTCTTGGCCTACTTGCTGCGTGTCTACCAAAAGATGCTGGCAGACTTCTTGCGCGAGCTTCCAGAAATTGTTGTGCGTCTTCTACAAGATTGTCCAAGAGAAAAGTCTAGTGCACGCAAAGAACTCTTGGTTGCCATTAGACACATTGTCAACTTCAACATCAGAACCATCTTCTTGCCGAAGTTGGACGAGTTGCTCGACGAGCGTACTCTGATTGGTGACGGCTTGACAGTTTACGAGACATTGCGACCTTTAGCCTTCACTATGTTGGCCGATCTGATCCACCATGTGAGGGAAAACTTGACACCTGCGCAGATTGAGAAGAGCATCTTTGTCTACACGAAGAACCTGCATGACGACTACCCAGGCACCAGCTTCCAGACCATGAGCGCTAAGCTGCTGCTCAACATGGCTGAGTGTATGGCCAAGGTCGAAGATAAGCAGGACGCACGCTACTTCCTGACATTGGTCCTGAATGCAATCGGCGAGAAGTTTGCGTCAATGAATCGCCAGTACCACAACGCTGTCAAGGCCTCCGCACAGTATGCGGAGACGACAATGGATGCTGGAGCCGAGAACTACCTCGCAGACGTTAACCAGAAGCCGGAATGGGATGAGATTGACATCTTCAATGCAACACCCATCAAGACCAACAGTCTGAGGGATCGTGGATCCGACCCCGTGGCTGACAACAAGTTTTTGTTCAAAAACCTCTTGCACGGCCTGAAGACGCTCTTCTATTCGTTGCGCGCTTCTAACCCCTCTCGTATTCGCGATGAAATGGATGCAGCCAACGTGCCTCCCAACTGGCAAGATGTTTCTTATGGATTCAATGCCGAGGAAGTCAACGTGTTGATCAAGCTGTTCCACGAGGGTGCCCAAGTCTTCCGCTACTACAATGCAGAGAAGACACCTACGGAGACACCTATGATGAACCCAGTCGAGTTTTTGGCCAACAACCACATGATGAGCAGTGGAAAGGAGGAGAAAGACCTTCTCGAAACTTTTGCAACCATCTTCCATCACATCGACCCTGCTACGTTCCATGAAGTCTTCCAAGCCGAGATCCCACACCTCTACGAGATGATCTTCGACCATCCTGCTCTTCTGCACATCTCACAATTCTTGCTTGCTAGTGAGGCAACTTCTCCTGCGTTCTGCGGCATGATGTTGCAGTTTTTGATGGGCAGACTGGAAGAAGTTGGCACTTCTGACGTACAGAAATCTAGTGTGCTTCTCAGGCTCTTCAAGCTGTCCTTCATGGCTGTCACCCTTTTCTCTGCACAAAACGAGCAAGTACTACTGCCCCATGTCACCAAACTCATCACAAGGTCCATTGAGTTGTCAGTCACTGCCGAAGACCCTACAAACTACTTCCTGCTGCTCAGATCGTTGTTCAGGAGTATTGGTGGTGGCAGATTTGAAAATCTCTACAAGGAAATTTTACCTTTGCTTGAGATGCTGTTGGAAGTGCTAAACAATCTACTCACCTCTGCACGCAAGCCTCAAGACAGAGACCTCTTTGTTGAACTGTCTCTGACTGTACCTGCTCGTCTTAGTCATCTGCTACCTCATCTTAGCTACCTGATGAGACCACTTGTTGTGGCCCTCCGCGCTGGTTCTGAGCTCATCGCACAAGGTCTTCGCACCCTGGAGCTCTGTGTTGATAACCTTACAGCCGATTACCTTGACCCCATCATGGCTCCTGTTATCGACGAGCTGATGGCTGCTCTGTGGGACCATCTCAAACCTCAACCATACAGCCACTTCCATGCGCACACTACTATGCGTATCCTTGGTAAGCTGGGAGGTCGCAACCGGAAGTTTCTTACCTCGCCCCCCGCTTTGGAGTACAAGCCATATGCAGATGACGAAGCAAGCTACGACATCAAGCTCATAGGATCCATGAAGGACCGGGCATTCCCCGCAAGGCTTGGTATTGATGTCGCTATTGACAAGCTTCGAGAACAACCAAAGGCAACAGCAGCAAAGAAGTCTGATGCTTTCCACAAGCAACAAGCGCTCAATCTTGTCAAGGCTCAAATCAAGCTCCTGGTCGGATACGACTATCTTCCAGAAGACTTTGCGAGACTCGTCCGCTTGCAGGCGAATGACTTGTTCGACAAGAACTACGACGTCGGACATGATTTGTTCTCAAAGTCGGAACGTGAGAAGTCTGTTGCAAAGAAAGACGCTCAGCAAGCAACCCTGCTGAAGTTGATCAAAGCTGCTATGCTAGCCGCTGCAGTTCCCGAACTCAAGCAGGACGTGGTACTTTTCTTGGACGGGCTCTACAAGCATTTGACAATCCTTGAACTCGGCCGATCGCTCGGTCAAGAGAAGCACGTCAAGCGGCCCTTTGAGCCGTTGTCTGGCGAAGGCCCGGTTTTCGTCGATAGTAGAGTAATCGCGGACGCCATCGCCGACACCTTATCTTCAGACTCTGCAGACGTTCGCGATGTTGCTTTCAACGCATTAGACACCATGTGGAAGTCAGCAGCCATGATTTTCGGAGCCGAAGACCGCGTTGAACGCTTGCCGTTCTTCCGTGAGCTCACGAAATCTCTCATCCATCACTGCTTCGAAGAAGAGTGGTTCTCGAAATCTGGAGGTACTGCTGGTATTGATTACATCGTCAACAAGCTCAACTTTAGCGCTGCATGGTTAAAGGAGCGTCAGCTCGAACTCATCCGAGCACTCTTCTTCGTCATGAAGGATATGCCTCAAGACCTTCCTGCCAACGTCCGTGTACAAGCCAAAGATGTTTTGCAGGACATAATCAGAAAATGCAATGAAGGCACACCGACATCTGACATCGGCACAGCAAACACTCTTCTACACAACGTGTCCAACAAGCTTGTTGGGGAAGTGTCGCATATGAATCGACATGTTCGCGAAGCAGCTCAAGACGGTCTTCGACTGCTTGCAGAAGTCGTTGGTGCTAAGCTTTACGAAATTGTGAAGCCTGTCAAGGAGCTGGTCCTTCAGCCTATCTTCAACAAGCCTCTTAGAGCGTTGCCTTTCTCCGTGCAGATAGGATACATCGACGCATTGAATTTCTGTCTGGACATGGAGAATGAAGTCTTGCAGTTTGAAGACCGCCTCAACCGATCACTTATGGAGACGTTGGCTTTGGCGGACGCAGAAGACGAGACTCTCGCACCGAAACCGATGGAGCACAGAAGTGCCGAATCGATAGTTAACCTCAGGGTTTCTTGCCTTCGTCTTCTGACTACTGCAATTCGCCTTCCTGCCTTCAACAACTCTCCACACGCGCAACATCGCAGCCGTATTATCACCGTCTTCTTCAAGTCTCTGTATTCGAGAAACACCGAGGTCAAGACGACAGCCAATGCCGGTCTGCAGATTGTACTGCAAGCCACCCAAAAGCTCCCCAAGGACCTCCTTCAAAGCGGCTTGAGACCGATCCTTATGAACGTTCAGGATCCTCGTAAGCTCAGTGTCGAGGGACTCGAAGGTTTGCGCACACTTCTCCAACTTCTCACCAACTACTTCAAGGTCGAGATTGGTTCTCGTCTATTGGACCATATGAAGCACATCGCAGATGCTCAAAGCTTGCAAAAGGTTTCCTTTTCGCTCATCGAGCAGAATCCCA
Organism: Aureobasidium sp. SLJ-2021a; assembly: GCA_019677095.1. Lineage (NCBI taxonomy): Eukaryota > Fungi > Ascomycota > Dothideomycetes > Dothideales > Saccotheciaceae > Aureobasidium > Aureobasidium sp. SLJ-2021a. The sequence goes on from JAHRBU010000003.1 coordinate 848,563, forward strand.
AGATGCGTGTAGTTACCGCCATCTTTGGTGTTTTCCATCTCCTTCCTGCCGCAGCCGTGCAGTTCCTCCCTACGCTGGTCGAAAGGGTTCTTGAGCTTGAGCGTAGCCTGCGCAGGACTCACTTCAGTCCTTTCCGCGAGCCGTTGATCAAGTACCTTAACCACTACTCGAAGGAAGCACTGGAACACTTCAGCGCAAACTTGAAAGATGAGGCAAAGGGTAGGTTTTTCGCTCAGATCCTCTCGGACAAGGCAGCTGCACCTCTGCGAACAGCTGTGATGGAATCGGATGCTTTCTGGATGCCACTCACTGGAGATAGCTTGACCGATGTCGAGAAGGATCAAGCAGCAGTCAACGCTGTCAACGTCGCCTTGTCTTTGTCGGAGTTCCCTGAGTCTCGTGCGTGGCTCACAAACCATGACAAGACGAGACTAGCTCTGTTCGAGGCTGCCCAGTCACTGCAACAAAAGCTGCAAAACAAAACATTGGCTTCGTCGCTTCGTCTGCCAGTTGAGCAGGTTGGAGATAATCTCATGATTATTCTCACAAGATACTTGTCTCAAAAGCCGGATGACCTGGACTTCTTCTTTGATCTTGTCCAAGCTTGCGCCAATGATGAGCTCGCAGAGTCACATCGCTTGTTCCACTTCATCTACGAGTATATCATCACCAGCACCTCAGTCGAGTATCAACGCTCGGTCGCCGTGCGCTGTATCGATATCTACACCAATCGCCAGAAGACACCACGCATGAAATCGTTCGTGTTCCACTACATTCTGAATCCTATCTTCGCCATGGATATCCAACGTAACTGGGAAAGCCTCTTTGGTAACAGCAAGGGTACCGAGCTATTCGACAAGTCTATGACCGACATTGTGCATGCCAAGTTGTGGAAGCCGCAAGCCAACAGCGACATCTCTGAAGATCCCACCCAGCCTGGCGTTGACCAGTCAAGGATGGAGTTGATACAGCTGACTTCCATGCTTCTCAAATATCACCACAACATGTTGTCTGATGCGCGTAAGGACGTGATAATGTTTGGTTGGACCTACATCAGACTTGAGGATACTATCAACAAGTACGCTTCGTATGCGTTGATCTCGTATTTCATCGCTCATTACGATACTCCCGCCAAGATTGTGGTGCAAATTTACGGCAAGCTACTGGGAGCACACCAAGCTGAAGGCCGACCGCTCGTCATGCAAGCTCTCGAGATTCTTGAACCTGTTCTTGTCAAGCGAACTGGTGGTGAGCAAGCAAGAGCGCCTGCTTGGACTCGCATTCCTCGTCGCATTCTTAGCGAAGAGACATCAAACACCCCACAACTCACGAGTATCTTCCAATTCCTCGTCAGACACCCTGACCTCTTTTATGAAGCTAGAGAGTCTTTTGCATCCATTATCATTCCTTCGCTCAATAAGGTTGCGCAGCTGCCGAATCCTTCCACTGAGAACAAGAGACTGGCTATCAACCTCTTCAGCATGATCTGGCACTGGGAAGAACGTACCGTGAAGGAGAACGGATCACTCTCTGGTCCCCAGTCTCCTGACAGCGAAGCACCTGCCACAAACAAAAAGGCCGCTTCAGCCTCATACGCCCTGCGCACGATGATGATAAAATACATGGTCAACTTTATCGCCATCTTGCCTGAGAGGTTCCCTGTCCCGAGTTCTACCGATGAGGGCAAGGATGCGAAGGAAGGCAAGGAGCGCCCTACCCCATCCTCCAACGAGACGATAAGAAAGTCACTGGAGTTGCTTTGGCGTTTCTTGTCTCCAGGTTGTTGGGACGATGTTGATGTCGATGCCATGTTCCCTAAGGTCACCGAACAGATCCTTCTCTCCGAGCCCAAGCAAGATGAGAAGATGGAGCCTTGGACCAGCCGTGTCATCAACACTTTGCAAATGCTCCGCTCGCTTGTCAACGCCAAATCTGATGAGTGGATTGTTGCTCGTTTGCCTCAACTACAGAAACTGCTCGCTAAGTCATTGAAGAGCGAGAGCGCCGAGATCCAGGATTGCTTGCATTGCAACAAGCCAGTCGAAGGCTTCCCTGAACTGAAGCCATTGATGAAGGCGATTCTGGACGCGGTTCCTCTGCAGCAGTCAGAAGAGGATTTGCCTGACGCCGAAAGTCCAACAGACGAGTTTGTCAACTTCCTCTCCACTCTTGCGGGCGATTGTATGTCAGCTACTGGCAAAGACACTCAAGCTCAGACCGCTGGAATAAACATCCTCTGGACTCTTTCCCAACGCAAAGCCGATAGCGTAGACACACATATCCCCGCTCTCCTAAAGGCTCTGCAAGGCAATTTAGCAAAGAACCACCTTGCGGCTCAGATGCCACAGCAAGTCGCAACTGCCAATGGAGTTGCAGCTCAGCTTCCTGCCAATCCTCAAGAGGTCGACCTTAATACTGTCCTGATCATCAGAGTGATTGAGATGCTTTCAGCTCGAATTGCAGCACTCGGAGAGCAGCGCAGACCTTACCTGAGTGTTCTTGCCTCGCTCGTCGAGAGGTCCCAAAACAACACGCTTTGCGAGAAGATTCTCAGCATGGTCGAAGAATGGGTTTTCAACTCAACAGAGCCAGTCCCTACCCTCAAGGAGAAGACGGCAGTTTTGCAGAAAATGCTCATGTTCGAGAATCGATCTGACCTAACCCTCTACCACAAGTTCCTCGATCTTGTCATCCGGATTTACGAGGACCCTAAGATTTTCAGATCTGAGTTGGCTGTGCGTATGGAGCATGCTTTCCTCATCGGCCTCAGAAGTCCTGACATTCCCATGCGCACACGTTTCATGACCATCTACGATCGCAATCTCAGTCGTACTGCTGCCAACCGCTTCTTCAAGTTGCTAGCCGAGCAGCAATGGGATGTCCTTGCCGACAGCTTCTGGCTCAGTCAAGTCATTCACCTCATGTTTGGCTCAATCGACATGAACACTTCATTGAAGCTGCACAACGATGACTTCAAGTGCCTGCCTGCCTCGAAGCTCTTCAACACACACTCCTCAGACCCGCGACTTGCTGATCTCATGCTTGACTCTGAGTTTGAGAATTTCATTGCAAGCCATAAGCGGTTCGTGCAAGAGCTGGGCGAAGTCAAGACGAAGGATGTCCTTGAGCCACTGGCCAACCTTCAGCACACCGATTCAAACCTTGCTCATGACATCTGGACCGCGTACTTCCCGCTGATCTGGTCCAGTTTGTCAAGAGACGATCGCGAGGATATGGAAACAGGTCTTATCAATCTCTTGACCAAGGACTTCCATCAACGCCAGACCGACAAGCGCCCGAACTGCGTTGCTACTTTGATTGATGGCATAGTGCGTGCCAGACCCCGTGTCAAGTTCCCACCACATGTCCTAAAGTTCCAGGCGAAGAACTACAACGCTTGGTACAGTGCAGCCACATACATCGAAGAGTTGGCAATGAAACCGATCGTCGATACTCCTGCTACCCGCGAGAGTAATCTGGATGCTCTGGTTGAATTGTACGCTACCCTGCAGGAAGATGATCTCTTCTACGGAACTTGGCGCAGAAGATGCCAGTTCGTTGAGACCAACGCTGCTCTTTCGTACGAGCAGAATGGCGTGTGGGACAAGGCTCAAGCAATGTATGAACAGGCCCAGATCAAGGCTCGTACTGGCTCGATTGCATTCTCACCAGGCGAGTACATGCTTTGGGAAGATCACTGGGTGTACTGCGCCGAGAAACTCCAGCAATGGGAGATTCTGGGAGACTTTGCCAAGCATGAAAATCTTAACGATCTTTTCCTCGAGGCAACCTGGCGCAACTTTGATGCTTGGGAGGAGCCTGATAACCGAGCTCAGTTGGACACTATAATAAAGGCCGTCTCTGATGCTCCCACTCCCCGCCGCATGTTCTTCCAGGCCTTCATGTCATTGCTGAAGCTTCACAACAAGACCGAAACCCAACAAGACTTCAACCGCATCTGCGACGAGAACATTCAGCTTTCGATCAAGAACTGGCACAAGCTTCCCAAGCAAATAACACAAGCTCATATCGGGTTGCTGCAAAACTTCCAAAACTTGGTGGAACTGCACGATGCGAGCGTGATTTGCAGCAGCCTGGCTCAAACCACTTCTGCCAACCTTGATGTCAAGAGCCAGGAGCTTAAGCTTCTGCTCGGCACCTGGAGAGACAGGCTGCCCAACTTCTGGGACGACATTAACTCATGGCAAGACTTGGTCACCTGGCGTCAACACATCTTCCAGCTTATCAACAGAACATACTTGACGCTGCTGCCATCGACGAACCAGGGCAATGCTACTGGTCAGTCGTATGCTTACCGTGGTTACCACGAGACTGCTTGGATTATTAATCGCTTTGCACATGTCGCTCGCAAGCACCAGATGCCTGACGTTTGTATCACTCAACTCAGCAGGATCTACACCCTTCCCAACATTGAAATCCAGGAAGCTTTCCTCAAGCTGAGAGAACAGGCCAAGTGCTGTTATCAGAACCGCAACGAGCTCACCAGCGGCTTGGACGTGATCAACAACACCAATCTTAACTACTTTGGTGCTCAGCAAAAGGCAGAGTTTTACACACTCAAGGGTATGTTCTTGGCAAAGCTCAACCACAAGGAAGAAGCCAATGACGCATTCGGTACTGCCCTCTACTTCGACATCAAGCTTCCAAAGGCTTGGAGCGAATGGGGTAGATACAACGATATGCTGTTCAAAGAGAAGCCCGATGAAAGCATTGACAAAGCTAGCGCCGCCATCAGTTGTTACCTCGAAGCCGCCGGTCAATACAAGAGTGCCAAGTCGAGGAAACTTCTCAGCAGAATCCTTTGGCTTCTCAGTTTGGACGATGCAGACAACACGCTCGCAAAGGCATTCGAGAACTTCAAGGGAGAGACTCCTGTGTGGTACTGGATCACCTTCATTCCTCAGCTGCTCAACAACTTGTCTCGTACCCCTAGCGAGGCCAACATTGCTCATGGAATCTTGAGTAAGCTCGCAAAGACATACCCTCAAGCACTTTACTTCCAGCTGCGTACTAGCCGTGAAGACATGTCGGTCATCAAGAGAAGTCAAGAACAGAAGGAAGCCAGGGAGAGGCAGGCACGAGCAAAACAATCTGGAGGTGCTGCTACACCAGCTGAAGGTGTGAAGCCAGAGACGAAGCCCAACGGAGAAGCCGCCAGTGCTACTCCTCAACCTAAGGTTGAAGGTCAAGATGCAAGCCAGGCTCCGAAACCCGAAGCAGCCGAGCCAGCGAAGCCCAAGAAGGCTTGGGACCACACTGAGGAACTCACTCAGACACTCAAAACGGCATTCCCTCTGTTAGCTTTGTCCATGGAGACCATGGTGGATCAGGTCCAGAAGTACTTCAAGTGTACTCTGGATGAGGATGCTTACCGTCTCATTGTCGCTCTGCTGAACGATGGCTTGGCCTATGTCGGCAGATACCCAACTTCATACGCTCAAGGCGTGAACTTGCCGCCATCAACCGAGGCCAATATCACTCGGTTCGCCGAGTCCATCCTGCCGGCTCACATTCGCAAGTCGTTCGAAGCCGATTTTGTGACCAAGAAGCCGTCAATGTTCGAATACATTGCCAAGCTTCGCAGATGGAGAGACAGATTCGAGGAGAAGCTTGATCGTAGAACGTCAAAGTGGCATCTCGAACAGACTACTCACCTGGCTGAATTCCGTTTCTTGAAATTTGATGAGGTCGAGGTGCCTGGGCAATATCTGCAACATCGTGACAAGAACCAAGACTTTGTCAGGATTGAGCGATTCTTGCCTGATGTTGAGCTCGTAAGAGGCGTCACTGGTTGTCATAGGAGACTAACCATCCGTGGCCACGACGGAAGCGTACATCCATTTGCCATTGTGCACCCGACAGCCAGACACAGCAGACGCGAGGAGAGAGTTTTGCAGTTGTTCAGAATCTTCAACAGCATATTGGCAAAGAAGAAGGAGAGCAGACGTCGCAACCTGCAGTTCCACTTGCCACTGATCATTCCTCTGTCTCCTGGCATCCGCATGCTTCAGGACGACGCTTCGTACGTCAGTTTGCAAGGAATCTACGAAGATTATTGTCGCCGTAACGGCATCAACAAGGATGACCCGGTCTTGTTCCAAATTGACAAGCTCCGTGCCTTGACACCGGTAAGCAGACTCAACAGCACAACGACAGAGCGCGACACTGACCTATTGTCCCAGCAAAAACCCGAGCAGGCTGCAAGCATTCGCTTGGAAACTTTCAACGCCATCCAAGAGAAGTTTGTTCCGAACGACGTCGTTCAGGACTACTTCCAGCAGACATACCCTTCGTACGATTCGCTCTGGCTGTTCCGTCGCCAGTTCTCTGCACAATTGGCCGCTCTGACATTCATCACGTTCACCATGCACATGACGATGCGTTATCCTCACAAGATGTCCATCTCGCGCGGTACTGGTAATATTTGGGGGTCAGAGTTGGTTCCTGCAATGGCTGCGGCCAAGCCCTACTTCCACAACCCAGAAGCCGTGCCTTTCCGTCTGACCCCCAACCTGCAAACGTTGATGGGCCCAATTCACACCGAAGGCATCTTCGTTGCTGCTCTGATGGCTATCGCTCGTTGTTTGACCGACTCGTCTTCTTCGCCCACAACCTCGACTCCAGCGGCCGTTCCTACTCCTACCAACTCAGGCAACGGCGGCAACAACCAAGACGAGACCGAGAGCAACACATCAGACCTCGAAGGCCAGCTCAGCATCTTCATTCGTGACGAGATGAACTTCTGGTCGTTGCAGCAGCACAAGCAGAGCATCAAGGACGGTGAGCTTCGCGAACACGTGTACCGCAATGCTACGGGCATTGTCAAGAAGGCGGTCGCCATGGCCAAGGAGCCGGATGCAAAGAACCTGCCCGCCAGTCAGAGCGTGCTGGATCTGGTGGCCAAGGCTACGGAGCCCAAGAACCTGTGCACGACTGATGCGCTTTGGCAGGCTTGGCTGTAGATGGATGTTGATTTGAGAATTCTTTTTATGCATAGCGCTAGGCGAAAGGGATGGGGAATGGTACCTAGCGGTTTGCTTTTATTGCTTTTAGCAATCATATCTTCTTCATGTAATTATACCGTTCTTGCTCCTACCCTATGACTTTGTTGCAACACTGTGATTCCACCGAGTTTCCAATCTGTACTTGTAGTTCCGGTGGCTTAAGATGAAGCTTCTGGTAAATCATGGTTGAGATGGTGGTCGATGGTGATGGGCCAGGGTGAGGGGTGCTCTCGAAATCTTGGCGCATGACTCGCGACGGGCGGCGGGGTTGAGCTTCAGCGATTGAAATTCACAAACCAACTTGATTCGTCACACACCTCACAATCATCATGGCAGCAGCACAAATCGCCGAGTGGCAGAAGCGCGCAGAGGCCTTCAAGCCTCTCAACCTCAAGCAGATCGAGGGACCCATCGCCGAGCTCGACGCACACCTCACGCTCCGCACCTACATTGTTGGCTACTCGCCCACCGACGCCGACCTCGATGTGTGGAAGGCCATCCGCGGCAACCGCATTGCCCACTCGTCCGTCATCAAGCAGGGCCTCTACGTCAACGTCAGCCGCTGGTTCAACTTTATCGAAGAGTCGGAGCGCCCCGTCGTCGAGCTGGCCAGCCGTGGCAAGGAGATGGCCAAGAAGGCCGAGGGCAAGTCGGACCAGGGCAACTACGACATTGGCCTCGAGGGCACCGACAAGGGCGTCGTCACCCGTTTCCCTCCGGAGCCCTCGGGCTACCTCCACATCGGCCACGCAAAGGCCGCCCTGCTCAACGACTACTTTGCCCACAAAAAGTACCAGGGCAAGCTGATCCTGCGATTCGACGACACCAACCCCTCCAACGAGAAGCAGGAGTTCGAGGACTCGATCGTCAAGGACCTCGAGCTCATGGGAATCAAGCCCGACCAGGTCACCCACACGTCCGACTACTTCCAGGAGCTGTACGATGCCGCCGTCAAGATGATCAAGAGCGGCAACGCCTACGCCGACAACACGCCTCAGGAACAGCTCCGCGACGAGCGCATGAAGCTCATCGACTCCAAGCACCGCAACGACTCGATCGAGGACAACCTCGCTCACTTTGAGGAGATGAAGAAGGGCACCCCCGAGGGCACCACCTGGTTCATCCGCGCAAAGATCAACATGCAGGACCCCAACGGTGCCATGCGTGACCCCGTCATCTACCGCTGCAACCCCCAGGCCCACCACCGCACTGGTGACGCCTGGAAGATCTACCCCACCTACGATTTTGCCTGCCCTGTTGTCGATGCTGTCGAGGGTGTCACCCACGCGCTCCGCACCACCGAGTACAACGACCGTGATGCCCAGTTCCAGTGGATGCTCAAGGCCATGGACTTGCGCCACGTCTACAACTGGAACTTTGCCCGCATGGCCTTTGTCCGCACCTTCTTGTCCAAGCGCAAGCTGACAAAGATTGTCGACAAGGGCGATGTCTGGGGCTGGGACGACCCCCGTATGCCCACTGTCAGAGGTATCCGCCGTCGTGGTATGACTGTTCCTGCTCTCCAGGAGTTCATCCTTTCCCAAGGACCTTCCAAGTCAATCACCTTGATGGACTGGACCAAGATCTGGGCCACCAACAAGAAGTACATTGACCCCATCGCTGGTCGTTACACTGCCATCGACACCAAGGACAAGGTCACCGTTACCGTCACTGGTGCCCCCGCAACCCACACCGACATGAAGGACTTGCACGCCAAGAACCCCGCCGTCGGCCAGAAGAAGGTCGTCTTCAGCAAGAACATTCTCCTCGACCAGGTCGATGCCGCCTCCTTCGCCGAGGGCGAGGAGATCACCCTCATGAACTGGGGCAACGCCATCGTCAAGTCCAAGTCCACCACCGTCGTCGACGCACTCAAGTCTCCCCTCGCAACCCTCAGCGGCAACGCCCCCATCTCATCCATGGAGCTCGAACTCCACCTCCAAGGCGATGTCAAAAAGACGTCCAAGAAGGTCACCTGGCTCTCCACCGACCAGGAGCTCATCCCCGTCAAGCTCTACGAGTTCGACTACCTGCTCACAAAGGACAAGCTCGAGGAAGAAGACGACTTTGAAAAGTTCCTCAACCCAAACACTTCGAGTCTGACCGAGTGCTTGGCCGACTGCAACGTTGCCGACCTCAAGGAAGACGACATTATGCAGTTTGACCGCAAGGGCTTCTACAGAGTCGACAAGGCGTTCAAGAATGGCGAGCCCGCTGTCTTTTTCCAGATTCCTACCGGTAAGGGTGGAAAATAGATGGGAATTCATTTATTGATGCATGATGGAAATGAAAACGTGGTGGAGGATGATGTGGAATTGGGATATGTAGGTGTCGGATAAATGACTACTTTGACCGCCAACTACTCCTTTTCATCTCTACAAAACGTGCTCGTTATGTAGGTGCCCTGCAAGCAAGGAAAATGTTCTTGGTCTCGATCACCGAGAACCAGAATCGCAGAGAGACGCGATCGGGCACATCGGCAACCAAACACGGCCTCTTGCCCATGAACGTTGAACAGAGCTCCAGCTTCTTGTACAGCCCTTCAGATCGACATCTACATGGAGTCGTCCAGCCAATCATCCTGAGCACAGGGGCTATCTCCCCCTGATTTCGAATTTTTTTTTTTTTTTTTCCACAGCTACACTTTTATAATCTTGTCGAGCGATGTGTTTTGACTATAAGAAGGTGCAAAGGTTTCGAAAATTCAGGGAATGTAGGTGAGGAGAGTTGACGGCATCTCACCTTTTGATGAAATTTTAGCCTGTTTTCTCAACACTATTGTGCATTCTTGGTTTCAATACATCGCTCGACGAATCCAATAGGAGAAAGTAGGAAATATAAACTTCAGTAGACGGGGGGGGTTAGAAAAAACCTGAATTTCGTCAGTTTCTAGCCAACACTCCACGAGGTCGAAAAATCGGTAGAATTAGACCGGCACTGGGTGATGTTACGCACTAGTGATCTTGTGCACAGCAAGATCGAGATCCGGGTTTGACGAGCTCTTCTTGAGCTGAGAAGATGGAGATGGTATTGTGGGTTCGGACACCAATATGAGTGTGCAGTTCAGTGAAGAAGAGTGTGGTATATCACGAGAAAGAGATGGTGTACTGCTGCCTTGGAGACCTGACATGGAATTTGCAAACCTCGGCGAGGAGGTTTGCCAATAAACAGTCTCGGAAAGTTGTACGTTTGGTTTCTGCAGGTGCCTTTACCGTACTCGGTATCTTCAGTGTAGTGAGGAGTTTTCAGTTTTCAAGAAGAGGTTGTTGAAGAGGAGAAAAGCAAGATGTCTTTGGGTGTTGTATCTACCGTGCGTTACTCGAGGTCCAAGAGTCATGCTTCTTTGCAGCCTTTGAGCGATCCTCGAGACTATCCGTACTCTTTTTTTTTTTCTTCCCCTTTTTGATTATTTTCATCAAATCTTTTTTTCTTTTTTTTTTTTGCTTTGAGTCCTGTTTAGTTGATGCCATGGAAGGAGAGGAAGCTGTTGTTGTGTTTGCGTATGTTTTGCCGAGTTACCTCTATTAGTCGACCGAGCAATTTTTATCCTACATCTCTTCCCTCGTGGTTCCATCCACGATTCTACAGCATCTTCTTTTTGTTATTTTTTCCCTGTTCAACGCTTTCACCTTCTCCGGATGCCTTCCCATTACCCAGTACGTCCGTTCTAGAGATCATCACCAAGATAAGAACCATCAGGATCTTTTGGCTCGCCTGAGTTTGGACCAGGCGCGCATAGCGACCTCTCATCTCATCACTGAGTGTCACCATCCGCAGAGGTCATTGCCAAAGCGCACAAAACCTCGAGTACCAGACGACGGGATGGACTACGGGTGCTAGGTCTACCGATGTGATAGGACTGAACTGGAAGACTGGCTGCTGTTGCGAGAAATGAGCCGGGAAAGTAACGGTCATCTGAACCTGTGCTTCTGCAGTGGCGCTTGATCCAGTGGTGGAGATCTTCATGCGAGGACGGTTCAGCATGTCGTTCATGTCTAGTAAGTTCAAACCTACATCCCCTCGCTCTACCTGCATCTTGGGCCAACCGGTTTCTAAAAACAGCTTGCTTCACCATCGATGGAATCTGCAAATGCCCTCCAGAGCTAGCACCAGTTACGATCAACTGAGTGATGTACCACAAACAGCAGCTGCTTCCATTTCACACGCTTTGAACACCATCACACGCCCTTCAAATCTCAACATCGTCCTTTCCAAACGCCACAAGAAACCAGTGCGATACCATATAATCACCCTTTCGAACCGTACATTCCTCGTCCACTGGGATCCTTTACCGTTACAGCATTGTCTTTGTACACCAGATCTCGAGTTCTGGACACATTGACATGAGGCTTTGTCGACAAAAGACGCGACACAATGGCAAAATCAACTCCACTTTTCTGTTGTTTTTTCTTTCTAGTCGTTGCCTTTTTTTTTTCCCCTCTCATGGAGCAAAGATGTTGATGAGACTCGAATGGTGGCAAGAGAAGAAGTGATTGATGATGTTCTTCCTTGTTCCAATCCCCCCTTTTCCCGAGCTCACCTTAGTTTTGTCATCTCGCTTTTTTTGTTTCCTTTGTTGGATGTTTTCTTTGCAGCCTCGGATCAAATCGGTCCAACACTCTTCCTCTTTTCAAGAGTCCACGTTGGTTTTGTCATCTTTCTTTTTTTTTTTTTTGTCTTCGTTGGGTGCTTTTTTTTGCTTTGCACCCTTGTCACAAATTAGTCTAGTACTTGTTCACTCTCGGGAACCCAGAACGACTTGCCTCCCCCGTGTGCCAAAACCCCAAAACTCCCATCTTCTCCTATAAAAAGTTGTCGAGCGATGTTTAACACGATAAAAAGACAAAAGATATTCAAAAATCAGTGGGCGTGGCTAGAGAGGCGATGGCATCTCGCCTTTCAGTGGATTTCGGCCTATTTGGTAAGACTGGTGTGCATTTTTATGGGTTATGTGCGTCATAGTGAGGAAAGGAAGGGAGAGGAGAGGAAGGGAGAGGAGAGGAAGGGAGAGGAGAGGAAGGGAGAGGAAGGGAGGGCAGAGGCGCTATCGATGTTCCAGCACTTGGAGAGATAGTGGAGGGAAGCGTGTACAGGAGACAAAAAGAAGTGAATAAAAAGAAGTGAATAAGAAGAAGTGAATAAGAAGAAGTGAATAAAAAGAAGTGAACAAAAAGAAGTTGGAGAAAAGAAAAGAAAAAGAGCGGCAAAGACACAAAGCAAGAAGGAAGGAAAAAAAAATGGTATCAAAAAACTATCCAAGGTCCCTCTCTCTGCCCAACCCTCTCAAAGCGAGCTCAGCATTCTACGCCCCAGACCCATCGACCCCGGTCCAATCCCCCTCTTCCACGCCACTGACCCCCATCTCTGAATTCTCCATCTCGCTATCCCCTCTCCTAGCCCTGCCTCGCCGCCTATTCCTCATCTCCGCCCCAGCAAGCCTCGCCTCCAAAATCCTGTCCATTTCCTCGTCCTCTTGATCCACGACTCTGGTCTCGGCTTCCAAGCCCTCCAGCGCCCTCTGCAGCAACTCGGTAGCTATGGGGTCTTGGGGCGATAGAGCGAGGGCCTCGTGCAAGACCACCGTGGCCTCGAACCACTCTTCCAGCTCCAGCAACACCAAGCCTTTTGCGGAAAAGATGGCTGCGTCTTTGCCTCCTTGCCTGAGGACGTCGGAAAATGTGTCTAGTGCCTTGTGGTATTGGGTATTGCGGCGGTAGGCGTGTGCGAGATTGGTCTTGATGTCCAGACCCGCGGCCGAAGACGAAGGGGCAGAAGCGGAAACCTCTTCGGCGATGGAGATGGCGAGCTCAAAGGTGCGAATTGCAGAGTCAAACTGCTGGTCTTGGTAGTATGCCACGCCCATTTCGTTGAGCACCAGAGGATCGTTTTCGCACATTGTGTATGCGGTTTCCAGGTACTCTCTCGCCAGAGACAGGTTTCCGAGTTGCAGGTTTTGCATGCCGAGGAAGAGTTGGGGGAGGTGTGTGCCTTGGAAGAGGCGGGCGGCGGTCGAGTAGGCCGAGATGGCTTGGTCGTGTTCGCCCTCTGCGGCAAAGGTGTGGGCGAAACCGATCCAGGCGGGACCGAAGTGCGGGTCCATGAGGGAGGCTTTGGAAAAGTAGCCGCGTGCTTCGGGGATGCGCGAGATGCCGAGGTAGTATGTGCCTACCGCTAGCCAGGTGCATGCTTCTTCTGGGTGGGTGTCTGCTAGATCGTGAGACAGGAGGAAGAGGGCGTTTGTTTCCTTGAGTTCAAAGAGGGCGGCTAGATGGACGGGTAGGGCGGAGAAGTTGTAAGGGTCGGTTTCGAGGATTTGGGTGGTCAGGGAGAGGGCGTCTCGGAAGCGGCAGTTTGTAAAGAGAAGTTCGGCCTTGGACAACAAGATGGATGAATTGCTCGAGAGATTGTAATGTGTCGACAGGGTTTCGACTGCAGCATTGAAGTCGTCGGGTCTGCTGTACTTGGACAATCTCGTCATGTAGAGCATCTTTGTGAATTCTCCAGCTTCTTGCATGCTCGAAGCAGGAGTGTCCGACGCGCTGACACTGTCAAAGTCTAGCGAATCCAGAAACTCCCACTCTTCGGCGGGCGACATGAGCGAGTTCTTCATGAGCTGGTCGAAGGCCTCGAAACACAGCACATCGATACGCACGGCGTCCTTGTAGCAGTCCTTTGCCCGGTCAAAGGCGTTTTGTTTGGCATAGCAGAGACCGCGCAGGTAGCACATGGCCGCCTCGAAGCGAATGTTGGTCATGTCTTCCTTGTCCCTCTCTTCACTTCGATCTGCCCGATCCGATCTCAACTGCGGCAGCTTGGCCATCTTCCCCAGGGCATTGCGAGGATCCAGGTGTTGCAGTTTCCGGCGCGATCGGTCCGAAGAAGTGATGAGGTGGACGGGGTTCTTGTCGCCGAGGACGTGTAGTGCTTCGTCGTATCGGCTCTGCTTGACGTAGCAGTGGGCGGCGAGGTATTTGCACGACGGATTGCGGGCGATCAGGTCTTGTCGTGAGAGGAAACCGAGGGCGCGAGTGTAGTTTGCCGTCGAAAAGTGCACCTGGGCCAGCCAGAAGGCGTCCTTGTCATTGTCTGGTCACGCACGTTAGAAAGGCGTGAGGGATGAGGAGAGCAAAGGATGCAGCACACACTGGTCAAGGCGAGCAGCTTATCGCCGACAAAAATGGCCGACTCGTACTGGTGTTTGTTCAAAGCATCCTGCCGCCAATCGCGCAGGAACTTTTCCATTATTTGTAATATCAAGAAGATGTCGATGCTATGCGGATCAGATGCAAAAAGGTATAAGAGCTGTGGTCTGTTAAAATGCAACTATAGTATCTGATCAGAGTAGGTATGTCGTGGATGATGGTTGTCTTGTCGCTGTTTTGGACAAAGGTAAACATCGTCACCCACGCTCGGCGTTTACGGGCCCAAGCTCCGGCGCCTGTCTCTTCCGAGGTGCGCCTCTTGTGCTTCTGCTACGCGTACCCTGCACTAATATACTAAGATCTTGCAGTTCGTATAAGAACCAGCGGTAAGGTCATGGACACTCTGACTGCGAAACCGAGATGGGAACATCACCGGATGATCACACCTCCGAGGTCGGCTCAAGTCTTCGTCCGCACTTTCGTTACTCCGCATCACCTATAATAAAGACCCCGCCATGCCCCACCACACCCGATACCACCAAATCACTCCTCCCTCTCTTTACAGAGTCTAGAGCCATATACCACTAGACATGTCAAGCAAGCAAACATTCAAGATCGCCGCTATCCCCGGCGACGGCATCGGCACAGAAATCACAGAAGCCGCCATTCAAGTCTTGGACAAATTGGCCGACGTGGATGGAACCTTCGCCTTTGACTATACCCACTTTGATTGGAGCAGTAAAGCGTACAAGGAGAGGGGATGGTACATGCCGCCCGATGGCATGGACCAGCTGCAAAAGCACCATGCCATTTACTTTGGCGCCGTCGGTTGGCCAGGTGTGTTCAACTATGCTTGCTGACATGATGGAGCATACTGATGTGAACTTCAGATGTACCCGATCACATCTCGCTGTGGAGTCTGATCCTTCCCATCCGCAAGAACATGAATCAATACGTCAATGTGCGGCCTACGCGGATTCTGCCAGGCACAAAGTCACCGCTCTCGTCCTGCGAGTCTGATCCATCTACACTTGACTGGGTCATCATTCGCGAGAACAGTGAGGGAGAATACGCGGGTCAAGGTGGCACGACCCACGAGAACAGCCCGCACACCATCGCCACCGAACTCGCCATCTTCAGTCGTGTCGGCATAGAAAGGATCATGCGATTCGCCTTTGAGACGGCAAGATCGAGGGAGAGGAAAAAGTTGACCATGGTGACCAAGAGCAACGCCCAGAGACACGGCATGGTCCTGTGGGACAAGGTCTTTTACGAGGTCGCCGACGACTATCCAGATGTCGAGCACGACAAGATGCTGGTCGATGCCATGACTGTGCGAATGGTCAACAACCCCGCAAGTCTGGACACCATCGTGGCGACGAATCTGCACGCCGACATTCTCAGTGATTTGGCCGCTGCTCTGAGCGGCAGTATCGGCATCGCTCCTAGCAGCAACCTGGATCCCACGAGAAAGCACCCCAGTATGTTTGAGCCCATCCACGGCAGTGCTCCCGACATTGCCGGCAAAGGTGTCGCGAATCCTGTGGGTGCTTTCTGGAGCGCAGCCGAGATGGTGAGGTGGCTCGGTGAGGGAAAGTTGGACGGCACTGCTGATAAGCTCATGCAAGCCATTGAGAACGTGACTGAGGCTGGTGTCAAAACGAGGGACTTGGCGGGAAACAGCAACACCAAGGAAGTGACGGAAGCAGTGTGCAGGGAGATTATGACAGTCTTCAAGAATTAGGATATGATCAAGAGTAGAGAGGAGAGTGCTTACCTTTGTTGACGTCTTGATACCATGTTCAGTACAAGTTTTCCCACTCGCCAACATCAACCTCTGTAACTTGCTCGACTTTGGTCTTGATGTTGTAACCATCCCAATGCTTTTGTCCAAAACGTTCCCAGGGCCACAGACAGTATATAGCCTTTCCCGCAATCAACGACTTGGAAACCTACGCCACAATCACGGTCAGCAGCTTACACTCGCATCTTTCCAGCATCCGCAACCAAAAACTCACCGGACCGTACGTATTGCTATCCTTACTCATACCCGCATTGTCACCCTCGACCCACACATGACCCAACGGAACCCTCCACCTCCTCCTCCCCACCGCGCCCTCCTTGCCCTCCCCCACCGCCTCCCACACCATCCCCAACCCCCTTTCCCCCTGCAGCCCCTCCTTGCCCCTCCTCCGCCAATCCAACTCGACCCAATCCCCCTCCAACGCCACCACCCTCTTGACCCCCAGTTTCTCCGGCTTGTGCGGCAAATTCAACATGACCACATCGCCGCGTTGGAGCTTTGCGGCGGGTTTCCATTTTTGCATGAGCAGGATGTCTTTGGCGCCGGTTTCGTGGTAGTGAGGGGAGAGGGTGGGGGACATGGAGATGCCTTCGATGGTGACGGGTTCGAGGATGTGGTCGTTGAGGGTTATCCAGGTGGTTAGGCCGATGAAGATGCCTTTTGCTGCTGGGGGCAGCCAGGAGGGGAGTTTGTTCATGGTGTGGATGGAGGGATTCGAGCGTTTGTTTGGTGTGAAGGTTCTGGCTTGAGGCCGCTCGCGTATAGTCGGGTCTCGTGTGCCGGAGACTAAGAGTGTCGCTGTAATCTAGGGAAAGCAGAAGGGCTTCGTGATGAGGTGTAGAGGAAGTGTTGGTGGTTGGATGGCGCGTCAACTCTCGGATCGTCGTATGAACTTTCTGGACGTGCTTCGGACTTTGCGGATTTGTCCAAAGTCCATGGCTTTTTTTGAGAGCACCCTGACCTCGATCTGTATGAGCTCGACACACACTCCAAAGTTGGTAGAAGCAAGAGATTATTGTAGGTGTGAGTTTCTAGAGATCTGCATTGTATGAACTGGCCAATATATTACTTCAGGTTCCAGGTCCAACGTGCGCAGCTGCGTGACAACATGTGTAGACCTTGATTGAATTACGATCAGAATTGAAACACAATCAAAGACGGAAACACACGTCACAACAGTCTCGTTGAATCAAAAATCAGTAGATTGCTTTTCGAGAGCAGTCTTGCCTCCAACCACTCGCAGGTATCAAGCCCGGAAATTGTAAAACCCCCTCCCAGTCCTCTTTTGTAGGAACAAGAAACGCCATGACCCATGCAATATCACTTTAGTCGTCAAGCAAGATCATATCCCATCCTCCCTCGACCCTTTGGTCACGTCTACTCCTCGGTCTTGGTCTTCTTGGCCTCGCCCTGCTGGCCCTCGTCCTCACGGCCACGCTTGCGGTCTTCGCGCTCTGCGTTGCGAGTGTGAGGACGGTCCTCGCGATCGCCACGGTCACCGCCACGGCCTCCGCGACCGCCGCGTCCTCTGCCATTTCCACGTCCTCCACGACCGCCACGGCCTCTTCCGTTTCCACGGCCGCCGCGACCACCACGCTGGTCGTTGTCTCTTCTCTCCTTCCAGTTGTCGTTGGGGGTGATGGTGCCGTTCTTGATGCCCTCGAGCTTCTCGTCGACGTAGGCCTTCTTGCTCTTGATGCTCAGCTCCTGGCCCTGGAATGCGGGCTTGGGGTCGAGCTTGAGGAAGTCCTCGGCCGTCTTCTCGTCCGAGAACTCGACGAAAACGCTACCCTTGAAATCACCGCTTCCGTGTCTGCGTAGGCGCACGGCGTTGACGGTACCGTAGACGGTGAAGAACTCTTCGATATCGGTCTGGCTGGTGGGCTTCTCCTCGCCGAAGCCCTTGGCGTAGATGCTGCGGGCCATGGTCTGGTTCTCGAGCATCTTGCGGTTCTCGTCGACGTTGTCGCTGAACTTGTCGCTGATGGGCTCCTTGCGGGTGATTTGACCGTCATCGGTGACGTTGATCAGGGTGCTAGCCTTGCAAGCCTCGAGGACGGCGGAGTAGGGCTGGAAGTGGCGCATGCGCTTGAAGTTGTGAATGACCTTGAGGTCGACGGGCAGGTTCTTGTGGCCGCCGGTCTGCTTGAGGAGGTAGTTGTCGGTGGGGAGGTTGGAGTCGGAAAAGTAGAATTCGACCTGGCGACGGATCTCCTCGGGGTCGCTGCTCTCTGGCAGTTCATCGTAGTTGGATCTGACGCGCTTGGGACCGCGGCCGTTGCCCTGGGGACGTCCACCTCTCTTCTCGCCTTGGTTCTCAGCAGGCTTGGAAGCTGTATATTTGTCAGCAGTTGCGCAAAGGCTATGCGCGCGATGGATGTGCGTACCCTCCTCGGTCTTGGTCTCAGGCTTGGCCTCGGCGGTCTCTTCCTTCTTCTCGTTCTGCTCCTCGGTCTTGGCCTCGGCCATCACAGCATCTTCAGAGGTGGTGGGTGCGGCGGAGAGCTCGGTGGTCTGATCAGGGTTGGCGGTTTGCTCGACGGTCTTATCGTTCTGGATCGAAGTGGCGGCAGGGTCGGCCTCGACGGCAGGAGTGACCTTGATGTCGGACATTGTGATGTGCGGATCGCGATCTGTGGTGTTGCGCAATTGGAGGGTGTAGCTTCGCAAAGGGTGACTCGGCGCGACTGTGTAGTGACGGTTGGTATAGATGGGTGAAGAGGGCTGGAAGGAAGGTCGAATCAAAAGCTACACAAGGTGACAAGGTCTGCTGCTCAAAAGCTTGACTGCACTTTTTGTCCAGAAATTCGTCTGGTCCGTGCGCATGCGGCCTCGAAGCTCGCATGACTCGTGCGGGGAAGCGCTCCAGACATCACCTCCTGCATCTTGCCGCCGCTTTCAATCCTTGGATCTGTTTGTTCATCCTTGGAGTTTTCTGAATTGAGACATGGCAGGCAGCATGGTATCAGTATTTCGTTGCCCTTGGCAATGAATATGAAGGCTTGAATGTAGGCTGAGTTCCCCTCGTTGGAGTTTATTGCATACTGTGCACATCCATGTCCAAAAGGTGAAAACTGCAGAGGTGGATATTGACCAATACGGGATGAGTTGCGTGCCTGTAAGCCATGCAGTATCAATTGACGCCGACACATATTGTACTACCAAAGAACACCTTATTCTTCCAGCTTCCCCCCACCTTCCAGTTTTCTTTGATGCCTTGACAGGCACCACGATATTTGCTACCTGACTCTCCTATTATCTTTCCTTATGTCGGACACACTCGAATCGGACCGCAGCTCAGCTGCTGAACCTGTTGAATATCCGCACAACCTGTTCAACGACGAGACTCTTTCGGACGTCCGAATCACATTACAACACGGCCAGCATATCTTTGGGCATAAGCCTATTCTGGCCCGTCAATCAGATTGGTTCTTCAAGGCTTTTACCGGCAAGTTCCCAGTACGTAATCGGCAATACCCAAGCGTCACGATTCATTCCTCTGATTAGAATGCAGGTTGCGTCCAGCGCAGAAATCTGCCTTGACGACGAAGACGATGACCCGAATGCTATCCTTGCTATGATACGCCACATCTACGACTTTCCGTATGACTACCTGTACGAACCCGGTCTGCCTTTGTCAACCCTCGTTACAGACCTGATGTTTCATATCAATGTGTTTGCGGCAGCCGACAAATACGATGTTCCTTCCTTGCGAGTACTGGTTGTCGAAAAGTTCGCACAGCTGATGAGTCAGAAATGGTCAACCAGCCAGGAAGAATTCTGCATGGCTATACAGCGTCTCTGCGGACCGGAGGCTACAGCTTTTGCGGACACGTCGCTGCAAACACTCGCTGCCTCCTTCTGTTCTGAGAACATCCTGGACCTGATCAGACTCGATGGATTTGCTAGTATGCTCGAAGAGGGCGAGCCCTTCGCCGGACGTTTGTTACTCGCTCTTGTGAGAGATGAAGCTGGCCGCACAACAAAGACCGTCAGATGCAACAGATGTAGAAGGGCTTCATACGAGACCATCAAGAACAACCTCCTCCAGAAATGTATTAGTTGCCACACACACCAGGCATACTATGCCTGCGGGGCACTCGAATCATACAGAAACTTTCTGCCTTTGTGAGCTCCGGATGGTCAATGTCTTGGCTAATATCGTCGACGTGGCTACATAGGTGAATTGACTCCTTTACGTAGGAGCACTTCTAATTCGTGGTCAGACAGAGAGTTTAGTCATATTCCTTGCTCGTAGCGTATGCGTCAACCGCTGTTGACTTTGTGATACGCCGTAGTAGTCTCCCTTTCCTCGCCCGAATATACCTCCAGATCAACTTAACACACGTAAGAGGCTGTGCTATATTGAGGTTTGCAAAACTATGTCTTCAACGACCTTCCTACGTGCCTCTCACTTCTAGTGGTGAGTGCCGCAGCTGGAGGCTGTTTATTCCACATCTCCTTGTTTCCCTCCAACAATCCCAACTGGTCTGGTGGTTAACATCAACGTTAACGCAACTCAAGCTGACTCACCTTATCAGTCACTCTCCAATCAGCACTTGCACGAGTTCGAATCCAAGCGTCAGCTTATCATTTCGCAGCAACTTCTTCTTATCAGCGGCTTCGGTCGTTCGAGGTGAAAATCCTCTACGACTTGAACTTCGGTTCAAGGGTCTCTAGGTGAAGGTGCCCCTCGGAAAGGGGTCGAGTCAAACATCTGAGGCGGGAGGATTTGAACAATGGGCAAAACAACAACAACAGAGGGTAAGTGAAATCTTCAAACCACCAGACCAGTCTTTTTTTTTGCGTCTTAGTCCTTGTACATTGATACCGAGTCGCTGACCTGCACTGCTAGCCTTCAACCGATGCTTTCTGCACAGGACGCGTTGGTCTGGAAGACACTAAGTGAATCAAACACGTCTCTATCAAAGACCGCATACCACCGTGCTGTTTGTTCGTCCAAGACAATTTGAGGTGTTCCTTTGAAGCCCTTCTGTACTTGTCGTTTGCGTTCCAGTTCTTTCCGTTTGCAACTATGAGCACACCATCCCCACAACCTTTAAATACTAACCACGATGCCATGACTGACGAGTTTCACAATGTCCAACTCTCAAGATCAGCATGGCCACACAGGACGTCATGGAAGTCAGGAACTGCAGGTATGTCTTGGGTCTAGCAGTGTCAGAGATGTGACTGATTGCGGACTAGTCTATACAACAGCAGTGCTCTGTCTGACATCACCGTCAAATTTAACGGCCAGCAGGTTTCTGCACACAAGGCTGTTCTGGCAAACAAGTCGGGTTACTTTCATACTGCCTTCACCAGTCTGTTCAAGGTATATATCCCAGATGCGACTCAGGCAATGCAAGACTGACCCATCGAATAGGTTGCGACCAGCCAGAAAATCGACCTCGGAGACGATGATAACCCCGAAGCTGTTCATGCAATGATCTGCCACATCTACGACTTGCCTTAAAATGTCACACCTCTCTACAGCCACGAAGAAGGACTGTTGTTCTGCCTAAATGTCTTCATCGTCGCCGACAAGTACGACGTCGCCTCCCTCCGCCAAAAAGTCGTCCCAGACTTCTCCTCTCTCTTGCAACGTAACTGGAAGTCCGAAGAGTTTGTCGAGTGTGTGCAAAAGATCTATGGTCCTCAAGCAGTTCATCTAGCCGATCCATCCTTGCTGGCAGTCGTCGCAGATTTCTTCGCAAACAACCTGTCCAAAGTCAAACATCACACCAGCCTTGTGACGATGATCAACGAAGACAAGTCGTTTACCGGACGTGTTCTGGCCGGACTGCTGAACTCAACTCTGAAATCCATTCGCTACCTTCCTGTCTGCCACAAGCCAAACCACAGCAACAGGAGCGGCCCAGATTGCACTGGCTATCGTGAAGGAGATTCAGGTTATCTGGCGGCTCTGCGTGCACACTGTGTGCACTGTGGTTCGGCCCCTGGTGTAGCTTACCGTAAGAGTGGTGGAGATCCTGCCGAGTCTAGGCTTCTCCCCACTGTTGAGGTGATTCTTATGTAAAATGTCTCTCTGATCGCCAGAGGGCTACTGATCATCGCCAAAAGGCTTGAGGACAGAGTCTCGAGGCCCTCGAGGACCTCCAATATGTCACCACACAAGGAAATAGAGTGATTGCTCAGTAGATAGTGTTGCTGCATGAAGAGAAGGAATCATACATGGCTTTCCGTTTGTGTCTTGAAACCTATGTGAGTCGAACGTAAATGTAGGTTCCTTTTCTCTCTCCATTTCTATGGCCTTGAAGAGCACATTTAAGCCAAATCCTTTATGCATGTAGCCAAACGAGACATGATCCATTACTTTGACAAGAAACCTCCACGATGCAGCTAGCAACACGTACAAAGAGGGTGTTGCTTGCTCGCATTGGGCTAAATGCTGCTGTTCTGCTGTTTGTTCGTTTCAATCTCAAGCCTGCTGTTTGCAAGATGGCCCCGAAATCCCGTCAGATCAAGCGTGTTCGTTTGTCGAACATCGGCTCAACCCCTCCATACTTCGCGCACTCCCGTCACTCCTTCTCTCACCTGGACTCTTTACCATCCGCTTTTGAATCCCATCACCTGAAAAATCTGTTCACGTATCTACACCCAGCATGGCTGCTAGAGCTACCGCCGACAACGGCGACGAAAGGCATGGTTTTGCGCCCTCACCTTGATCAGAACCCAGCTGACACGATGATAGTCTCTTCAACAACGAAACACTCTCTGACGTCCTGATCAAGTTCGGAAAACAGCAGCAGCTCTACGGCCACAAGGCTGTGCTCGCGCGCAGACCAAAGTACTTCTACAGAGCCTTCTCTGGCCAGTTTGCTGTATGTCAGCCAA
Source organism: Aureobasidium sp. SLJ-2021a (assembly GCA_019677095.1). NCBI lineage: Eukaryota > Fungi > Ascomycota > Dothideomycetes > Dothideales > Saccotheciaceae > Aureobasidium > Aureobasidium sp. SLJ-2021a. The sequence continues at coordinate 871,392 of JAHRBU010000003.1, forward strand.
TTTGATTTTCACGTGTGGGCATCTCTGACATGGAGTCTAGGTTGCTTCGAGCAAGGAGATCGGCCTTGGTGACGATGAGGAGCCTGAAGCTATCCGCGCCATGATTCGCCACATCTACGACCTTCCCTACGACAGGATGCTCGAGGGAGATACCGTTGACGACACCGCCGCCTTCAGCACCAACGAAGACCTTCTGTTTCACATCGCTGTTTTCACGGCTGCCGGCAAGTACGATGTTGCTTCCCTTCGTCCCTTGGTTGTCAAGAAGTTTGAGGACCTCATGGCGATCAGTTGGGAGAGCGAGGACTTTGCTACCAGCATCCAAAAGCTCACGGGTCCTTCGGCTGGCCACCTCGCCGATAAAACTCTTCAGGCCGCCGCCGCTGCATTCTGCGCTAAGAACCTCACCAAGCTCATCGAGGTAGATAACTTTCTCGACATGATCCAGGAAGAGGAGCCTTTCACTGGCCGTCTCCTGACGGGTTTCTTGAAGGGCGCGTCATTCACAGTCCAGCTGAAGACATGTAAGAAGACCTCATGTCGCAACACAGAGCTTTCGGCATTTGCAATTCGATGCCTGGCCACCAATTGCATAGTTTGTTCTGGTACTGCGAACACTGAGGTCTATCAGGATGGAAGATATGAGAGGGGTCTTGTTGATTACAAGAAGGTTCGTATAATTTGACCAGTACATACCACGGTGCAAGGATAGATTCCGTTGCTACGTGTTCATTCAACAACGCTGTTTGTCGAAAGACAAGATCAACCAGGTTTTACCAGCTCAAGCAGAGGTCGAATGTAATATAGATAGCTTTGATCCAAGGCAAAGCCCAAAAATCAAACGATTTGGTTGCAGTTGCCCCATACCACCCAATTGAGAAATTTTGACCAGATAATGCCTGAAATGGCTCTGACGAGTGTTGGTGCAACCTTAATTGAGTATGGTGTAGATTTCCCAAGAAATCTACCTGCATCGTGCCCCGCAGCAATATATGCAAGCGACTCGTACCTGCATCAAGTTCTGCAGCAAACCAATGGATTGCCATGTCGACGGTGATTCATTTGAATGATCCGTCGTTTATTGTTCACGTTACACAAACACGTCACACGCTTCGACCAACACATCGCAGTAGAATTTATTCCAGTACTGACGGCTTTCCACAATTGTCACAAACAATCATGGACTCTACTGCCTCGCCATCACCCCCTCCGATGGCCACGCGACAAAAGACTCGAGACATCGCTCAGGTAGGACAGCCGCGTCTAAAATATGTGGTGGTTCCTTCAATCCTCGATAGCACTGAGCCGCAAGCCATTGATGTCGAGGAGTCAATCCGCGGAACGTTCGACAGTCTGTGTAAGGAAGCCGGCTGGGCACCTACAGATGCTATCAGAGAAGAGTTGATGGTGCTCACCAAAATCGACACGAGACGGAGACAACGCGACTGTGAAGCAGCTCTCTTTGCCTTCGTCCAGCATCTTGATTTTGTATGGGTAAATGGTTGGGTGTTGCTCGGCAGAAAGAGGTTCAAGGAAGGAGTCCTCTGCGTGTGGTACCGTCCAAGATATCTTCCTAGAGCGCGTACCATTGAGTTCTGTTATGGGTCTGAGAAGACCATCTTCAAGCCGGACGACCCCCGAGACAGAGTCGACAAAGACAAAGTTTGGCTACCATTCACCAAACTCTTCGACCTGACCGACCTCCCAAAAGAAAAGCAGGATCTATATCTCAGCGGTGTCTATGAGATACTACGCAAGTTCACATACATGCGCGGATTTCTGGACCCCAATGGACCCGAGGATGTTGTCTCGAGACCTGGCCGCCCAGAGCTTCCTTTCTTACCTGGCTCTGCTTGGCTGAGGCAACAGGGGGTCCTGTGGATCGATAACTCTCCGAAAGATCAACATGCTCTGGTCAGGCTCCGCGATAGACTCCAGTCCCAGTCTCCAGACGAGTTGAATACGGATACTCATGTTGACAACGATGAAGCTTGTCAAACTGCCAAAGCGATAGCATCAGCCGACACGAGCAGCCGTATAGATGAGCCTCAGTCCAATCTTCCGTCAGTACCTGCGAGCAATTCCTCTAGCACCGAAGTCGAGCGAATGCGGAGGCAGAAGCGCAAGGCTATCAGTGACCCTGATGAATCGATTGTCCGAAAGCAAGGGCGTACCTCGGTTGCTGCATCGGAAACCGAGTCTTTCATCGTCATCACGAAGCACTCAGCTCAAACACTGTATCGGAGTCATTGCCAGCAGTTTCAGTGGACACCCTCTGAGCCTACACTCCAAAAGATTATCAATTTGCTCGGCTCTCACGATATCCATGTCGAGGGTGTGGAAGCAGGTCTTCTCGCATTTGTCCAGTACTTTGACTTCGTGTGGGAGAACGATAGGATCCTCATCGGCTCTTGCAAGGTCCAAGGAGCTCAACAATATGAACGAGTTTGGTACAAGGCAATCTACCGCGATGGCGTCTATCGTGGCGAGTTCTCTATCGGTGCAAACAGGCAAACACGTTCACCATCAGCTGAACATGCAAAGATCGAGTACTTTTGGCCCTACTTTGACAGTCTTTTCGACATGAAACATCTTGGTCGTGCCAACAGCAAGCAGCAAGATATTTACATTGCCGGCACCTACCTCATACTGCTACGATATCCTGAATTGCGTAGATACCGAACTCGCAGCTCAGGAACAGGCATCGAATTGACTCCTCGTCCGCAAGGATTTGAGCTACCATTTTCGCCGGAGTCTTCTGGGTCGGATGGCAAGCCGCAGCTCAAGCAACCTACTGCTTCCAGTGGGCCTTTGTCCACTGGTGTTCTGCGACTTGCTCCCAACATACAATGCAGGCAGAGCGAAGGGGGCGTACGAACTCTTACCGAGGTACTTCGGGAACAAGAGTCACAGCGCAAGATCACCACCATGATCCAGGACAGCGCGCATGCCCACACTCCAGAGCCACCGCCGACGATTCCTTCCAACACACCAGTCAGCACGAGAGCTATTGAGTCACCGAGGAAGTCTACTACCATCACCAAAACACCGGAGCTTCCCCAACAGCCTCATGGCCAAAACTTGGTTCGTGATCTACTTGAACATCTTCTGCAAAATGCTCAAATCTCGAGTTCTGTAGACACCACATCCAAAGAGATCCAGCTTCGATTCAGCGCTAGCCTTCCTGCCAACCTCTTTCACACACCCAGGTTCTCTTCGGTGTTGTCATTAGAAACATCGCCCATTATGCTCTCGCGGGATTGCGTTATACAAAGATTGGAGAGGATCGCCATGGGACATCTCAATCTCCAGCAGCGAGTTACACGTCAAGAGGAAATCGCACCTTCCCAAGAACACCAGCAGCCGGCCCCTGTTGCAACGATGATAAGCGTACCAGAGAAGTTGAGCAGCAGCATCACTGTTGACCAAGCCAGAGAGCTTCTTCGCGGTCCCCGCGCAAAGATAGTGTCCTCCGGACTCGAGAAGGATGGGGGTCTCGAACTCTTCCAGTTTTCAGTCACTTTTCCTCTCGCCACGACTGAGAGATGCCCTCTCGACCTCAAGTTCAGTGCCGTCCTTTCGGTAGAGACTCTACCTGTCGGTCTCTCCAAGAGCCAGGCTTTCAGAGCTCTTGCAGAGTATGCAAAAGAAGATGAGGAGGCTCAACAGGCGATGAATGATTGTCCTGGGGCAAAGAAGACCGCTTGATCAGCCAATGCAGGCAAGCAATCAAAGTTGAGGGGTGGAGTTTTGGGACGCGGATGCAAGATCAGGGAGCAGAAGAGAAAACTGCATCGGTTGTGTACTTCTATAGCAGCAGGGAAGGCTTAACCCGGAGATTACAGCATAGATGAAGGGAGAATGGAAGATCCTCTACAGTACATATTAGCACAGATAGCTCGTAGCTGTAAATCCACCAGTCCGACAATCATCACTCTCATTGTTCTGTCGGGTTATCATTACGTCGATAAAAACCAGTATCTCATGAAGCTACAAGGTACACATGTCCTTGACAATGAGTATGGAAGTCGTGTGAAGGTGCTGGTGGTTGCCGTCGCGTCTCGCAGTGACGCGTTGCTTCGATCTCGCACGGACCAGCAAGTTCAACACCGTTGCCAACACTCACAGCTTGCAACCTGCGAAAATCGTACGTCCACTTCCGCGCAGGTTCGAATCTCGCCTTGCGCATCCACATCTGCCATCTTTTGCCCTTCATCCGCTTCTGGACCATCCCGTCGAAAAGTCATGCTCAGCCATGGCTACTGGATCGGATGTACTGCTGGAGCATCTGCTGCTCCAGGTCGCCCTTTCTGGTGATATCGGTACGTCTTTGCTTCTTTTCTGTCGCTTCGCTCGCTTTGTGTGGTCCGATCTCTTTTCTGGTGGAGACGGAAATGAATTATTCGACTTTAATGCACGACAAATTTATGTCGCGCTTTCAATGAACGACGCCATGAACTAATTACATAACACAATACAGGATTCACCATCACAGCATTGAGTTCAGCTTTTATTGAATTCAACAACAATAACAATGCTGTAGAGGATCACGGCGGCAAAGACAAAGACGAAGGCAATGGTGACGATGGAGATCTCCTCTTCTCGTTGAAACCGCCTGGCGCGAACACGGATGCCAAATCCCAAGCTTCGGATCCTCAGCATCTCGAAAAACTCTGGACGTGGCTCGTCGACCACCCCGATGTGACTGTCACTCAGGCTGCCTCTGTTACCGAAGATCCATATGGACGATCCATTGAAACCAAAGCTTCCAACCCACTTGCCCCGGTCTTCGCTGCTCATGCCAAAGAGAGACTGTACACGACCGAGCATCGAGTATGGCACGCCCTTACCGACCATGATGTCGACTGGAAGCGCATTCCGAAACTCGAATTCCACTGTCTTCAGGTCATCGCAGCCGCTGGCCGTGAAGGTGTACTTCAACCAGATGTCACCCGCATTACAGGACAAGACAAGCGCTCGGTGCCAAAGCGTACCGACTCACTCGCTACAAAAGGGTACATCACCAAGGAGATGTGCTTGGGTGGTGGCATCAAGACCAGTCTGCTTCGGCTCAAGAAACTGGTACTCGAACCCACTTCTACATTCTACACGATAAAAGCGAAAGCTGGAAAAGGCGAAGGCGGCACTCGTCGTATGATCAACTATGAGCAATGGTTCAGTGAAGTCATGACCACTCTCAAGAAGCATGATGGTCTTATTGCGTATGAAGACTTGCGCAAGGAGATGGGCATTCATGGTTCGCGCTGGGAAACTAGAGCCCTCCACCGATGTATCAAGAGGTTGGAGAGAGCCGGCTGTGTTCAGAGACTTCGTGCTCGTCTGGAAGGTGCACGACCCAAGCAAGCAAAAAAGCAACAGGAAGGAGTCACCTCGGTCTACGAACATCGATACGAGATCGACCCTGAAGCCCCGACCGAGAAGGTTGATGTCGAGAAGACTGAACACGACCCAGAGAACGTGTTCTGGATCAGATGCATCAAGTTGATGCGTGAGCCTGTCGAGAAAGATTTGGAAGCCTTTACGTCTACAATCAAGCTTGGTAAACTTGGCAAAGCTGTTGAGGATCAGGAGTCCGATGCAGAAGCCGATGCTGACGAAGATGACGACTATGTCGAGATTGATGCCGCAGCTCTGGACGGGCTGGGTAAAATGACTGAAATCACTAGACGTATGCCTCCCCAATGGCGGCCAGACATGCACCACACACAGTTCTTCTTCCGGATCATTGAAAGTGCTGGAACCAAAGGCCTGAGTACTATGGATCTCGCCAACTTCGGATTGGGTCCTTTCTGGCGACGCCCGCTTGATGAAATCATGGGTAGGCTCTCCGATGTCTGGACCGTATCACAACCTCTTCATCTTCGCCACCTTGCGATCATCAGAGACACCTCTCAGTTACACAGAATATCGCACTACGTCTTTCGAAGCTACCACAACTTTCAGAAGATGGTAGACAATGGCGAGGCTAAGTGGGAAGCAATCGACATCAAACCGGCAGAGATACAAAGAAAGCCCGATCTTGATGACTGGGGCTTTCCCAAAGTCAAGCCATCCACTATGGTCGGCCATGACGGCACGCACAACATCGCCGCATGCAAAAATGTTCTTGTCAGGTCGAAAGGCAAGCCGAAGAGACCTTTGTGGGAGAACAAAGCCTTTAACTCCACAGAACCACTTTCGAGCATGAAGGCCCTGAAGACACCCAGAAAGAAGGCCACTCCTCCTGAAGTGCCTTCATCAGTCGCACAGCCAGTTGATTCAGTCGAAGATGAAGAAGTCGCCACCCCTGCCAGTGCCCGCCCATCAACAAACAAGAAGAAGGCATTCAAGGTCATGTTCAAGATGAACCCCAAACGTGTCGAGGCTGAGCTCAATGAATGGAAAGTCAGATCGCACAAGCTTGCTGTCTCGAGAGCGAGTGCAGAGCTTGGGTTGAACGTCGAAAAGCATGTGAGCAAGCCCAAGAAGCGACGCAGATCAACCAAGGTTGGAGAAACTGTTTCTGAAACACCCAAACAGGACCGTGCTTCGGTCTCCGAGTCACTGCCGCCTGCATTATTAGGCGGAGCTGTTCTGCAAGCGTCTGAGGGAGCATCTATCGTCATCCCATCGCCATCGAACGAGCAACCCGTACAACAACCCGGTCAAGGCGATGCTGCAGACCAGGCCCAAATATCCAGCCAGACTGATTTGCAAGCTTCCGAAAAGCCCGATGCTATCCCCACTGAGAAGACACACGCCAACCCGGAGCTTGCCAAGCGTGTGGCTGAGCATGAGCTGGAAATTCTGAACATGGCCAAGCCTGGTGTCTATATCAATCCTCCGGGATCTGGTCAGCTGAAGAACGATGTGACTCAACCAAAAGGACGCCCCTCAAGATATCTCATCGCTGTCTTCAAGTCTGAGAAGTTGAAGTCCTTGCCCTGGTTTACTGAAGAGAACTCATATCGTCTTTCTTCGCCACAAGCTGCAACTCCTGAGCCGAATCACGCCATCTCACAACCTGCTACACCTAGCTCTGTGTTCATGGCGGGTCTCAGTGAAGCAGCTCAAGTGGACGACACGCCGAAGTGGGCCACTATGAACTCGGAAACACCAGTACCTGCACAACATCTCATTTCTGCGGAGCCTGAGGGAACCAAAGAGGAGATCATCATCAGGAGAGGCAGAAGAATCCAGGTCCAGAGACAAGGCAAGCGTAAAGCCTACGAGCCATTGCGTCAAAAAGTCGCGAAGAAGCTTGCTGTCGAGCAGGCTGCCGACGACGGCAAGTGGAGACCTTTAACTGAGCTCGAGGAGGCATACAATGCACAGAGCGTAGAATCACCTCCTGGCACACCCTCATCATTGGGTAGAGCAGTGCCAGCTGCAGAGGCGCCATCTTCTCCTGTCTCTCACTTGTCCTTTGATGCTCCAAGATCTGTTGCAGGCTCGTCTGACATATCACCAGAGGATTACACTGCGGTAGACCTACTTCTTCAACGAGCTGACAGTGTTCCCTATGACCCGGAAGAGGGATCGGAACATGCAACAGAGAAACGCCAGGCCTCGACTGGTGCCGTGGATGTTGACGTCCAGATGGAAGATGCATATCCAGCCGAAGATGTGGATCAGGAGACGCCCGCGACAGCTACCCCAACACATGCTACCAAACAGGAACCAGGAGAATTGCCACCGCAGCCAACTGAGCCCCAGCAGGTGCAATCTACTCATGTCACAAACTCACAGAAGATCTTGGAGCCTTTCTTTCGAAGAGCTTCGAAACGTCCTGATGCACCACTTCCGGTGGAAGAGGTTGTCGAGAAGGCTGGCTCACCAAGCACACCTGCTCCGTATAATCCATTCGCCAAGACAGAAGTCAAATCAGCCGCTGCTGCAGCTCGCTTCGCCTCCCGCGCCAAAGCTCCTTCCAAGGTCGGTGTTGGTCGTTCTGGGGGTATTGTCAGCTTCAATCGCAACAGAGTGCTCCTTGAGATCGTACACCAAAACGGCGGCATGTTCGGTGGCGACAGAGAGCTTTATTATCCTTTTGTCACGCTTTGGGATAGAGAGTTCCAACGTCGACCTGATCGTCATACCCTGGACAGAGTCCTTGCTGGACTGATCGAAGATGGTAGACTGAAAAAGGAACCCTTTTCGTTCTCCGCATCTGATGGAAAGATTTTTACGAAGAATCTTGTCATGGAGCCGCACATCGACCCAGAATGTCCAGAGGCACTGGTACTCAAGCAAAAGATCATTGAGTGCCATCCAATGACATATGTCCCTGAAGGTATTGAAGTTCTGCCTGAGCTTCGTCTTCGTATAGAACACGATCTGAGAGGTGGCAAGGGCATACCGGATGTTCACAACCCCAACAGTTCTTTCATCTACGATCCCACTGCCGTCGTCAGCCGCATTCAAGGACCTCAAAAGGTTCAACTTGGTATGACGGAAGCCAGAATGAAGAAGGGTGTGACAGCCAGAAGACACAGACGCGAAGAAGAAGAAAGACGCCAACAGAGGTATATCCAGGCACAGATGGAAGAAGATATTGACAATGCTGTGGCTGCCTTGACAACCGATTTCCAGCTCGACTCTTATCAACACGATCCGTCCAGAGCGATTGTCGACAGAGGTCCGCGTGGTCGTGGAAGACTTGCCAAGCTGCAGCGCTGGGGTGCTGAAGACCAAATCATCCCAAGACGTGCTCTTGGTCTGCTTACAACGACTGGAAGAGACGATCAACTTGAGGCCGAACAGAACAGCCGTGACGCGGTCGCAGCCGCTGACTTTGGTGTCTTGAAGCCGCAATTGATCCCGACGGTTCCATCGAGAGATGTACCTACTGCTCCCAAAGTCAGATTCCAAGTTCCCCCCGAGCCCTCTCTGGTACAAATGTTGCACCACAGGCAAGCAGGCACGTTCAGCGTTATTGACGCTCTCTCGATGACTGCTCCTTACCAACAGTTCCACCGCTCATCGGGAACCTTCTCGACTGATCCTGTTGTTATCACTACATCTAGTCGGGAATCAAAGTATGGCTTCGTCGGGCAGCAGATGCAGATTCCGAGGTCCCTTGCAGATATCTTCAAGCAGGCTGGAGAAGAAGCCACTCTGCTTGAGCTACCAACAGAAAGCCCTCACGTGGGGTACGAGATACCACGATTCGCAGCTGTTGGTGTCACCAGACTTCCGAGATTGCACTCTGCAAGACCACGTCCAGCACCGAGACCTCAACCAGAGTACAAGTCTTACGGTTCCAAGGCAATCTTGCCACGTTCCAGCAGAACTGGCATCTTCTCCATGTCCGAAAAGGAGGAGCAACGCCTTATCTATGCTGTCGTGGTTGTCAAGACCCTTACAGGAGGTCTGGAGCAGATTGTCAACTGGGGTCTCGTTCATCAAGTCTTCCACTACAAGTTCGATCCCAACTACTGTCGTCATCGTTGGGTCTTCCTCAGGCCTAAGCTTGGCGGTACGGCAGACAAACTGCAAGTCGAGTTCCAGAAGCTCTTCCTCGAAGCTTACGAAAGTGGTGAGATACCCGGTATCGATTTCGTGGAGCCAGAGAAGTATGACTGGCTGGGCATCGTTGAGTGGGCAGAAAGAAGACTCGCTCAGACAAACCCCCTGAATGGACTACCAGAGCTGCCAAAGAGCCGACAAGCGTTGGACAAGCGCTTTGACGTGAGACATGCTACCGAGGTTTATAACATACCAAGGGAAGACTTCTGGGTCGCCAACGTCACACATCTGCGCAGGGAAGAGCTGGCCAACAGTTGGACGTTTGCTCGTCCGCTTGCAGGAGCTGCTGAACTTGTTCAAGATGATGAAGACCTCATGCTGGCTTTGTCCTGGGTTCGCGCCAATGTCATCACTCCAGATCCGGTCTATGATAGCAACCAAGCACACGAGAAGCTCATCAAGATTGAGGAACAACTGCCTCAAGCCCTCGATCATCTGCTTGGAGCCAGAATTATTCGTATGGAGAATAAGGGCCGCCAGATTCCTGGACGCAACTACGACATTTCGGATTCCGTCTTGACAATGTTCAAACGTCAATGGGATGTTCGCTACCTCAAAAAGACAGCAGCGGCCAAGAAGACCATCGACGAAGCGTTCGCCAACGATGGTAAACTGATCATCAGTTACCAGGCCTCCGATGCCGAGATGACTGCCATGACGAATCTGGTTGCTGCCGGTCGCGCCAAGGTTGTGCCTCTTCTACCTGAGACGAACCACACGATGGGCGCTCCCTATCCTCGTCTCACCAAGTGGGGCTTCACCGAAGGTAATTACAAGACAGTGCACATGGACAAGTCACGCCTTCACTTCCTGCTCGAGCTTCACCCGACGTCTACGTACATTCAAGGTATACCAATCGCGCCTATACCAGCTCCTCCGCTCTCCAAGCAATTCCCCGGCGAACTGGGCCCTCGCCTGCCATTGTGGACCGACATTCACGGGAATCTCATCAAAGTCTACTGGGAGATGACCGTCATGGCAACGCTCTGGCTTCTGGCTTTCAGACCAGGTCTCAAGATTGATGAGATCAGCAAAGGTGCCTACAAAGGCAAACTTTGGAACTGGGAGCTGGAGATGTTCTTGTCGTGGGCTGAGAACGCGGGCTTGGCTAAGAGGTTGAGATATGGCGGTGACGATGGCCCTGAGGCTGATGGCTGGGTTGTCCAGGAGTGGTGGTGGTTGGCATTTGCCACTGATTAGTGTTGTGACTTGAGATGAAAGGAGAGCTGAGTTGCTGCTGCCGCAGAAGAAGAAGAAGAATGAAATGTTTATAGCATGCATAGAACTCTGTATCACTTTAGACAAAGGAGTTGATGTTGCTTGTACAAATCATATTGCGATTGTTTGTCGTTTTTCGATCAGAAGTTGCAACCAAAGACAAACAGTTTGGAGTCACCGCTGATCAGAGTCGAATCTATAACGAGCAAGGAAAAGGGATTTCAGGACATATACGGTCTAATCCAGGGGCGGGCAGGTTCTCCTTCGCTGCTGCCGTTTTGACACTCTGGTTCCTCCACTTCCTTCTATTATCTTTGCGAAAGGGAATTATGCGAAACGCAGACGGTCTCATTCATCCTCCATCATCGATCGCATTTCCATCCATCAGTCGCGCGCGATTGATCCAATGTCTCTCGCTGATCGTATTTCTTCCACGCTGTCAGCTATCTTTACCATGTTGGACGCCGTTGGCAACAACACCGGAGAGCGGACACCTGCATCCGCTTTGACTGGACGACCTGATGAGCCCAACGGATCCGCATCACCTTCTGATATAATGTCGTCGTCGGCAGTCATGCGCTGTTGGAACAAGGAAGCAGTCAGGTACGGTGGACAGTTCTCACACCGAGTGCTCTCTCGCGAGACATGATGCTAACTCCTGGAAAGTCATATCATCAACGACTGCGCCGAAACTGTCATGATCCATGCACTTGACCCCAAACTGGACGAAGATCGCTATGTCAACATCAACAAAGCGCTGCTGGGCCGCTTTTCTTCATATTACCGGGCACTTTTCCAGGGCAGCTTCGCTGACAGCGCCCAAATGGTCTTCGTTGTGGAGATACCGCCTCATGACATGCGCACGTTCGAATCCTGGCTGGACCATGGCCGTCTGAAGCTGCAGGGAGACACGCATCAGTATCAGCGACTCATCCGACTTTACATCTTTGCCGACTATTACGACTTTCCAGCTCTTCGTCGTACGATCATGTCGCAACTCGTCCTCCACAAACAGAACCGCCACGATCTTCGCGTTCCACACCTTTCATTGCTAGAAGACTGTCTCTCGCAACTCCCTCAGTCCACGCCACTCTATCGATGGCTGCTTGAATCCTGGGCTTACCACCTGGATGACCTCGAGGAGTATGGGGTAGATGCCCGTCATTTGTGGCATGATATGCCAGCAGAATTTCGTCATCTGGTCTTTGGCGCTTTCAAGCGACTCAAGCCCAAAGGCAGTCTGGTCCCTGGTGGCATCTCACCATATAAATGTTGTCATAACCCCTGCAACTATCATGAGCATTCGGATGAGAAGGAATGGAAGCAGAGTAAGTCCTGCTCCATTGAGCTCAGCCCAAGGATATCTACTGACCTGTGACAAAAGCATGTCACCTTCTTAACAAGAAATTACCGAAGCCGGATCCGTCTACGTATAGAAAGTTGCCGAAGCTACCGAAGCGACCTTGAGTAGCAGAGTTGTACAGAGCAAACAGACCTCATGTTCAGGTTTCGTACCGGGACGCAGAGCAAAATACTCAGGATAGGGGGAAGTTGGAGATCAGCACTCGCTTGAAATAGGCCTCATTCTTTCGTACAACCCTTCTTATCAACTCTCTGAACGTCAGTTGTGTGTTGTGAGCTCCTGGAAAAACATGTGATTTGACACAAAGACTGCCGCAGTATAGATGTTCAACGTACTCACCTTACTCTGACTGGTTGATCGAATTACCTTGCGGTCCATGTCTTTCTTGAACTTGGAACTGTCCGGTAACGGAATATAGGAGATCATACGAAGCAAGGTGGAGCAGACAACGAAGAAGGAAGCTTTACAGTATTACTGTTTCCTGACATGATTGCCATCATCCTCAACGAGAATTTGGCAATAGTGACACTCAAGGCAGACCTCGACTTGGCTCAGACAAAGATGATCTCAGCATCGCAGGCTCTTGTTGATGAACAAAAGTTTACACTTTCCAAAGTGTTGACTGCAACAGACAAAACGTCAGCACTGCAGATCCTCGTTGATGAGCACAAGACAACTCTTGCTGAAGCCCAGGAAGAGCTCGCAACGGCCAAAACCGAGATTTCGGCTATTGAGGAAGAGTTAACAAAGATCAAAACCGATTGGTTGGCTACTCAGAAAGAGCTTGCAAAGATCAAAAGAGATCATTCAGTCATCCAGAGTGAGCTTCGTAACACCAAGGCGAGCCTCGCAAGCCTGGACACACAATACATCAGCTACAAATCCGGGATAAGGATCGCACTCGGTATGGCTTACCAGGATACAACACTTCCCTCCACACGCATCACCCAGTTAAAAAACGAACTCGCTGCCGTGAGTCTCTCCCTCAAGAGTATCGATGGCGATTCCAATGTCGCCAAGATCGAACTCCTCAAAGCTGCTCACAAAGAGCTCGACACTGCCCGCAATGAGCGTGACGGAATCTACAAGACTCTCGACGTCTCAACTTGTCTCGGAGCTCATCTTGCGCTCGGTAATCTCAAGCTCGCTCAGCTCGACAGTGAGGTTCTGCGAAAGGCAATCGGTGATTTCGAGGACGATGCTGCGGTGCGTGAAGTCAAAAGGTTGAAGAAAGTGAATATTGAGCTGGTCAAGGTGGAGTCTGCTCTTCATGGTGTTGTCGGGGACTCTAATGTTGCGAAGATTGATGAACTCAGAGTTGTCTACAACGAGTTGATGGGTTTGTAGGGCACCTGGTGTGTAGAGCTGTTTCATAGCTAGATTTGCAATCAAGGATTTTGAGACTGTCTGTACCGATTTTAGCCAAGTCACCGGGCAATCGTTTCTCTGTTGTTTCGCTTGGCCCTGGAGCGGCGTATGATACTAATCATGTATATAGTCTATGTGCTAATGTTCAGTGGAGTTGATATTTGCTTGAAACGCCAGGGTCGCCTCCTTTACAAGATATCTCAATTTCAGGACATCAAAAGAGCCTTATCTTCTGAAATACAGTCATGTTTGGAGATACAAACCACTGGAATGTATGTTTATTGAAGCAGCAGCGAGGGGATATATGTCCTTGTGGGGTCACCCGGTAGGAGGAAAGTTACATGAGTAGATGCTCAATTTGAACATTTCATCACGTACAGAAGTGAATTTATCACAAACAAACGACTGGAGATTTTATTTTTGGATTGTGATTGCCCTGCTGCAAAAACTTGCTATGATTTATAGTCTCTCTCTATAATCTTTGTGTAAGCCTACCCCGTATATGCACCGAATTGTTAACTGCATACTCGGAATCTTCCACTTCAGGACGTGGACCCCGAGCAAAGATGCCCAACTGAAATGGCACAGAATGTTCTGAGAGAACATTCTGAGCACCATGAAATGTGTCTTCAAACCACCGCAAAGATTCTCTTATCCTGGATAAGGCGAGAGCATGCAACCAAGACGGAGCCAGCAACTAGTGAGGCCCCCGAGAACATGCTGAGTGCCAGATAACCCTACTGACCAACAAGCTGACCACTAATGGGTGTTCCAAAGAGAGCCATGAGAGAGATAGACCCCATGGCCATTCCCATAGCAGTGCCCATGGTCTGTGGTGTCGCTAGCCGTGAGACGCAAGCTGTTTGTAAACTCATAATTGCCTATCCCGTGGTCAGTATGTTACATATGGGTTTTCATGTCGGATGCTACTTACATCAGAAGCAAAACCATAAGCAAGAGCCCAGACAGTGACCCCTGCGGTACTGGTCGTTCCGGTCCAGCAGAATGCCACCACGCCGGAGGTCAGGGCGGAGATAGAGAGCAGATTGAAGCAACCATAGCGATCAGCCAGTACACCAGGTAAGATCCTGCCAAAGAACGAAGCGCCGTTGACAATAGAGAGAAGATAGAAAGTGAAGGATGTCGACATGTTCAGAGATGCAGCATAAGAGCTAACGTAGAAGAAAGGGCTGAACATGCCGAAATTAGCGACAGCCATACCCACACAGCAGACAATGAACGCCGGGTTCTTGACAATGCTGAGATCGGCTTTTGGTTTCGCTGTAGGGACTTGATCTTTCTCATTCAGTGACGATGCGACGATAGCAGGTGCGCGAATGAGTAAACAGCTAAGAGTAAGCAGCGGAATCATGATGAATGCGATGACCCTGATAGTCCAGCCAAAACCAAGATGAGTGTGGTTCAACAATTGGTCCAGGACGATGGGCCATATGACGCCGCCGGTAGACGATCCAGCAACGACAATACCCATACCAAGAGCACGGTTCTTGCGAAAGTATTTCGTAAGTGTTGATAAGGAAGGTGTAATCAGAAAAGCCGAGCTGATACCAAAAACCAAAGCTTGAGCAAAGAAGATTTGATAGTATTCTTCGCAAAGTGAGACCATGAAGATGGCGAACAGAGCACCAACACTGCCTATGCCCAACAGCATGTTTGGACCAAACTTGTCATAGGCAATGCAGACCGCAGGAGAACTGAGATACATGGCACAAATCGAGAAACTGCCAATCCAAGAGATGTCAAAGTCTGACTTGTTTGATAATTGGTGGGCGTGATAATATTCCTGGAAGATGCCCTATGCGTTGAAGAAACCAACACTGCAGAAGAAGGCACAAAAGGCTCCGACAAGTACGAGAGCCGATCGCTTGGTGAGTTCCTTGTCATCTTTGGCTGGTGTGTGGATGGATGTCTCTGTTGATTCGGCGACTGCTTCGGCCACCATCTGCTTGTCGGATTGAGACATCATAGGTTGTTGAACAAGACACTGTTTCCAGGAGGGATATTGGTTGTTGTGAATTTATGTAGCAGAAAATGCCACTAGATATATATGTTCATGACCTACCTATCCCATGATACATGTTCCATGGAGTTTCCGACACAGACTTTCCGTGGACTTGACCCACCCAGTCGCTAAAGACTGCCAAAGTGTAGTTGTAGAAATGCACAACAGTTTCCAGATTCGAGTGATGTTTACAGGGAGACTTTGTATAAGGTATCTCCATGGTTACATTTCCAGTTTCAAAAGTGTTGTACATTTCTATAGCTGTGCTGTGACAAACTTTGGCAAAGAGGGAGATCGGACTTTCCGCGGAGGCGAAGAATTCAAGGACATCTTCCTTGCAACAACCAACCTCTGCTTCACCCGACCTTCGATTCTGTCAAAGGAATCGGCATGAAACGACCTGCTCCGGTATCAGATACGCATGAAGAGCGACAAGCGACGCGACGTCGTCAAGACCCCGTATCATGTCAAGTGTGTCGCAAGAAGAAGCTCAAGTGCTCCCGCACGTTTCCATGTTCGAACTGCGTGTCGCGGGGACTCGAGTGCCAACCGCCTGATGCGCTGAGATTGTCTCCAGGTCAAGAGGGGTTAGTAACCCAGGTGTGTGATCGATACGTGTTTTGCTCACGGGAAGCAGGAGCAGTTCTGTCGTTCCTGCCACTTCTGACACCTCGGTCTTGGCACGGGTTTTGGAGCGACTACAACGACTGGAGGACATCGTTCTTACAAGGCCTGACAATATCAATCAGGACAACACTCCTGCTGAGAGCGAATCCAGATCGGTACCAACTCTGCATGAGGATGTTGCTCAAAACGAGATATTCCACTCTATCGGAAGGTCCGACGCTTCGCCGCAAGCAAATATCGAGCAACACGAAGACGAATTCCGAAACACAGAGATAACCGGGTCAAGACGAACGCATACGACTGAAGATGAAGAAGCAAACTTTACGTTCGTGTCTGCCAAAGTGTCGAAACTCGCGTTCGACCTCAATCTCAAAATTCCCGTTCTAACCAATGTTTGTGTGAGTGGCAACAGAGTGGTCCGACGGATCTGTCTACCTGACGCGGGTGAAGCTCATGTTTTGTTCAAATCGTTTGCGAAATCTCTCGGTTCATGGTATCACATTTATCATAGACAGACAGTCGAAACTCTCCTTGACAAGACTTACCACCAGATTGCTTGTGGAGAAGTTCCGAACCTCTCACACGCTGCGTTGTTGCTAAGCATCTTTGCAAGCGGCGCATACTTCCAAGCATCCACAGCATGGTCAGAATGCCTTTTCACTGATCCTCAATTGGCCAATCAGCTATCCTTGGGCTGGAAGCAAAACGCACTTGACATTCTGGACCATATTGAGCGTGCCGCAACGCCGACTGTTGTCGAACAACTACAAGCTACCATCATCATGTCTCTAACGTTGCAAAACTTTGAAGGTATGTACCGAGCTTCAAGCCAAAGAAATCATCAAACTGAAGCTGGAAGGACTCTCAAAGAAGTTCTGGCTGCTACACGGTACCTCAATCACCCTCGCTCGAGATTTATCTATACACGTCTTAGACCATCCAGCAAGAGCCAGGACCAAGAACGTCATCGAGAACGAGGTCAAGAGAAGGTTATGGTGGCATCTTGTGACCACTGACTGGTAAGTTCATTCTGATGTTTTGAGAAAAGTGGAGCACTAATCCTATCGCAAGGCTCCTGGGTAGTATGCCTAGCCCGCAAGAGGGAACTTACAGCATCAATCCTCGACATTGTCATGTCAACAAACCGATGAACGTTGACGATGATGACCTTGTTGGAGAGAACATCAGTGATAGACCAATGTCGGAACCAACCGAGATGTCTTATTTCCTGGTCAGAACTGCTGGTGGGGAGTTGTTTCGCGTCCTTGCTGATCTTGTCCATCCACTGGCATCGGGAGTGAATAGCGTCGACTATAATGAGATCATTGCTCTTGAGCGAAAGACGGCGAGAATTGCAGAAGAACTGCCATATTACTTCCAGCTTGATGAGGACAGTCGCAAAAGGACGGAACCATATCTCAGCAAGTATCCGCAGTTGGCGACACAGAGATATCTCTTGCAACAAGGACTACACTGCCATCGAAGCAGAATACATCGACCATTCCTCATTCGCGGCTCTCTGGACGCGGAATTCTACTTCTCTCGCAAGGCCTGTCTAGAATCTGTTCGAAAATGCCTGGAGGTTCGCCGTCTTATGAACCAGGAGAAGCGTAGTGCGGTGTGGCCCATCGCAAGATTGAACTTTGTTCTATATCATGTGTTTATGGCTGCACTTACATTGGCACTTGATCTGTGTTTCAACAAGTCGGCAAGCGAGGCGGAAGACCAAAGCCGGCGAGCAGAATTGAAAGAGGCTTGCTTGATGCTTCAGGAATCGAAGGCGGAGATGCCGACCGCTAATCGCTTCCTGACTCCACTGATGGACCTATTGCGAAAGCACAAGATCCAATTGCAGGACTCTGGGCCGCAAAACCAGTACCTCACACCAGCTGAATCCACATCGGGTGCACAGATAGTGGGTCCGAATATACCCATCTTGAGTCAGGACGCAACAGTCCATTTGCAAAGAGCGCCGGAGCAGAACCTTTCCATTGGGTCAGATGTCGGCCTCGATAGCTTGTGGGAAGAATTCATCAACATGGTTCCGGACTCGAATGCTCCAGGGTGGGATGATCTTCTGGCTGATTTCAACCAAGCAAGCTTGTTCATGGGTGTATAGGCATCCAAATGCTTTATTCCATCTCTTTCATGCATGTAGTGGACCAATGATGCTTTTCGAGATACAACGCGGTCGTCGTAGAAGCTTGTCGCGTCGTGTTCTTGTATAGGCGCAATGAGTTTCAGCGGCGGATTGTTAGTACAGTCAAAGTTATGCATGTAGGAGAGAATCAGCAACAGAGCCTGCCTAGGGTAGTGTAGAACCACAAGGGTAATCAGCGTTTTGAGATGTGTAAAGCACGAAAGTCGTCTAGTAGTCGCGACTCCTGGAAGCACTCAACCTTCGCTTCCAACCCCAAATTGTAGCAACATAGCAGCATGGTGAATTCTGTGGGTATTCTGAACTATAGCATATCAACCACACATACACAGATATTCGAAAAGTATCAACCGACCACAGACAAGCATCGCAAGCCCCTCACAGAAGGACGAAAGCACCAAGAGCAGCGACACCGGCCATCCCCAAAGGACCCATGGTAGGAGCAGCGTTGCTTGTCTGCGCTAGAGCCGAGGAGCTCGCACTCGAAGCAGCACTGCTTCCAGAGGCTGCGGCACTACTTGCACTTCTAGATCCCGACGACGCGATTTGGCTGGCAGACGAGGCAATGGAAGAGAGGGATTGGGTTGCGGATGATAGGGAGGTGGAGGCAGAACTTCCAGAGGCAGTTGCAACGGCGGCAGCGCTGGTGCCTGATACTGAGACAGACCCTGCGCAGGAGGCTGCTGTAGGCTGAGAGGAATCAGAACATGGCCTCATCATGGAGTCGTTCAGACAAGACTCACGAGGTTGGTTACGCCAACGGGAGCGCAAATCTGTTTGGCATAGCTGAGAGCAGCTTGCTGGCCAGCAGTGTCGCAAGCAGTCGAAACACAGCATGAGATGGTGCTGATGAAGCTAGCGTCGCCGCAAATGCATTTGGGGTCCATGTTGCAGCTGGCGGGCAGAGCTTGGGTGATGCAGGCAATGGCACCTGATTCCTGTCTCAGTATTCGCGTTGGCATGATTTGATCATTGTCATTACATACAGCTGGGAATGCTGCCGAGCTGGGCAGTAGCCAGAGCAGCAGCAGCGATGAGAGTGAAAATGGTGGCTCGCATTCTCGCGGAAGGATTTGATCCTAGAAAAAGAAGAGAGTTGTTGAACGAAGGTGAATTTTCAGAAACAGAACGAATGGCTGTCTCCAGGAGAGGGTGGGATCATGTTCTTTATACAAATCCTGGTGATACATGCAACTTCAAGCCACACGCGGGACTTGGACCAGACAAGTTTTGGCGAAGGATCCAGCCAATGCTGCTGTCCGCGTTGAGTCCTAATTGGTCGAGGTGAAGATGTGATGCTGCAAAGTTCAGACTGAACTGGAGCAAGTGCTGAGGGGCAAACTCAGATCGACTATCTTTCCATCAACATCCAAAAGGCGGCAAAGCCATGGGCTTAGGAGTCTTCCATGTTGGTGTGGTCAGTTCAATACAAGGCGACGCGCAGCGCGAGTTATATTGTGCCAAGCAAGTTTAACCGCGAATCGTGGGGTTAAACTCTCATGTTCAACGGCGCTTGGGGATCAGTGGGACCAAACTCCAGACCCTTGTCGCTCCCTGCGCAGGTCCATGTCTTTGTCTCCCAACCTCCGAAAAAAAAAAAAAATGCGGACAAAACCCGAACGGTGCAGCTCAACATCGAAGCATCCCAGAAAAATCATCTGCTTGAACAAGCCTCGGTCACACTGTGAAAGGGCGAATCACGATTGGACAGCGTTTCATGCTCAGCTGAAGCCATGTTTTGTGGCTTGACCCAAAGAAGAGTGTGATCAGTCGGTACGATCAGCGAAGTATACTCGTCTGCTGCCCACGGCTCTCAGCTCTCAGCTCCTCCTCGCAAACCTGACTCCCGAGTGAGACAACTCCGTTCTGGTCATTGAGATAAATGTTGTTTCTCTGTTCGGTTGCCATCAATTCGTCTAATCTCAACTTGGAGCGCATCGACCTTTGCTTCTAGTGAAAACACTTTGCAGCGTCGGACTCGACATGGCTCTCGGGATACTGGAGCCCAGAACGGAGAACGTCCCTGGCACTGTCCAAGTCACCCACAACAGCGACAATGAGCTATTCACATCACGGACGACAATTCTCGTGCCACAGCCTACAGATGATCCGAATGATCCATTGGTAACGCATATCGAGACAACTTGGTCGTGGGACGCACAGAAGTCAGCTAGCACCGAGTCTTCTCTTGTCTCGTCTTCAAAGTGGCTACCGGTCGATATCGCCTTTTTGTCGTGCTTGACAAAGTTGTTGACCAGAAGCTACTGCTTTGAGCGCTCTTGCCGAACTGAGCTGGCAAGTGTGTTATCTTCTGACAGCTGAGATACCACTGCATTGCAAGACAGACGACGGTTCCAGTGTGCTTCTGTGCAACTACGTCCAAGTCGCCGTGTGACCACTGCTGATAGTCATACAGAACTGGCCTCTCTGGCAGCGCGATATCATCCTCGTGATACTCTGTATCGTCTCGGTCCTTGCGACCACCGCCTCACCTCTGCTGGCCGCAGACTCGGTCGAACTCGCACTAAAGTTTCAGTGCACATTCCAAGAAGCAGCCCTTCTCACAGCGTACCACCTAGCTGGTGTTGGTGTGGGAAGCTTGCTGTTCGTCCCGCTTGCAAGAGTTTGGGGGAAAAGACACGTGTTTCTGCTTGGGTCATTGCTCATGATCGCGAGCTCAGCATGGGGAGGATCCACACACAAGGGATACAACTATGCGAGTATGCTATGGGCACGAGTGGTTCAAGGAGTCGCTTTGGCTCCGTTTGAATCACTCATCAATGCATGCGTAGGAGATCTCTATTTTGTTCACGAGCGTGGTCTGCGCATGGCATTTGCGAACGTGTCGCTCTTCGGCGGTGCGTTTTTGACCCCAGTGTTTGTTGGTATGATTGCCCATGATATTGGCTGGCAATGGTCGTTTTACTTTATCGCCATCTTCATGGGCGGCGGTTTCCTGCTGCTTCTGTTCTTGTGCCCCGAGGTTGCATACCACCGACCCGATCGGCTCAACACGGATATCATGACAGCCAGCTCGGATTCTCTGGGTGCAAACGCCCTCTCCTACAACGAAAAGTCGCCAAATGAACAAGTTGTTGCCAGAGTCAGAGGCAATGCTTGGAAGCCTCTGCGCATCTCACCCTTCAACGGACGCAAGACTGACGAATCCTTCTGGAAGCTGTTCCTGCGACCGTTTCCTCTCTTTTTGCATCCAGCTGTCATCTGGGCTTGCCTGCTCCAGGGTGTTATCATAGGCTGGACAGTAATGGTAGGAGTCATTCTGTCGCTAATCTTCCTCGGACCGCCCTTATTCTTCAACGAAGAACAAGCTGGCAAGATGTACACCGCTGCATTCATCGGAAGCATACTCGGCCTTTTGATAGCCGGAGGCTTTACCGAACTCACCACGCGCTTCATGGTCCGGCGCAACAATGGAAAATACGAGCCCGAATTCCGAATCCTGCTCGTCATCCCAACCCTCATCTTTGCTGCGATCGGGCTTTATGGCTTCGGCATCACATCAGCCAAAGTAGCACGCTATGGCTGGATCGTACCGGAAATCTTCCTCGCCTTCATTGTCGCTAGTATGGTCATGGGTGCCACAGCCTCGGCGCAGTATCTGCTCGACGCACACAGAGACATTGCAGTCGAATCGTTCACTTGTCTGATCATCTTCAAAAACGTGTTCTCGTTCATTCTGGCATACTTCGCCTATACCTGGGTCTTTGCTGGGGGTATCGAGCGACTGTTTATCGTATTCGGCAGTATCGAGGTCGCTATTTGCGCATTGAGCTTGCCGATGTATGTATTTGGCAAGATGAGTCGCGAGTTCTTCCACCGGCATGATTTGTTGCAGCTGTTTGGGTTGAGATGAGAGTAGTAGATCTCCAGAGAGATCGAGCACCAAATCATCCTTTTTCGCGTCGTGCAACTTTGTGACTGTTCGTGGTCAGCTTTCGAGGCATGGAGCCAAAAAATTATGTCGGAATATCACGGCATTGTTTGCCCGGAACTTCCCGACACGCCTTTGCAGAGAAACGGCCGTTTTCTCTTTCTCTCCTCATCATCAAAACACATCAAAGCAAAGACGCAACTGAATTGAAGTTGGCTCCATCTTTCCATTCCTATTACCCGAAAGGGAAACTCCTAGAGAAGGATCGCAAGATTGGAGTCAAGACCTGACTCTTCTCGAGGACATCTCCGCATCCAGTATCCGGAGTGAATTTCCCGAAGATAAGGATCTGGCCTGTCGTTGGCCTGCTCAATTTCTAGACCTGGTTTGCTAACAACAACGAACTGTATGACTGTAAACTACAGGGATGTCCTACGTTCTATCGATGGCTTATCTTCGTTCCTGCCTGTCAAGAATTGTTGTTTCAAGTTCGCATGCTAGCAAGATTGATATCACGTTCACCCTATAGAGATGCATGTCTAAGTAGTATATATTCTGTTCTCTCCATCTTGTATGGAAGAGCTGAGCTTGCTTGACACAACATAAGTATCTTGCCCACTTCATTCATTATGTCGGACGCTGTGGATCAGAAAGTGTTTGACCGAGCAGCCGCAGACGATGTCGCTCTCGAGAAACTTGGGTATCAACAGGGTTTGTGTTCTTCAAACATTGCAGTTTGACCGCAGCTTCTAACCTTGGTATAGAGCTCAAGCGGACGTTCAATCTGGTCAGCATGATCGGGTTCTGCTTTTCGATTGTCTCTAGCTGGACAGCATTATCCGGTGTGCTGATCATTGGAGCAGAAAGTGGTGGACCGCCAGTCATGATCTGGTCATGGGTGGGAGTTTGTGTGTTCACCATGGCTGTCGCTCTATCCATGGCCGAGATGTGCTCAGCCTACCCTTTGGCAGGTGGTCAGTACTCTTGGGCTGCCATTCTAGCGCCGCGGAGCTGGTCTAAAGGACTGTCTTATGTCTGCGGATGGTTCATGTTGATCGGCATCATCGCTATGGGTGCCGTAGTCAACTTTATCGCTTCCGGATTCATCCTCGCTATGGCTGTTCTCAACAACCCCGAGTATGAGATCACTCGTTGGCATTCGACTCTGGTGGCATACGCAGTCGCTATCGCCGCTCTTTCGTTGAACATCTTGTGTCCCCAGATGCTGCACAAGATGACCAACTTCTTCCTCATCTGGAACATGGGATCCTTCCTGATCATCCTCGTTACCATCCTCGCCACAAACGACCACAAGCAAACTCCCAGCTTCGTCTTCTCGGAGTTTCAGAATTTCACCGGGTTCAATAAGCCGTATGCTGCAATCTTGGGTCTATTGCAGTCGGCTTTCGGTATGTGTTGCTATGATGCCCCGTCACACATGACAGAAGAGATCAACGACGCCAGAAAGGTTGCTCCCAAAGCAATTGTTCTCTCCGTCTCTCTTGGCGCAATCACTGGATTTGCGTTTTTGATCGCAGCATGTTTTTGCATGGGGTCGATCGACGGCGTGGCCGAGAGTGCCACTGGCGACCCAATTGTTCAGATCTTCTACGACTCGACGCAGTCCGTTGCTGGTGCTTCGTGTCTGACCTTCCTGATGGTCATGATACAGTTCTTCTCGGCAATTTCGCTACTTGCGGAAGGTGGTCGTGCAGTTGTAAGTGGACTCTCTTCCCTCCTCGTGTGCGAAGAACTGTCACAATTTAGCTGTGGAGATACACGATTCTTCAATAGATCAGAAGTGTAGTCATGGAAATGCTTGGGGATTATATCCCTCCATGGACATTACTCAAATCTAGAAAGTATTGTGTATTTCTATCGCTTAAAGCATCATTCTCTGGCTATACTCAGCTCCGCTAACAGACAATCCTCCAGTACGCATTTGCCAGAGACCGTGGTCTCCCCTTCTCCAACGTACTTAGCAAAGTACACCCTACGAAGCAAGTCCCAATCTATGGTATCCTCTTAACCTTCACAATACAGATAGCTCTGAATTCAATCTACTTCGGTACAGTGACAGGCTTCAACACCGTCGTCTCGATCGCCACAGAAGGCTTCTGTAAGATTAAGCCCTCAATTTCAAACGATACCATCTACTGACCAGAAAACCAATCTCAAACAGACGTCTCCTACGCCATCCCGATCTTCCTCCGCGTCATCGCTCCACTCACAAAACCAAAGGCAGCCCCTAGACTCGAGGGTCCATGGAACCTCGGGCGCTGGAGTTTGCCGATCAACGCAATGGCATTGGTGTGTCTGCTCTTCACATCCATCACGTTCAATTTCCCCACTCTCAAGCCAGTCGATTCGGAGAACATGAACTGTACTTCTGCGGCTGTGGGGGTGGTCATGGTTGTTGCGTTGATCACTTGGTTCACAACCGCAAAAGGAAAGTTCAGAAGTCCTGGTGTGGATGAAGAAGTGATCATCCATAGTGCGCC
The DNA here is from genome assembly GCA_019677095.1 of Aureobasidium sp. SLJ-2021a. Taxonomy (NCBI): domain Eukaryota; kingdom Fungi; phylum Ascomycota; class Dothideomycetes; order Dothideales; family Saccotheciaceae; genus Aureobasidium; species Aureobasidium sp. SLJ-2021a. Next base: position 896,070 of record JAHRBU010000003.1, read on the forward strand.
GCACGCCGAGGGCGAGCACGAAACTGAGATGGTAGGGGACGAGAAAGTTCTGAAGAATGCGTATTGAAGCTGTTGTATGGGCTGGACAATCCACGCAGCAGCACCCGTTCGTTTGAACGTGAAGAAATCGTATCTCGAGTTACCTGGCCACTGCAGTGGTTCCTTCATGAATCTTCCACCCACAGCTCTTGAGCTCCGGCGAGCATTTGGATGTGATTGTGGAGAAGGGACGGGTGGAGGGACGAATGGACTGAGCGATGGAACAAAATATGGAATGCCTGGAAGCGTTGAGATTTACAAGACTCAGTTCTTAATTCGGGAGTTATACGCTTGTTACGTTCGAAGCTATTGACACCACATTAATCTGGATTCTGTAGCGAAAACAGCGACTATTACATCAAGAGCAGCTAATTCACAACATCATCACAATCCTTTCAAATCCATGAAGAACTTGTTAGCCCTCAACTGCTCGTTCTCAGCAACCATGGTCTTGAGTCTCTTGACCTGTTCCTTGCCATCCATATTTTGACCCTCGGTCTCTTGCTTCCAATTCACTAGTAGTTCCTTGAGCAGTCTGTTTCCTTCCGCAACATCCTCCTTGCTTGCGTTCTTGAGCTCCGACTTTGCCTCTTCGTTCTTGCCGGCAAAATCTTCCAACTCATCTGCCTTACGCTTAGCCATTGAAATGACCTTTTGAGGGAAGCGGACAAGTTCGGCAACGTGAATACCGAAACTCTGATCACTGATACCAGGCTCGACTTTGTACATGAGCAAGACTTGAGGCGCAGAGTCTGCCGATGAGCCATCACTAACATCCGCGACGACATGCAGATTCTGGACTTGTGAGTAGGTGTCAACCAGTGCTGTCAGCTCGTGGAAATGTGTTGCAAAGAGTGTGAAAGCACCGATCTCCTTGATGATGTGCTCACTGATTGCCCAGGCCAGACCGAACCCATCGTAGGTGCTTGTTCCTCTACCCAGTTCATCGATGATGATCAGACTCTCTTTTGTCGCCGATTTGAGGATGTTGGCTGTCTCGAGCATCTCGGCCATGAAGGTAGAAACACCCTTGAGTTGACTGTCGCTGGCACCTACCCGAGCAAGAATACAGTCGAAGAGGGTGAGCTCAGCAGATGTGCAAGGTACAAAGCAGCCCATCTGGGCCATCAGGGCGATGACACCGATCTGACGGATGTATGTACTCTTACCACCCATGTTAGGTCCTGTAATGACCAAGAATTCGGAGTCGTCGCGTTTGAGGGTAACATCATTGGGCATGAAGGTAATTTCGTCTTGAGCTTCCATGCAAGGATGACGAGCCTCAATGAGAACAGTATCACCAGTACCACGAGGGTGCATCTTCGGTCGGCAGTAGGGCGTGGGTGCATGAAGAGCGACGTGAGCGAACGAGACAATCACATCCATGTGTGCAAGGATGCCGGCAAGCTTCTCGACAACGGGGCAGTATGAAGCCGCGACTCCAACGACTTCCTGTACTAGACCACTCTGAGTGCGATTGTAGTTCTCGGAAAGCTGATCATGCTCTCTACGTGACGCCTGCAGGGTGGTTGTGGTGAAATAGACGCCGTTCTTCTGCGTCGAGCATTCCTGGTACTGCTTCTTGTTGCGGATCGTGCCAGCTTCTGCTCTCGTGATGCGGAAGCACCAACCATGAACTTTGTGATTCTCGAGGAAGAGCTTCTTTTCGGTATCAAGACCGAGATCATCTCCAACTCTGGCATGTTCCTTGTCCATGTTGTAACGAAGTTTGTCAAGCTTTGCTCGAATTATCTTCAAGCTTTCGTCAAAGTCGGATTTGATGATGAACTCGTGGTTGTCAAGCGCATCCAGATCGACTGTGGTCTCCACCATCTCCTGCAACTTGCCCAGAGCATCAGCACACTCGCGTAGCTTGTTGGTGTATTCCCTGTCAAGAGGATCTTTGTACTCCTCATCCATGACTGCCTCAAGAGTGCCGATAAAACCAGGTATGCGGATAGCGACCTGATAAACGCGAATGACATCTTCCAGGTTGGCGTTCTTGCGTTGGAACTTCTTGGCCAAGCGGTACAGGTCGGGAATGGACCTGAGGTGATCTGAAGACATCGATTCGAGGAGCTGGGTATCATTGACGAATGCTTCCACGAGTTGCAATCTGCGCTCGATCTCTTCCAGATTCATAAGAGGCTGCTTGAGCCACTGGGCGAGTAGTCGACTACCGATGGGTGTCTTGCAGTGGTTGAGCAAGCCATACAAGTTCATCGTTTTAGAGCCATCCTTGGGACCAGGCATGAGGTTAAGAGCCTTCAATGCAGATGCGTCTAGCTTCATGTATTGTGAAAGGTCGTGTTGGTAAAGTTGATATTGTCCGTAGTTAGAAGAGTCTGACATGGCGCCCAGATACTTGACAAGCGCAGCCGAAGCTCCCATGGCCAATCTCAACTCTGTCTGCGGCAGAGTCGAGGTGCGTTCCTCACGCAGCAGCCTGTTCAAGTCCTGCTCGATGTCTTTGCTGCTAAAGTCCGCGGATGGGCGTTCTGACACGGCGCATTGGCAATTGTCTGCAATGGCCCGTAGCTTGGCCAGCTCTCCATCCTTCTTCTGTCCGTCGTACTGCACAAGGACTTCTCGAACACCCAACTGAATGATTAAGCTCTCGAAGTTGGAGTAGATGTCGTTGTCCACAAATTCACTCACACCGAGCTCGCGTACGCTTGCGTCGGCGAAGCAAACACCAACATTACGTGCTTCTGATGCTTTGGCTGACACCTTGACGGCGAGAATGATGGGTGCAGCTTCCATGCTGCTGCCGAGCTCGTCTTCAACATCCTGGAGATTTCCTGGTGAGGCTTGTTTGACAAGAGTGAATTTGTTCTTGCCAGTAGATGCCCAGATCTCAATACGTTTGCCGAGACGAAACAGAGCTTCGCGTAAGAAGTTACGGAAGACTGTTTGTGAGAGTGTGACGGATGGAAGTCCAGGGTCGCGGCCAAGTTGCTTGATTACCGAGGTTGTCTTGTATTGATTTTGTGCAATGAATTTGGCGTCATCGCCATGTGCTGTGTAGTAGTCGTTTCTGTCAAAGAGTCGTATCGTATCGTCGTCTGTTCCTGACAGGTTTTTGAAGAACTTGATGAAGCCGTACTCGTCGTCGACTTTGAGCTCTGGTCTTGATGCCATGGTTGTGTGATTGGTGTGATGGTTCAGTGAAGCTGACTGTTTGACGCTCGAATTGGTGCGGGTACAGGATCGAGAAAAGAGAATGTGCACAAAGAACAATGTCTCGATGTTTTGATGGAGTGTCGGTAGATGGCGAAACGCGTCGCTGCCATCGGTACGCGACTGACGCGAACCACTTTGAGAAAGAGCCGCACAGACCACAAGCACCTTTCCCACCTGCTCGGCTATATCTTCCTCGCTGTCTGCATTGTCAGGCAAGAACTTTGTCCCTTTTCACTTGCTGTTTCAACGAACCCAAGAACAGCTTGGAAGAATATCTATCTATACACAGCCTAATATCGTCCATGTGGCATGCTTACTGCTATGAAATCTCACCCAAAGCCCTATCGAACCTTTCCTACCTCCAAGCTAAACCAGTGACAGAGACCAGTGATGCTGTCACGTTCATGACTTGTCGCATTACAGGGTGTTGATCGAACCAATTTCACGTCTGAGACTATATTCGGACTTCAACCTCTTGATTTCTGCACTGTTGGTGGTCAAAGGATGCTTTCCGGTGTTCCCAAATAGGGACTGCGGTGTTGATGGCAGCTGACTCGTGACAAATCTTACCGAGTCACCGCTTTCCTTCCCTTCTTTCTTAATCCTTGATAAATGCCCAACTCTGAGTAGTTTGACTTTGTATATTGACAGCATCTATTCACGTTACAAGGTGATCACCCGTCATGGATTTGGAGCTGGCCAAAACACTGGGATGTATCGTCCTTAGAGGCAATTACATCAATAACATCGCAGAAAGTTCACCTTCATTTTCTCCACACAAGCCGAATACTCCATACCATGTCACATTGTTCACCAAAGCCGAGATCCAGGAGTTCAACGATAAACAAAAGCTAGAAATCGAGCAATACCTCAGGAACCCACCCAATCCGACACCACCAGTCGATCTAGGAGTTGGGATACGAGGCTCCGTCGCATTCAACGTACTCTTCTGGCCACAAGGAATCAGACTGAGATCTCTATTCGGACTATCCAGGAAAGACTTCCATATCACCTTGTCACCAAAGGACAATCACGACATCGAGAAAGGCGTCCATGCTATAACTCGTTGTAAACCCCTGACCATAGAGCAAGTTGACCAGATCGTCTCAACTTGCTTTTCGCTAGCGATACATCCTTCCAACACCCGAGAACATGCACTGGAAGTTGTTCGATTCGTTGCAAGACTTCACGTCTCACGTCTGTCAGAAGTCGCATTCGACAAGGCATGGCAACTGTTCTTCAAGCTCTCCTACAGGGCAGAGTGCTCCGGACTCGCCTTTGACTACCTTGAGTCATATCCCAACAGTATTGCTGCACTACTGCGCGCAGCTCGCTGCTGTGAGATGCCCCAGCAAGCAAAACAAGCCATGTTCATGTTTGCTCAAGCAACACATCTGTTGCCCGACGACCGTTATACAACCAAAACACAGTGCATCGAAGCACTAGTGAAATGTTCGAAGTATACTGAGTTCGGACCGTTCTTCCTCAATCACGAAGTCGAAGATTGGAAGAACAATCGAATTCTTTACTCTACATACGGGGACGCATTTCGCGACCCCAAAGTACGCCATCTTATCATGAGGGAGGTCAGGAGCATCATGACTGATGGGGATTTGGCTTCAAACCTGCCTTCTGTGGCCTCCAATCAGGATGTGTTTACGCCAATGGGAGGAGAACTTTACAGGTTGCCGAGGTTCTTTCGTTGGCTGGCGCCCTTCAGACTTGCTGTAATGAGTACGCCACGCTCTCAAGAAGATGTTCAGGCACTAATAGTTCTGGGTGTCACACTGGTCGTCACCTTAACAGAAGAAGGACCACTACCAGTGGAATGGTTCGAAAATACGCCCTGTCGAAACCTCTTCTTGCCAGTGCGCAATTACCAGGCACCCACAAACGAGCAAGTAGACACATTCATCGATTCCATGGATGATCTGCCGACTGAAGAAGCTGCCCTGGTCCACTGCGGTGGTGGAAAAGGCCGTGCTGGCACTTTTGCTGCATGCTATCTCATGGCTAGAGGATATGATACGACGCCGTCCAAAAGACATGATGGCAAAGACTATGTCCGCATGTACCCTGCGGATGCCATGAAGCTCTTACGTCACTTGCGACCTGGCAGTATTGAAACAACCGAACAAGAGACGTTCATCAGGGATTATGCACAATACCTGATAAGTGGCCAAGAGAAAGTTGCTGCCCCAAAAGCATCACTCCCTGAGTCAGAAGCTCCACTTGAGCTTGATGGGAAACTGCCTGGATCTCCTTCCTTGATTGTATGCTGCGGCATACCCGGTTCGGGCAAAAGTACTTTCGCGTCACACCTCACAACTGTTGGGTACACTGTGATTTCCCAAGATGAACTGGGCAGCAAGACTGCCTGTCTCAATGCTTTGTCCAACGCGCTGGAAAATGGGAAAAAGATAATCTTGGACAGATGCAACCCTTATGTCGAAGATAGGGAGCAATGGTTGGCACATGCATTCCATCCAGGTGACGCGCTATGTGTCCGCTTTGATGTTGACCCTGAGGTGTGTGTCAGAAGAGCTGATGCTCGAACAAACCATCCGACTATTGCAGCAGGAAGAGCGAAGAGAATCGTGCATTCGTTCGTCAAGACCTTTGTCCCACCGACCAGAAAAGAAAAGTTTGCCTGCATCGCTAGGGTGTCGTCAAACCTCGCTGCGTCTGATCTTTTATCGAGACTCGGAGTCACCGTCAGAAAATATGTTCAAGCAGATGTGACTAGTGAGCCAATCAACGTGGTTGACGAAACATGTCTTGCCACAGCAGCAGAAGTACCAGCAAGACCATTCATCCACAAATTCCCTCGGACAAGGCATCTCTTCAACATCGGCTCTGCATCGCGCGATGACCTGATTCTCTCCTCCTCCGACGCTCAAGCCTTCCTCCAACCATCTGACTCATCTACAACAGTCGTTGTCGAGGAGAAAGTGGACGGCGCGAATCTCGGCATCAGCCTCGACTCCTCTGGCGCGTTTAAAGTGCAAAACCGGTCCCACTATGTCAATAGCAAGTCGCATGCCCAATTCAAAAAACTGGACAAGTGGTTAGATGACCACTATGAAAGCTTGAGCACTGTTCTGAACGCAGAGAGCAACCAACCCGGTAGATGGATACTCTATGGCGAATGGTTGTTCGCCAAGCACTCCATCCACTACACCAATCTTCCAGATCTGTTCCTCGCTTTCGACCTCTTCGATTCCCAGACCGGCAGTTTTCTCAGCAGAGAAGCATTGAGTGAGAGACTCAAGGGTACGAGTATATACCAAGTCAATCGTTTGGAAGTAGAGAGTCTGGAGGAGCAGTCACTACTCGACATCGTGCGCTCACAACAGTCGAGCTATTACAAAGGCGTCATAGAAGGAGTTTACCTTCGCAGACAGAAGGATGGCAAGACCGTCGACCGTGCCAAGATTGTTCGGTCGGATTTTATTGCGGGAGACGAGCATTGGAACCGCAGAGGCGTGACGCCGAATCAAGTGATGAGATATCATTGAGGAAAGAAGGATCGGAAAGCCACGGTGACAGGAGAAACTTCCCATGTGCAATGGTGTGTCACATGTACTGCTATCGAAGTGGTAGGGTTGCCTTTTGGGTAAAGCTTGTATCTACTGAGAGTACACATCTCACCGGATCATTAGTATGGTTCTCAAAACGTACCGTGTGTTTTTATAGTACCTTGTTGCAACACCCTGTTCTTCTAGGGCTTCGGTCGGAAGACAAGATCGTGTCGAGCCCTGCCTATACGCTTCTATCATCCTCACGCTCGCTCTCGTATCGTCATTAAGCGGCAAGCAACCTTTGGAAACGCACAGTTGAAGGTTTATCGGCCACTCTCATGAGATGTAGGATGATATCAAGATACCGTGGAATTCTCACATGAAAAGAGAGATACTTGGATTCCATGCAGAAGCTAAAAGTAGAAATATTTGGTCAGGCAGAAAGGACGAAACTCGCACCAACTCTCTTTCGACAAGCCGATGATGTGGAGTTGAGTGAGTCTTGGACAGCACAAGAAGCAGTACCTGATGACAGTGAGACATTGATTGGGTGCATACCTGTCTTTCTCTCACAAAGACATGGAACAATGCGTGAACTAACATTTAGCAAGAAATCACCGGAGCTTGACACCATGAAGGGTGAAAAGTGCCAAAGACAGGCACACTTGAGATCTCCATTGTTCTCCTGCTCAATTGTACCAAAGCCCCCTTTTCCCTTCTAGAGAAACCTCCCACGCTTACCCACGAACCCTCGCAAATGAAACTGTGCCCAAGAAGAGAAACCCAACAGGCGAGAAACCCCCCTGGCTCTGTCCTCGTCCAGTCTACACAGGACAACAAACCACGCACCGACAACCACCAACATTCTCCGTCATGATACTGTGCAAATGATCCACAAACGAACTAACAGATCGAAACTGCCTGCCACTCGGATGTCCCACCACACTCAAATCCGACCCCTTGAACAGCGCATAACCCCTCGGAGGCTCGCCCTCAAAGTTGACCGCTTGACCACCTGTTTCCCAAAAAAATCAGCTACAGGCCCAAGCCCAAGGCACAAACAACCGCAACATGACTTACTCCACTGACGCACAAGTTCAGAGCGCGCATTATACGCAACAGTGAGCTTTTCAAGAAACCCCTTGTCCGAGACCCGGGTTTTGTTTTTCGGCCATGTGGTGTCTGTGCCGATGCCATCGCTGGTGAACGCTTCATCGCTGACGTCGAAGTTTTGGTGGCCGGAGTTTATGCCTTTGGGGTTGAGCTTTGGGGTTGTGGTGCGCGAGTTTGGGTTTGGGCGTGGGATGGAGGGGTTTGGTGGGTTTCTCCATTTTCGGGGGTCGGGGTCTGCCATGGTGGTGGATTTTGAAGGTGAAGTGAGTTGGGTGGAAGTGGAAGTGGAAGTGGAAGTGGAAGTGGAAGTGGAGTGGAAGTGGGTGTGTGGGGAAGGGGGAAGGAGTTGTGTAGATTGATGGGTTTTTGTAGACGAGGGAGGTTTCCGGGGCGATGGGAAGATGGTAGAGAAGGTTCCGGATTCATGGCATGGCTTCTTTGGACGACTTTGACGCAACAGAGCTTTCTTGTGTTCTTATATCGAGACAAGCTTGTTTGATGGTTGTTGTTCAAGTCGAAAGGGGGCTTAGGAACGCTGCTATGTCCTAGGTTAGTGTTGTTTTTGGTACTGTAGAGTCTCCTTTACCCTCGTGTTCATCTTTGTGGGTATCTGTGTAGATAGAACTTCGTATCTTGATTACAAGTAAACACTAGCGAGACTCAGAGAACCTAACTCTGTCTGTCGGTATTGCCCGTGGTTATTCATCTTCTAGCTGGATCGCAAAATCATTGTCCTTGTGTGCTACAAGAACGCAAACGGCCGATGTTAGGGGTGAAGAGTGAGTAGCTGCTTGACTGATGGAGCCGGGTGTAAGTGAAGTCCAACTAGCAATGACATCTTCGCTCTACAATGTGGTGTTAGTGCTACCGGAAGCATCTTATAAACTCTATAGTTTCAGGCGGCGGCCTGTGAATCTAACATGGTTAGAATATGGTCGGTTACTTTCTGTTGAATGCTGCTTTCGCCTCTGTACAATAGGTTGACAGCAAGCTGGTATTTCCATAGTATGTGTTATATCTTTGTCTCTATAGGGGTTTCGATGCATCACCTTCTGTACGTTGCATCAACGCAACAGCTTTGATATGGGCGAGTGGGTCATGAGGACAGAGCTCCACTGTGTACGGTCGTGGACGCCGTTGTCTTGCTCGAGTGCTTCTACGTGCAGTGCTCGAGGCAAAAGGTGACTTTTGTGAGACGTCGCGTGACTCCTTGGTTCCGCTCTTGCGTTGCTTCTCCGGCTTGTTTCGATACAGTCTTGGATGTAACGGTATTGTGGACGCCAGCCTCGATGTTGCTCATATTGAGCTGATTACGGTTGGCCGAGAAGGTTCTTGGTTGGTAGTTGGTCCCTGTAGCCATGAGCAAAGGTACGAGGGGTTCACTTGTAGAGCGGCACTTGAGTTGAAAAGTGCTCAAATCAGGAGTTTGGTATCAGTGTAAAAGGGACTTTTCATTATTGTGTTGGTCATCATGATTGCGTGTCTGGTAGACGGACGGCAATGTCGCCGGATTGTGTAATGTAGCGGACCCACGGCAGGGAAGGGTATTGCAGCTGTAGACTTGAGTCAGCGTGTGCGTAGAGAGCTGGCACGTCTTCTTCTTACCTTGGGTTCGATGATTTTGAGATATCTGACGTTGATGCCGGATGTGGTAAAGTATGGAATCTGGAGACACGTCAGCAAATGTGAGAGATGATGCAAGGCGCACAAGATATACCTCAAACTTGACGTTGATAGGTCTCTTGCTCTTGCCACGATCGCCAACGCCACCCATGCTGCCACCGAAGCCACCCATCATACCACCACCCTTTTCATCGTCACCGCGCACTGACGGCAGACCCAGCTCGGCACGCATCAGGAATTCCTTGCTACCACCAAACTGCTTGATCTTCCAGACGATAGCGCTCTGCTCGGGTGCATAGTGGACGGAGCCAATATTCGTCCTGAAGCGTGGTGTGTCGGCATCTTCTGGTACGGGAATGGAAATCTCGACATTGTTTGCTGTGGAGCGGCGCTTGAATTGTGCTTTTGCCTTGAGCATGTATTCGATACGGCTGCCAGAGTGGTTTTCGACGATGCATTCGACCCAGATCAGAGGCTTGACTTGGGTGTTGAGGCGGTAACTCATGAGCTCAAACTCACCATCCGGAGGGATGAAGCTGATTGTGCGGTCGTTTTCGAAGCGCGACAGACGGACACACTGGTGGAATTTGACGTCTTCCATCTCGACGGCCTTGCCTCGGGTTGCGCGACCGGTGGTTTCGAACATGGCCTTGTCGTTGAGACCCAGTCGCAGCTCGGGCATACCGGACAGATAACACTTCATCTTAATGGCACCAAGAATCTCAGAGCGCAGCACGTTGCCAGTAGATGAGACGAGCAGGTTGAGAGATTCGACAACGTCGAGGAAGACTTCGTTCTTGCGGTAGCGGATTCCTTCCGAACGCCACGAGACGGCGTTTGTGACCGCGATGGGTGGTCGTGCCTGCACTTCCAGCTTGTGTGACTCTTGGGTGATGTATTCTTGCAGGATCTTGGATTCGGTCGTCTGAGGGTGGCCAAAGTCCATCATTTCGTCGAGCAATTCGTAGATGACGACAAAGTTGTCGCGGATACTCTCCTCTTCCAGTTCTTTGAAGTATTCGGTAAAGACCTCGACAATCTTGTGGAGGAACAGCAGGATTTCGGCGGCGTTAGAGTTGCGCTTGGTCAGGGCGAGGAGGTAGAGGTTGTTGTGGCGGATGTAGAGGTAGTTGATGCCTTCGTCGCTGAAGCAGGGGGGGACGGCCGAGCTCTCTTCTTCGGCTTCGGACAGGAGGATGGGGAACTTGTCGACGGCGCTCATGGGTATGTCGCCACGGTAGTTGCGCGCCAGAAGGGTCTGTTGCTGCGTCAGTGTGGGCTTGCAGTAGGAGCTGTCTGTTCAGACACACCTTGCCCTTGAGGTCGAGGAAGAAGAGGGCCGAAGCCATGATGCAGTGAGGGCGCTGCCGGTTGACCGTGGATTACTGTCGTGGCTCGGTGTGAGAAGCTCGGCAGTTGGGAAGCAGCGACTTCCTCTTTGAGGTGACTGATTAATTCCTGGTTGTTGCTATTGACGAGAGTCGTGACTGCCTCAGCCAGTTGCTTGTCTCCTTCCCCACACTCTGCTTAGACCAAGCCCACTTTCCCGGTTCAATCTCGGCAGTCACGACGATAAAACTTCCGCCGCGTCTGCCAAATCTTCCCTTCTCTTTCCTTCAACGCAGCCTTTTAGACAGTTCTTGCCGGCATCTGGTGCAGACTTCACGTTATGTGCAAGTCTGTGCTGTATTTCAATTGCTGGTTTGCGATCAGGTCGATGCGCAGACGGACAAGTGGTTCTATAAGAACTGGCTACGCATCATTTCCGTTGTGTAGGCGGTGTCAGAAGATCCCGACATCTCTTGAGTATTTTGAGTTTTCAATCATATCAAAACAACCATTTCTCATTCTTTGCCTTCCATCTTGGTGATTCAAGTCTTGTTTATTCTTTTGCTTCTGTCTTGATGATCAAACCCTTGTTCATTCTTTTCCCGCCCTCTTGGTGATCGAGTGTGTGTGCTGAGCAATCTCTGCGTAGATGAACCCAACCTTCTCACCCCTCACGTTGTCTGCCGATGCAGACTCGACCCTCTGCGCATCTAAACCTGTCGTCTGAAACTTGCCGTCAGAACCCGCGCCGCCCATCCCCTCAAGTTCAGTCATCAATAGTGACAAACTCCATCTTTGGCTGCTCCAACCTTCTCGCAGCCGCATACATTTTGCCCGCAAGCTGAAACAGCATCTCCTGCTGCACCACCCCAAACTCGCTCACCGTATCCACAGCTACATCTTCCACAAGCTCGGCCGCAGACTGCACGAGCGCGCTCCTGGTGCCTCCCTTCCATCTGGCGAGTCTGGTTTCCTCGGCGTGCACCATGGCACGTCCGTCCTTGTCGTGGAGATGGGCTTCCAGGTCTTCTTCTTCGAGTTCGAGGATGGCGGCAAAGGCCGAGGTGAGGTGGAGGGTGAGGAGGTGTTGAGAGGCATGCTCGAGGCGCACGTGGGCGTGGATGTAGATGCCGATGATGCGGCGCTCTTTGTCTGTGTTGTGGTCGCTTGAGGAGGGCATGGTGGTGGCGCTTTCTGGAGTTGGAGGTCAGATTTTGCCGTGGTCGTTTCGTTGGCTTGACACTCACTGTTGGTATTGATGTGGTTGGTTCTTGCGAATGGTCAGATGGTTGTTGCAAGAGCCAGAGCTGAGCCAGAGGTCAGGTGTGGGTGAGTTGTGAGGACAACTGGAAGTGAAGGCGAGTTGCAAGGCCTCTTGTACCGTCGCTGATTTCACCACGAGTCTCGGCAAACGAACACCCGTGAGACCTTTCTGTCCAAGCCATACTGACAATGCGATTCAAGACAATCTGGCGTTACGTCGAAACAAACACAACACAAAACAGAGACCTTGAGCAAACCCAACCAACAATGGAAAAGTTCAAGGATTCAATAGCTAAGAACCCTGACTCCACGGAGAAATACACAGATAGGTTTGTCAAGGAGTGGAAGTGGAGTGAGATGCCCCGGTGTCTTTGACAAGGTACACCACCAACACACACCTCGCTAACCGGATCCTCGTCGCCCTATCCTCTGCACCCTCGCTCCGTAGAAGCTGCTCCATAGCAGATCCTTCTCGAACATATAGACACTAGGAGAATTATAACCGAACAAGCCTCTATTCTATCGATTGGACAAGCAAACACGGGTACCTATAGCGGTAGCAAGTCCTCATAGGCGTTAACAAAGCCCTACCAGAACTCCTAGCACACTCTGTTGTACTTCCCTTATAGATTACCACCTATCGGCTGTACGCGACAAGAGTCCTACTAAGATTGTAGAGCGAGGTGTCCATCATCGCCGCTAGACAAAGACACTTTATGTAGGATATGTTAGAGACAGGGGATTGGGATGTATCATCCAGCTTCAACTGTCTCTTATGAACACCTGAACACTAGGTATACCATCAAAATACACAGTGGTAGCGATATTTGCCTGGATGATCCAGCACAATAAGAACTTGTTCGTCCCGGGCTCTCTTGAGCCAATACGCTAAGACCGGAAAACTCTCTATATTTACATAATTGATTGGAAGCGTAAGCTATAGCGTGGAGAGTCAAGTCTCGAAGACGTGGATCTGACATCCCACAACCACAGCCACGACTCCAAGATACTCTTACACCACAGACCCAGAACAATAGCCCAAGACCCCAAACCATCAAGAATCTCCCCATCACCCCATCCCACCTCCCCCTTCCCTTCCCACATCCTCACAACCCCCTACCCAACCCTCCCTCCTCCTTTCCCCCCACAACCATCAAATTCCTCGGACTCTCCTCATACCCAAACACCGGCACCACACTTACCCCCTGCACCCCCTCCCCCTTCAAAAAAAACACTCTATCCAACACAATCACCGACTCGACAACCCGACACAACAACACCGATAACGTCCACAACACCGCTGTTTCCCCTTTTCTATGCCTATACTTTTGCTCATAAGTCGCAATGTCCGTTTCTGTAATGTGGGTGTGGAGGTCGAGGTGCAGGGAGGAGAGGGCGCGGGAGGTGTAGGTGTGCAAGTCGACCAAATCGCTGTTTCTGATGGCCCACACTGGTCGTTGAGTCCCTTGGGGCATGAGGTTTTTGTCGAAGAGGAGTTTTTCGAGTACAGCGCGGTAGTAGTGTTTTCTCGCGAACAAAGAATTTGGATTGTGCGTCCAGTTTGTTGGGGCCTGACAGCCAGTAATCAGGGCGGAAGTAGAGAGCTTGAGGTTATGTGTGCGCATAAAAGACGAGATTGGGAAGCCGGTGGGGTGGGAAGGGGAAAAGGGGACAACGTGATTGTAGCAGCATCCCACGATTGCGAGGTGCGAGATACAGGGCAACATGGTGGAGAGACGCAGCATATGTTCTGACAGCGAGCCGCACGCGTGGAGGCCAGTGAGGAGGCATGGTTGTCCTTGTGCCCAGTGGGTTATATCCTCAGCTAGGTCTTCTGCACAGGTTACATAGCGAGTAAGGTGGGTAATGTGGGTGTCTTCAACGAGTCCGGCTTGTTGCGCCGCGCTTTTCGAGCCGTGGATTTGCTTTGCGCTGCCATCGATGGCGAGGACTTTGAGGTCGCACGCTACTGCCAAAGTCAGAGAGAGATAGCCTTGTCCACTGCCGATATCGATGACGCGAGTGATGTCGTGGGTTTTGCAGACGTGGTTGATATACCTAGCACCCGCACGCACTTCCGCCAACTTCTTGGTGTTCATACGAGCAGCCAGGATTTCGGGAACCTCGACATGCGGCACCTCATCCGGTAGAACCATCTGTTCGCGATCCAGACTCAGGGTGCGAATCCGTTGCAGCCATCGCTCCAGACTGCTGGGCCGGTCGGGTAGATCAAGTAGTCTAGCTTGCGGTTCGCTGCGAAGAGCGTTGATGAGATCTTTCTGCGCGTCTTGCGGGCTGGGCAGCGATTCCCACCAGCTCGTCCATTCGCGAGGTAGTTTGTCCCAGGCGTCGTGGACAAAGGCGTCGTTGACGTGGATGCCTCCTGTGATTTGTACCGAAAGCGGCTCGTGCATGAATGCTATGACATCCTGCGCGTAGTCGTGGATGTCGGTATAGCCCGACGGTAGATCGACCATCTTGGATGGCGCGATGCCCGATGTATCAGACGTGAGTAAAGTTGAAGAGTCCGTTATAGAATTGGATTAAGCACCAGTAGTGGTCCCAGAGTAGTGGAAAAAGTATGTTTGTGAACAATCTTGCAAATTTTGACAGAAGCTGCTATAGCATGGTAGCCTCTACTTAATAAAACACTCTTTTACCTTAAGATCTAACTCGTAAGGGAATATAACGCTTGACACTAAAACGCAATGATATATAAACGTTTATACATATGCAGAGAAGAAACCAAAAGAAGAAAAGAAAAAAAAAAGGACATGAAAAAATCCCACCCTTGTTAATAAGGATATCATGCCATTCGAAAAAAAGGTATATAAAAGAAAAAAGAAAAATGGTCATCAACATATGCAGGCTGTCATGCAACTGTCCCCCCTTTGGTGGTTTTAATGACTTTCCCCCTCCTCCCCTCCCAGCCAGTTTTATCCCCCCTCCTCCTATGGCCGGCCTTCATTGGACTTTGATCAAAAAACGCCCTTCTCCAGTAAACCCCTTGATATTGTGAAAACACCATTTCCCATGCTTTTTGTTTTTCATCCCAGAAATCTGTGTTTGTGCCTTGCTGTATCTTTTCTTTATGCTCTGCTTGCTCCTCCACTCGTCTCGCCGGCCGCTGCAGAAGCAGTCTTTTTCTCCGCCGCGACAGCGGGAAAGTACTCTTTGATACCTCTATCCAGTGTTTTCAGCCCCAGAGGCTTGACGTAAAACTCGTCGGCTCCGGCTTGGAAGCTGTTTTGCTTGTCGGCTACGGTATCCTGGCCTGTTACGATAAACAGTGCCGATCTGGGTAGGGCCTTTTCTGTTTCCATTTGACGGATCCGCCGCGTTGCTTCGATGCCATCGCACACCGGCATTTGGAGATCCATAAGGATGAGGTTGATGGGCCGCGTCTCGAGGGACGACTTGAACACATTGACTGCTTCTGTGCCGTCCATGGCGGTGAGATATTGAATTTTGCGCTTTTCGCAGTACATGCGCATGATGCGTAGGTTGACGACGTTGTCGTCGACCAAAAGGGCCATCGGTTGGGCATCCGCTGGGTCGAGACCACTGTCAGTCCCAGACGTGCGGTGAGCGTCGTGGCGGTTGGCCAGCCCTGAGGCGGTTTCGCCAGCTTCGGGATCAGAGTTCAGTCGCTTGTAGACAGTGTTGAGTTCTGTGGTAATCTCTTCGAGACGAGATGTCAGGAAAGGTCCCGAGAAGAAGCGCACTTCATGGACGCCATGAAGCTTCTCCGTTGTTGCGCCAGCTGGTACCAGGCATACAGCGACTTGCCTCGTATCAATTTGCGAAACGAAGCGGCGGAACTCGTCCGCGTCTGGTGTGTATGTCAGTATTATAAAGGAATTCTCAGGCTTGTCCGAATCCTCGAATCCATGGTGATTTAGATAAGACGCAAAGTGTAAAACGAGCTCCGGTCGCTGTGACTTGGCTGGCACGACGTGGAAACTCCTAGGGAGATCTTTCAAATCCGCGTCAAAGGGCACTGGTCGAATCGCTGGACAAGCAAAGCCTGGGTTCAGGAACTCGGCGCGGAACAATGATCCATGGTCAGGTTCGTCCACTTTGGAAGAAACCAACGTCACACTGCCGTTCATAGCACTGGCGATCTTGGCCGATAGAGTGAGACCAAGCCCTGCTCCTCTTGTATGTGTATCCACTTTTTCGTAGGCTTCGAATATCCGTCCCTGATCTTCGGGAGCAATGCCACATCCAGTATCCTTGATGTCGAAGATTAATTTTGTGTAATCAGCAGATGCCATTATGACAACAATAACAGCTCCGGCGTCAGTATATGACAAAGCGTTTTGGACGAGCGCCTGAATACACTCCTTTAGCAGAGAAAGGTCCATCACTATCATGCTTTCGTCAGTTCCGAGTCTGTTCTCGAACATGACAGAGACCTCGGATAGCTCGTGCTCGGGGATCGATTGCTGCACTTCGTATATGATCTCTGCTTCGATCAGGTTGAGGCTCAAGAGTGAGGCAGGTTGTATGGAGCCACCGGTCTCTTCGGCCCAACGGTTCAGTTTGAGCATGTTGTTGACAGTAGACATTAATTCTCGGCCAGAGTCTCTGATGGCGCTGAGGACGGAAGAAGGATTTAGTCCGGAAGCACCGGCGGAAAGCATGTCTCGACTAGCGAGCTCTTCGAAGAGCAATTCGCACGAGCCCAAGACGCCATGAATAGCTGTTTGATGTCATCAGATAGGGAAGTACAAGCAGACAGAGAGGACTTACGTGTTCTTAGTTGATGAGTGATACCTCGGAGAAATGCCTCCTTGGCCGTTAGCGCCTCCTTGAGGCGGCGTTCTTGAGTAGAGTCTGCCATCAAACTCGCGCATTTTTCAATGAACCAGGAATCCACATCGTCAAAGACGAACTGGACATTTGTTGAAGCAAGAACAAGGTATCTAGTGGTGGGTATTCTCTGACATGGATGTGCGATTGCACGTACAGTGGATTCGGAAGTAAGTCGAGTGTGATTTTGTGTGATGATCAACTGTTCAATGAGTTCCGAGTCTTCCCACAGGCCGTCTTGGAAGTCGTTGTAGTCGACTGGGGCGTGGTGGGGCAGAGAAATGGTGTTGTTGGGAGGGGCGTCTTGGATGTCGACAACGGCGTCAGGATAGACCTGGGCAAGAATTTCCAAGACGTGCTTCTTGATGGCTTCGGGTGAGGTGTGATTGTGTGTTTCAGCAACGAGATCTGCCATGGCTTGACGCTGTCGTCTGCGGGCCTCCCTTGCACGGGCTACGATCTCGCTTGCAATCATGTCGGCGAAACGGACCAAAGCATCCTGCTGGCTGGGGGAGAGGGGGGGCTGCTCGGAATTGGAAGCGATGCAAAGACTTCCCAGAGCGACGTCCTCGCCAGTGTCGGCCTTGCAACGGAGCATGGCGCCAGCATAGCTCCGCAGACCGCCTTGTTCGACGTGAGGCGAGTGTTTGAAGCGCCAATCGCTGGCCATGTTGGGCAGCATGAAGACAGTGCCAGGCGGCTGGTTGATGGTATGCGCACAGGTGCTCTCGCGACGCGGCAGGATGGCCAGAGGCAAGCCAGCGGTAGCAACGCGCGTGAAGACATCCTCGCTGATCAAGCCCATGATGGCAAAGTCCCATCCCATAAAGGCCTGGACCAAGTCGAGCTTTTGTTGCAGGGCGAGTAGAAAGTCCTTGTCTTCCAGCATCTTGTTGGCGTGCGTGTAGTACCAGAACAGAGTCAGGCGGAGGCGTTCGTTTTCGGACAGCGAGGGCATCAGGTAGGTATCCTGAAAGTCTTGGGGTTGTTCGGTCAGGACGGCGAGGTTGGAGTCGGGCTCTGTGTTGGTATAGTTGAGATTGTGGGCTTCTTGGTCGAATTCGCCGATGGGTTCGCTCGCGCGAGCTTGGTCAAAGACGGGGCCGACACTGCGCGGCCGCAGGGGCACAGGGCGGCCATCTCGTGGACCGTGGCGTCCTTCGGCGCTGGGAAAATGAGGCTGGTAGAGCGAGTGTGGTGGGTTCGCTGGCGCATTGGACGACGGCGACGCCATGATTGGTCTTAAGCGGCCTCAGGCGGCATGAGCGAACCACGATCCAAGGGCCGGAAGGGGTCGGCGTCGCGGCGTGCAGTGTCGATGAGTTGAATTGGCGAATTTCTGGTCAAAGTCGAGTGCCTTTGGCGCTGCCACTTCTGCGCTTCTGCTACGCCCGTCCCGACTCCCGACGCGAGGGGCGGCCATGCACGCCGAACCCGAAGGCCCGGTCGAGACTCACGCCTAGCGCCTTCTTCTCCGCATCCACAGAGCTGCACATCTTTTCCCAATCTGGCCAATCGCCGTCTTTACGCACCTGCCCTCCGGATCCTCCTTGACGCGTAAACAACAACCAGCTTGCAGGTGCCCTGCTAGCTCGCGTAGCAGCTTTTGTATTACATTAACAGTCCCATACTCTCGCAGAAGTCCTAAACCTGACCCTGCTATTATACCCCCTCACTCATCACGATTATGCCCCCACACCTTCTCCTACAACCCTGACCTCCTCCGACTGAGACAGTCTCTCAATCTCCGTCTCGATGCCCAGCACCCAGTGGTCTCGTTCTGTGCGGCTCCTCGCCTTGAACACGATTGCTCTGCCCGTCGCCCCGAGTTGCGACACTCTCTTCAGCTTGTTCCGTGCTCCCACACTCTTTTGCTGTCCTTCGTTGCCGTCCTCCTCTCTTGCTCTGAACCATCCTTTGTGCTGCCCGGTCCACAGCACAAACGTCGTCATGGCATCATCGTCTGCGCTTGCCCATCCGTCTTCGAGGTACATGCGAGGAAGCGCGTCGTTACCAGGTCGGTTATTGTCGAATGTGCGGTTCGAATACAATAGGTCGTTCGCTGTGATCAGCCCCGAGTAGAGATAGCAATCACGAAGATCGATGGATGCAATGCGCTCGTGGTGAATGTGAGACACTTTCTTGCCCGTCGCACTTCGCACTGTGTCTTTGAAGACGAGAAGGTGCCCGTGGCAGAGAATCACATGGCAGCGCGAGAAAGTACCGTGAACCCGAGGCTTGCGAAACAGTATTCCGGAACGATGAATAGCGCGACAGTTCGATATGCCGCAAACATTGTACAGCTCAGGCGACGCGAAGGATTTTGTGACTTCCCATTTGTGCGCGAACATCCCGATGTATGCTTCTGCCTGCATGTCGATATTCAGAGTGTCCAGATTTTGCTGCCGGACGAACTTGAACAGAGCCAGATCCTGAGAAGCCCGTCGTGTCCAATATTTGGCCAGAGCTCGGAGTCGTCTTATCCACTCCTTCTTTGTGGCCTTGCTAAACGCTTGTAGTCGCACGACCAGGCCATTGCGCATGAGCAGCTCGAACGTTCGTGCATCATCAAAATCTTTCGTTGTTCCGTCTTCGTGATGACTATCCTCAACCGTTTGATCAAAGTCGACGTGCGGGCCTTCATCCACAACCTCATCAGCTGGCGTTGCTCCTCTCACCACATTCCGGACTTCCACAATGTCGGAAAGGTTGATGAAGCCATCACAATCCAGCAAAGATTGCGCGTTTCGTTCTGCTTCATCGTAGGCATCCCTGTCATGTGCTTTCCTATCCTCTGCGTCGTTAGCAGAGCCTGACAACCACGCGACCGTGCCATCATGCATCGGGAACGGATTGACTGCGTAGATTAGCGGAATCTTTCCTGCAATCTGCTTCGCGCTAGGAATGTTGCAGTTTTCTTTCATCGGCATCTTAGGTGGTGGTGGTGGTTTCGCTTTTGCCGGTCGGAGAAAGAGGAGGTAGTTGTTCTGCGTGCTGAAGTACAAGCGCTTGTAGAACAGCTTTCCGAATTTTTGGTCGTTTCCCTTCTGAGACGTCAAGCGGATAAGGAAGCCTTCTACTGGGGCAGGCTCTTGCATGGTCTCCCCGTTGGCCATCTTGACGAATACGGGATAATGTTGCTTGAGACGCAACTCTAGCTCATGAGTTCGTTGCAATGCCATGGTGCCATACATCTTATGCTCGTTAATGCCGTGTATCCATTCCAGTCGATCGTAGCGCTTCCACGCCAGACCAATCTTCGATTTGTGCCCCCATTTCTTGAGTACGTCGTCCCATTCTTTACTCTGAGCCAGCATCTCCAGACAACGATCGATGATTTTGGAGGCGATGGCTCGTTCGGCTTGCATGGCTTTGATGATCGCAGCCTCATCACCATCTGCAGCTTTCTCCAAAGCTTCTGATGACTCGAGTTCTTCGAATGGATTATCAACTCGAAGACTGACACTCAGATCAGGTATGTTGATTTGGAGAGTGCGTGGTCGATGTAAGCCGAGTACACCCCTCAAGAAAGTGTACCACTCTACCGCGCTGGGAGTGGAGCGAGGACGGAGGAAACAAATGATGGTTTGCGGTCCCTTGGCTTGCCAGAGCACAAGAGTCTTGTCAAGACTACTGTACAGGTTGACCTTGAGCTTTTTGGGATCTAGTAGTATTTGGTGCTTGAAGCGCTTCTTGGTCTTGCTCTGATTGGTAGCTGGAATGACCTGAGGGCAAAGTTAATGTCTGCATCGCTCGTCAAGGTTTCCCTACTCACTCTAGTCTTGTACATCTGAAGACACAAGATAGCATCATCTTCATGACTCTCACGACATACAACCATGAATTCTCGCCACTTCTCAGTGATTCGTGTCTCGACTCGCTGGCTGTCCTTTTCGTCATAGTCCTCGTTGGGCTGCTCTGAGCCTGTAGTGATGTCCAGACGAACAAGCATCTTCTCCACTTTGACAATCTCTCCATCCTTTAGCTTTCCACGAGTAAAGGCTCGAGAGAGTCGCGATTTGCGCGTGCCTTGGGCCAGCGCGGCTCGCACTTGCATCTCTGGCTTTAGCATTGAACTTTCTGGAATGTTGAACCTGACAAGACCGGGAGATCTGAGCTCTGGATTGTTGGCATTCCCTTGTTCCGTGTTCTGTGGTGATTCTTGCTGCTGTTTCGAATTTTGCGCTGTCTCTGCTGTATCTTTCCCACTCACACCCTGGTCTAGCTGCTGACTATGTTGAGAGGCGAGGAGAAAGGTGTCAGATGTATTTTGTCCTGGTGTGGCTGGATTCGTCGTCTCGAAGGAAGCACTGCTTCTTTCTTCTACAATCCGAGGGCTGTTTCTTGGCGTCGTTTCATGATCGTTGAGAGATTCGGACGGGACTGGAGAAGCGGCGCCTGGTTCATCAACGATGATTGAGCGTCCGTCGGAAGCTGTTACGAAGGAAGTGGTGGAGGTTTCACGTCTCCGGAAGGTATCTGTCGGCCGCGAGTCCATGTAGTCTGACGGAGCGTCGCCGGGCCTGGGTGTAGCTAAAGGAGTCGGGGTTGAAGGAGAAGCTACAGTGTGAGCGGTGGTATACGAAGACAGGACCTCTTCGGCATGCCCTTGCTCTTCCCTCAGCAAACCGGGATCGCTTTGGCCTCCTCTTGGAATGTCGAGAGCGACCGGCGCTCTGATTGTGGCCTCGCCGTCTGACTCGGCACCATCTTCGACTTGTTCTACGGTAGATGTTATGTGCAGGTCTTGGTCCTTTGTGTTCTTGCGTGGGCCTCCAGCATGTTCGTCGTCGTCTTGGTCATCCTCCACTTCCCGAATTCCTTCTCCACGGGCATTATCGGGTTGAGGGAAGCTTGCTCGGTGTATTGAGGCGTTTGGGGTGTCGAGACCAGTAAGACGGCGGCGATGGCCAACATCAGGGGAGGCAGAGAAGGAGGGAGCTCTGGAGGAATGGTGAATGCCCAGATAGTGCTTGTACCAATCTTTGCGATGGCTCTTGAGCCAGCCTTCTGGGATGGGCCCGATGAAACAACGACGGGTGGTTAGGTACAGATGCTCAGGAGAAGCATGTTTGAGGCGGTGGACAGTGTAGGAAGACTCGTCGCCTAGTGAGTCGATGGCTGTTTTCAGAGTCGCGTCAGGGTCGTCGGCGGAGGCCATGTATCCGGCCGCAGCGGATCGAGATCAACAGGTGCTTTGTACAAGAAAAGAAAGAAAAGGGAAAAGAATATACATTAGAGACAAACTACAGCGACGTTAGTTATTATCATTATGGGGCCGAATTCTTATTGACCAGGATCAAGTCTTGACGGGTGAGGACGAGGCAGATGCGACCCGCGGGCCCGCCCTTTCCCCAGCTGGATCGACCGCGTAATCGTCGCAGGATTTGAGATCCGAGGTGGATCCATCCATGCTTTTACATGAAACATAACTCTGCACTTTTACAAGACTGATGATACAAGGTCGTTCGTTATTTCATAACTGCATGGGATACATATCTCTGATGGCCGTTGTGCCTTTCGTCCATCTGCCTCCGACCCCTTTGCTGTTGCGAGGCCGTTACATCGTGACTCTCATTTCCTCTACCTAGTCATGGTCGGTCTTGAGCTTCTTTGCCTCAGGCAGACCGTGCTCGCCTGGCTCCGTGGTAGGAACATCGGGGAGGTCAGCCAACTCTTGACCCTTCCCCTCGCTCTTGCCTTGGCCCGCGTCCTCGCTCTTGCCTTGGCCCACGTCTTCGCTCTTGGTCTGATCTTCGGCTTCGACCTCAAGTTCGCTCTTGATCTGGTCGATCATCTTGTCCTCGCTTTGCATCTGGGTTGCATTCTCCGTCTTGTCCTCGTTCAATCTCTGTTCCTTCTCGCTCACGCCCTGTTCCTTTTGTCCCTCGTCCTGGGTCTCGTCGCTCTTGCTCTGGCCTTGGCCGTCTTCGGTCGATGGGAAGTATTTGCTGTATACCAAATCAGTCACTGACAAACGACACCCTCGCAAACAACTTACGGCAACCACTCGTAATAGGCGTCCTCGTCCTTCTCCATAAAGTTGCAGAAGATGATGCGATCCAGCTTTTCGGCCTTGTCGTCCGTGTCGAGCCACTTCTTGACCTCGCCAATAGCAGTGGCTGCCGCCTCGCGGCTGGGGTAGCCGTAGACGCCAGTGCTCAGTGCGCTAAAGGCGATGCTCTTGCAGCCATTCTTGGCGGCCAGGTCGAGCGAGCGGCGGTAGCATGATTGCAACAGACTGGTCTGTTTGCCTTCTTTCTTGGTTCGCCAGTAGACGGGGCCGACAGTGTGGATGACCTTCTTGCATGGCAGTTCGTAGCCGTCGGTGATCTTGGCGTCACCCGTGTCGCAACCATCGAGTGTTTCGCATTCGCGCAAGAGCTCTCTGCCGGCTGCGCGGTGGATGGCGCCATCGACGCCTCCTCCACCCAGCAAGGACTCGTTGGCGGCGTTGACAATGGCATCGACCTCTAGCTTTGTGATGTCGGTGCGGATGACACAGATCTTGTCGTTGTAGGCGCTGCTGGCTCCCGACACGGTTGAAGCGGCCGGTGTCAGGTGTTTGAGCTTGTACAGGCTTGTGAGAGTCGGAATCTCCTTGAGCGTCTTGATGGAAGCCATATTGATGTGTGATGGATGGTTGCAGAGGGAGAGTGTCGAAAGTTGACTTGTTTGTCGCAAACAATGCTGACATGTGAAAGCGCGGGTGACGCGCTGGGAGCTCGGACCCTACACCTTGATTCTCACCAGCCTCAGGTGCGCCACACACAGAAGTGAGTCTCGGTCTCCTAGCTCTTCGGCATCACTACTCTACGAATACAGTCTCTAGGGACAATACATGTCGGGTTGAGATGTATGGGGTTCTCAGGCCAGGATTTCCTAGCCAAAGCCAACTTTTGTTCTATACCATGTCCTTGGATCTTGCTTCTACATCTAGCCAAGTAGTGATTATATACATTCAACACTTTTTGTTCAAGCCACTGAACACAACACACCACCCGCAATGGTTAATCATCCTGGTCAAGGATCCATCCAGACTCCTCTACCAATGCCAAAGCTGCATTTCCATTGTTTCATCAACCTCCATGTCCACCCCCTTCATCCTTTTTAGCCATCCTTTTCAAAAATCCCACAAACCCTCCTCGCTCACTCTGCCCCTGACTAGCCTTCCTCGCCGCTCTCGTTCCACCCCGTTGATTCACTCCCTCTCCGGTATATTCCTCCATAGTCTTGTAGCCGAAAAAGCCAGACAGCGTTTGCGCTTCCTCACTGGGCTGGACGTATTTCTTGTGCTCGGCCCATTCGGTCAGGGCGGCGATGTAGGCGGCTTCGCTGGGGAAGCCCTTGTAGCTGCCGGTTTCAGCGTAGGTGGGGAGGATGGTGGAGGCGGTTGTTTGGGTGCTGGGGGTTGGTGAGGGTGGGCGGGCGTAGTTTGGGGTGATGGTTGAGGCTTTGGAGGCGTAGTGTTCTTGTGGTGGTGGAGGGTGCGGCTGCGTTTGAGGCTGGGATTGTAGTTGGGGGTTGTGTGGGTTGGGGTGGGATGGCGTTCGAGAGGAGTTTAACAGTGTTGATGGTGTCGAGGGTGCTGGATCTGTTCGCGTGTATTCTGGCGGCGGTGCCGAGGGCTGTGATTGTTGCATCGTGTGTGTGTTTTCCTCTACTGCTTGTTCCTTGCTTGTTACAGGAAGTGGAGTGTTTAATGTATCGCGTGACAAGCTCTTTTAGACAACAGCGACGGTAGATGGGGCAGGACAAGACTGTGGGAATGCTGATGCAAAGAAGTGTGAAGAGGAACGAAAGACTTAACTTTGTCTTTACAGAAAAGGATACTATCTATTCTGGCCGCGGCTTGTGCCTGCAGCCTTTGGTGCAAAGACGCTTGTATCTCTCAAAGCATGGTGTTTGTCCAATGTGCGAGCTGGACGGCACCCATGTGTCTGAAGTCGTTCCGTCATGATCGGCGGGTGGGACAGTTCCCCTCAGCCGCCGAAGCCGCAGCCTTCCTCAGCCCGGGAATACGAGTAGAACACTTGACCACACGCCTACTCGAGCATGAAAAGACCGGCGAGGAAAATATACAAACCACGCCTCAAACGGTAGATGTGAGATGAATTTTGATGCCGAAGGATTTGACGGCCTGTAGCATGCAGCCACATCCAGAACCCCTCACGCAGGGACAGGCGCCTTCCCGAATCAGTCAGTCAGGTAGGCAACAACATTGCGACCGATTGTGTATTGTCGATAAGCTGGAAGTCATAAAGCAGACAAGGGCATGCTAACGCCTTGCCTCCCCTCTTACCCTCGTGTTCGTGCTCAGTCATTTGATTCTGGGTCGGAGCGTCACACATCATGAATACCCTATGGTCCTTCTTTAGGCAAGGCGATCAAGCCAAACACGACCAGAACGAAGATGTGCAATCAGAAAACAACAATGGCTTTCCCGCACCAAATCACACTTTTCCATACTGGCGTTCAGAATTACATCCCATAGACTCGTACTGCTCGTCCGAAGATTTACCCTCAGAATGCGATATTGCAATCATCGGCGCTGGCATGACTGGTGTCGGTACTGTCTACCATCTCTCGCGTCTACATGCTGCAAACAATCTTGCACAAAAACCTTCAATCGTCATCCTCGATGCTCGCGAAGTCTGCTCTGGAGCCACGGGCCGAAATGGCGTATGCATGCTGGGCCATCTTGAACATTCTGCTGGAGTGAAACTGACATGTAATGCAGGGTCATTCAAAGGTTCAGGCTTTCACGATGCGAAAAGTGCTCAAGAATGCTGGTGTGGAAGCTGCCAACGAGCT
Organism: Aureobasidium sp. SLJ-2021a; assembly: GCA_019677095.1. NCBI lineage: Eukaryota > Fungi > Ascomycota > Dothideomycetes > Dothideales > Saccotheciaceae > Aureobasidium > Aureobasidium sp. SLJ-2021a. Next base: position 921,770 of record JAHRBU010000003.1, read on the forward strand.
TGCTGCTTTTGTGTCTGCTCAGGAATATCATATGAAAGATGCAGTTGATAGGGAAGGACTGGACTGTGAGTTCGAGATGCGACGCAGCTATGATGTTTATATCGACGGGGAAGAGGCAAAAGAAGCAGAGCAGTTGTATCGTACCGCCATGAAGGAAGGGCACAAATGGGCCAGAGATCTCGATTTCGTGGGACCTGAATTCGCTGAGCAGGTATATCAAGTCACATATCCTTCCTACTCAGTAGATTCGTGTACTCACAAGCAAACAGGTCACATCCATCCACGGCGCAAAAGCAGCCATAAGCATGCCAGCCTGCAGCCTCTGGCCCTACAAATTCGTCACCCAACTCCTCTCCCGCCTCGTCGACTCCAAAACCGTAACCCTATACACCCACACCCCCGTCCTTTCCATCTCCTCCTCCTCCTCCTCCTCCACCACCACCTCATCCACAACCCTCCACACCCCCCACGGCACCCTAACAACCAAAAAACTAATCCTCGCCACAAACGCCTACACCCCAGCCATCTGCCCAACCTACAAGAACCAAATAACACCCTACAAAGGCACGGCCTGCCACATTTCCCCCTCAACCCCGATATCGCCACACCTAAGCCACACCTACAATATCTACCACAAACACCCTGCCCACAGCGCCCCGCGAACCGACTACCTGAACCCAAGACCAAACAGCGGTATCGTTGTCGGCGGCGCAAACTTCCTCTTCAACACCGACAAAGACTCCTGGTACAACAATACAGACGACAGCACTTTGCTCCCTCACGTCCGGGCGTACTTTACAGCCTACATGCAACGCAATTTCAAGGGCTGGGGACACAGTAAAGCGAAAATAACACACTTGTGGACAGGCATCCAAGGAGAAACAAAAGATGGTTTCCCTTTCGTGGGAAAGGTCCCGGGTAAAGAGAATTGGTTTGTAGCGGCTGGGTTCAATGGCGGTGGTATGACGTTTATTTTTTCGTGTACGGAAGGGCTGGCGAGAATGGTGCAGGGGGATACGTATGAGGATACTGGATTGCCGAAAATGTTTGATGCCGAGAGGATGGGGGTGTGAGTTGGGTATGTATGGATTCTGTATCTTACAACGACGTTTTGTGAATTTTCCATGGATATGATCTCGAGTGAGGATATCTGTTATTTATCATGTCCTAAACCTAGTGTCTCATGAGCCTTGTTCTCCGAATAGCAAAAAGATCAACAAAACATAAACTCTCCTTGATCGCCGTATCGTTGCCTGGAGGAAAAGTAAAACTATCCTACCTTTTCATCATCGTTGTTATCGTGTGAGGATTATTAGGACCGCTGGCATATAATAGATGGTGAGGACCATCGAACCCAGTGGACACTAGCTAAACTACATAAGAGACACGAGATACTATCACTGTACTATTCCACCAGTTCGACGTGGGAGACACTAATCAACATCGATTTGAGACCACATGATGGCTTACTTCACATCTGGTCAAGGATTCAGGGGTAATCAGATCATCCTCGGAACGGGCACCATCGGTCACTTGGGTGTATGACATGATGTGATGGAAGAGCAAGACAAGAATGTGATTGGGATATCTCAAAAAGAATGTATTATCCCCACGATCAATAAGAGTAAAAGACAGATGACAGGCGCAAGAGCCTTACCGCACTGAAGAAAAAGACCGACGACTCAACCTCTCGCGACAGAGAAAGCACTCTCGCCCGACACCCTGCCTTGCCAAAAGAAGAAAACAGAAGGTCTCGATGGTTGCTCATCACTTCTTCTTCTTCGACAGCTTGAGTTTCCCGAACAACTTGGAGCCCAATCTCCGAAGAACTCCTCTGTTGCCATTCTCCTCGCCGCCTTTTTTACCATTTACCTCGCCGTCTCTGTTGTCATTCACCTCGCCGTCTCTGCGACCACTCTCCTCATCATCTCTGTGACCACCCTCCTCACCATCTCTGTGAGTATTCTCCTCGCCATCTTTGTTGTCGGTTCCTGAGCCGCTTGTGATACCAGGTTCTGCAGCACCGGTGTTGCCAGCCTGCGTACTCTGAGAGTGTTGACGCTTGTCATCAAGAGATTCTGTATCAGAAAACCGGATAGATCTGCCCTTGCCCTTCCACTGAGTATCATTGCTCTCCCCTCGAGTAATGACATTCTCAGAAGGCGGTCGCTGAAGTACAGAAGGAGATTCTTGAGGAAGATTGGTCCGGAGAAGTGCCTCGTAACGAGCATTGGCCTCAGAAAGTCTGGTGCTGGTAGCTGTATGCAGAGCTTTGGCTAGATCGACATCAGTGCGAGCAGTTTCGAGTTCAGCTGCTCTGAGAGCAGTATGTGCATCATCGGCACTAGCTTGGAAAGCTCTGATGGCAGTATTGGTCTGTATCACATTGGTTTTGGTAGATTCGAGAGCAGCAATGGTCTCAGGGCCAGCATTGCCTTGATCGGCATCATGCTGAGCAGTGACGAGAAAAGCATCGAGTTCGTCAAGACGCGTGCGTGTAGCGTTGACGAGGGTATCGGCGTCAGTAGCTCTCACCTGCGCGGCCTTGAAAGTAACATCTGCCTTGGTCGCGATGATTTGGGCGGATTCGATAGCAGCAACGTGAGCTGATATCGTCTCATTAATCGTTTCAATATGCTCTGGTGCCATTTCTGCCTGAACAGTTGTCGTTTCGGCCTGGTTTGATATCGTTCCGATAATCTCTTGTGGCAGTTCGGTAGGTTCTGGTGCCATTCCTGCCTGAGCCGTTGTCGTTTCAACCGGACCTCCTGTCCCTTCACTGTGCTCTTGTATGACTTCGAGCTGACCTGCTGTTCCTTCGTCATGCTCTTGTGTCGCTCCGACCTGACCCGTCGTCACTCCATCACGGCTACCAGAAGCAGACGCCATCACAATAGCATCCAGCGTGATAGCCGATCCACTGAATTTTCTCGGAGTGGCGTTGCACACGCAATGGATATTGCAGCACACTGAACAGATCCAATCTGGGCGGTGGGTGAGTGGTAAATCAGAAGAGGTGGTGTCGGGTTGCTGTCTCATTGGGAAGAATGGGATATGGTGGATGGAAGATGGATGGATGAATGGACGGGATGGATGGAGAAGGTTAGAGTGGTTGCGAGAAAGGTAAACAGTCACGAAGCCGACTGGGTTAGGTGAGCTGAGAAGGGGCAGTGGTGGATGCCTCTTGCCTGTTTGAAGGAAGGAAAGCTCATGTGTTGATGAGATTGCAGCCTTGCCGAGCGTCGGTCTCTGGAAGTGGTACAGGACTCCGTTCGTCCCTTCCTCCCCATGTGCCCAAGACTTGTCGCAGTCTAGTTGTTAGAAAATACACTTTCATTTTCCCGGATCAGAATTGCCAACACTACATGTGTTGCTACAGCTCACGAATATGACAGAGTTCAACAACATGTGGAAGGACATACATGTTAAACATGTCAATTGATCTTTGGGGGGGAATATACAGAGACACAGAAACTAGAAAAAGAAAAAAGACAAAAGAGACAAGACCATACAAACAAAAGAAAAATGTACCAAAAATCAAAGAAAGACAAAAACCGGAACGGAAAAGATTCATCTAGAGCCTGGACAGGAGAAGGTTCCGATCGAGAGAATCAAACAACATTACCTTCTCTTCTTTGCTCCCTCTCTTTTTCCTCCTCTTCCGAAACGATAAACAAAAAAAAAACAATACTGTAGGTTTGAACAAAGGGGTAAACCAATTACTTAGCCTGATAAACACCGGCAACAACCCTCCTGACCTCTGCAACCCTCTTCCAGCTACCTCCATCAGCGTTACCCAAGCTCTCATCAGCAAAGGGATCGGCTTCCTTGGCTTCTTCCTTGACACTAACGCCCAATCCTGTTCCCAAGTCCGCACCTGAAACTTCCCACTTGGCCTCAATGTGTCCTGGCTTGGCTTCTCCCTCTGGAGTCTGGAAGCGAGCGAGCAGTTTGCCGGGAGTAGAGGAAAGGGTGATGTTGCCCAGTTGCCAGTAGATGAGATTTTTGGTCTTGTCAAAGGTCCCGACTGGTTTGGAGAGGCAGGTGGAAGCTTTGGAGGTGGGGTCGAGGTAGAGCATCAAGACGACGTTTTGCAGAGTGACACTGCTTTTACCAGGAGGCAGTGTGAATGCTGGGTTCAGGCTGTAGCTAAGAATGGCGGATGTTTGTGTAGGTTCCATCTTCCAAGCTGGGGTTAGGAGAAGAGGTGCGGCGGTTGCGCCGGGAGAGGACACTTGGTACTTGAATGCCACTGCTGTTTTGGTGATGCCGCCGAGGTTAACGCTGTATTCACCAGGTTGCTCGGTAGCGGCGGTCAAGAAGGCTGGGTTAGGGGCCACCTTCTCCAGGTCGGAGAAACCATCTACGCGAATGCTCTCGTGGCCAAAGGGAGATGTGAAGTTGGTTGGGTTGTAGGCGAGAGCAATCTCACCAATGGTGACACTACGTGTGAGTTGTCCTTGCTCGAACCAAGCGCTTACGGTCTCGATAATGGAGCTGTTGAGACCAGGTTCGTGCAGTTCGGGATGCTTGTTGTTCTGACTCTGCGAACTGCTGAGAGAACGACCGGAGCGGATGGAGCCTGCATCGTAGTCGCTCTCGCCAGCTCGCGAGGCTGGATGCGCAAAGACACTGGCTGCAGTGGCTTGAGCGGAGCCATGGAAGGGCGAGAAGGTAGACGAGGCCGAGGTAAACATGGGAGATGAGGGGCTCTGTGCAGAGGGCAAAGACGAGGTCGAAATCTCCAAAGGTGCGCGTGTTGTCTCTTGGGTTGTCTGTAGCGGAGGCGACATGGTACGCGCAGGCTCTTCTTCGGTAGTGACATCCGGAGTGGTGACTGGAGATTGGCCATAAACACTAGTTCGCATGTCACGACGGCCACGAACAGTGCCTGCCCTGCGCGAGGTTGGGGGAGGAGCTTGCATCTTGAGCGTGTTGGCCATGCTGGTAAGAGCAGCATCTCCACCCTCTTCGGCGATAGGAGCGTTGCGGATGTCCAGCTTGAACTGGGGCTGGTTGGCGTCGTTTGCCTCGTTTGCCTCTCTCTCGGCTTGCGAGATGAGGTCGAGGGCAGGCGGCGGCTCTGAGAAGCCTTGGTTGTCGCGGATAGGCTATGAAAATCAGTCACTGAGGATCATATGGGATCGATATGGACTCACCTGCATAGGTTGTGTGGGCTGCATTGGTTGCATTGGTTGCATTGGTTGCATGGGTTGCATGGGCTGCATGGGCTGCATGGGCTGGGAAAAGTCGGAAGCGGATGGCTGCAAAGAAGACTGGGATGCTTGCGAAGGCCGCAGAGGCTCCTGCAAGGCCGAAGCGCCGTTCTGCTGGTAAGACTGGTGGTTCGACTCAGGGGCAAGACCAGCAGCAGCCAGAGACTGGGCTGAGCCATCGATGGGCGGCAGCTCTTTGTCACCGTTCGAAGTAGTACCGCGGTACGATGAGTTGGTGTTACTCGTAACAGTGCGGAGAGGAGAGCGCGGGCGCGTGTGCTCTTCACTCTCCTCCAGCGGCGTGGGCAAGTCGTGGTTGCGTCCAAATCTACTGGACAGCGAGTTGAAGGCCGATGGTCTAGACGGCTTACGCTCTGGCGACTCGCTAACTCTATCGGGAATCATCTTGCTCTCGCGATTCTTGTTGCGCCCGAGCAGTGTACCCAGTCTCTTCAACCCGCCCTTGGTGGAGCCGGACTTCTGCTTCTCCGGCTCTGCGAACCGTTCTGTTGGTGCTACGGCCTTGTCAGTCTATCTTGACCATAATTTCATCATCATCAAGCTTACCGGTCCCCGAGCGCATACTCGCCCCATCATCGTGATGAGAAGTAGGAGGCATCGAAGGAGCAACGAACATGGACTGGCGGTTTCTGGCCTTGGTCTCCCTAGGCACCATGTCCCCGCTAGAGACACGCAGAGCGTACGTCTTGATCTCATCTGCCGTCTCAATGTTCAACAAGATGTTCAGCACAGACTCGGCCGACACTCTGGTCTTCTCGATGGCGTCGATCTCGTGCGTTTGGAACTGAGTAAGTACATCTCTTAGGTGGTTCAGTCTGCTCTCGTCGAGAGATTGTAGCGACTCGAAGACGTATGGTGACTGAGAAGTCCATTGCGACTGTGCGCCCTCGAGTTCAGAGTCAGCGCGAGGCGCGTTGTTGGAGCCCTTGCTGTTCAGACGTTCCGACTTTTTCTGCGCGTTCTCGACGTCGCGAGCCATAGAGGCGAGGTTGCCTTGGATGGTTGACATGGCCTGCATCTCGCGATTGGTCGAGTTAAAGTCGCGCAGTGGTCGCTCGACATCGACTTCAATTCTCTGGGCCAGTACTTGGTGCGATTCGGCCAGCGTCTCGAGGGCAGAGGTGAGGGTCGTCCATGGTACCGAGAAGATGCTGAAGCAGCGCACGTCAGTGATTGTTTAGTTGTTGGAACGGGTCGCGATACCCAAGGTCTTGAATCGAGTCGCCGGGGGGTGATCGCTTTGCGAGCTTGCGCAGACCAGCCGAGTATTGTTCCTCGAGTCTCCTTCGTTCCTGGCGAGTATAAGCTCTTGTCGTGTCTGTGTCATCCGTCTCGATCGTCTTACTTGGAGCCAGTCGGCGATGTCGGAATTGAGACGACCGACTTGTCGAACACGATCATTGAGGACGCTGATGGCCTGGCCGGGCCCAAGAGTGGCCTGCAGTTGCACTTGTTAGCCCTTGCGCATTTGCTCTTGGCTTGTTGCTGTCCGTCGACGTGTTACGGGGCCGTACGCATCGGCGCAGCGCGTGAGGACATACCACCATGGTCGGATACTCTTGCCTATCCATTGCGACTAATTTACGCGCCAATAAAGACCAATACAGGCAGGTACGAATAAGTTCAAAGATCAATGAGTGTGTTGTTTGGGTTCCTGCAAGAGAGGCAGGCACGAACCCATTCAACCCGCTGCACCTGCACGCCCGACCACACGTCATTAGCCGGTCCCGTTCACTTCCGCCAACCACCCCTTCCCTGCCGCACGAACCATCCCCACACATTCATCTTTGCACGCCTTCCTGTTTGAGCCATTATCAGGAACATGGGAAACCTTTGGATCTTGTTCATTCATGCTACACGTAAAGCCATACTCCTGGGGACTTTAACCAAGTCTAACCAGACTTGGCATGCCCTAGCTGCCCTAAACCAATAACAATAAAGTCGATGATAAAAAGTGAAGGGAATCATGTGGGGAGGCCTCATACACGGAGACGAGTTTCATCCGGAAACATAAAGTGCAAGAGCAAACGCACAAGCAAACGAGATGCGACACAAAGCGTCAGGCCAAAGGTGAGGGACATTGAAAGAGAAACAAAGTCGAATGTATCGCTATGCAGGGCGTACAGGCAGGCAGAAAAACGAGAATAGCATCAACACGACCAAGATTTTGAAAAAGAGAAAAGAAAAGGAAAAAAAAAAAAGGAAAAAAAAAAGAGAACGCACAACAACCCGATTCCATGCTGTTTCGCCATCCAAAGACTTCAAAACTCCCTCTCTTTGCCCTCTGCTCCTCGCAAAAAGAACACATCATGTCAACGGTAGGGGGTGAAAAGAAGATGACAGCCGACCCAAACAAAAAGCATTCCATTAAAACACATCCTTTCAACGCCCTTTGCGCCTGGTGACCTTCGTCCTGCCCAAATCGTCTCTATCTCGATCATGGTGTATCTCCACCAACGACGACCTTGCTCTTTCTCTCCTTATCCGCAAGACTCGGCACTCACTTCTTCTGCTTCATGAATTCGACGGGCTGATTGGGGTCCGACGGATCCAGGAATGTCAACATGACCGTACTGAGCTCCTTGAAGTCGACTGGCTTGGTCACGTAGCTGTTGAACCCGGCGTCTACACATTTGGCATAGACATCTCCCATGACGTTGGCGGATAGGGCAACGATTGGCAGGTATGGTTCTTTGTTCTTCTTCTCCCATTTGCGGATTTCGCGGCAAGTCTGGTAACCGTCCTTGTTGGGCATATGAAGATCACACTGAAACTTATGTTAGTTGCTGGTCATTGAACCACCGGAGCCATACGTACCAGAATGATGGAATAGTATCCATGAGGGTTGGCAAACACCTTCTCGGTGCATTGTACACCATCCAAAACTGTATCGACCTTCACACTGACCTTGCTGAGGAACTTGAGAAGAACCTGCATACTGTTAGCCATGTCCGAATCTTATCGGCGTTCGTTGCACCCACCATTTGGTTGACTCGGTTGTCCTCCACCAACAAGACCCGCTTGTTCTTGTTGCCCAACCTGCGTATCATCTCTTCATACACTTGCTTCTGACTAACGGCCACCTGTTGTGCTGAATCCTGATTGCGATCAGTGCTCATCTCACGCTCCTTGCGTGGATCGAAGATGGCAGCAAACTTGCTTGGTTTCAATGGCTTGAAGATGAATTGCATCCTCCTCTCTTTAGCTAGCGCATCGTAGTCGAATTGCGGTGCTTGCTCCATAAGCTTTCGTCGTTGTTGCAAATCGGTAATGAGCACCAATTGCGTCAACGAGTGAGAAGGTGAACTCAACACTTGCTGCACGAACGCGATGATCTCTTCCACTGATTGCAGGACCAGCACGATGTGCGAAAATATCATTGGATCATCTCCACCGATCATCTTCTGACATTCCATCACATTCTCCCTAGCTGTAATCTTGTGAGGGATGTTCTTGGGCAACGTCATGTCCATATGCTCCACCGTTGCTTCACGAGCATGCTTGAGTGGACATACAACCAAGATCGAGTACATAGGCGGCAAGTGGCTGCCACCAGGAGTGACCATTCGGATGGTGGAAGATGGGGCATTTGCATCGCTAGGAGCCGAGTTGGACTTGCCATCTGTGGGAATCGCCAACTCGATTGGTGGCGATAGCGACATGAGCGATGGATCAGGTACGAACGAAGATGCAGAAGACCTGACCGATTGGGCACTACCAACGGTACCCGCCCTGATCGATGGATCCGAACTACCAGAAGAAGACGTGACTGGAGAGGCTCGGTCGAAGTCTGGCGATGATACATCTGTAGCGTCTGACAACAACTTGGGTGAACTCTTGTAAGGGAGATTCAGCGTGTTTGACAGCCTGGGGTCTTGTGTTATTGTCGGTGCAGGCGAAGGTGACATGGGTGTGACAGGTAGCAGGGCAGGTCCAGGAGTAGCAGGCGGCGGAGGCGGCTTATCATCTCCAGCCGGCAAAGTGGTCTTGATGACGAACGTGAAGGTAGCACCTTTGCCAGGAACACCTCTTGCAGACATATCGCCTCCATGCAGTTGAGCGAGCTGACGTGAGATTACAAGTCCAAGTCCTGTTCCACCGTGTTGACGGGTACTACTTCCGTCGATCTGGCTGAAGCGTTTGAACAGATACTGCGCTTCCTTCTCGGTAAAGCCTTGGCCAGTGTCCATGATCTCGAATTGAATATACATCGAGTCCTCAGTAGGCAGAGTCACCTCTTCCATTGGCACGCTGCAGCGAACAAACACTTCACCAGTCTGGGTGAACTTGATCGCATTGCCGATGATATTGAGCAGGATCTGACGGATGCGGAAACGATCACCTTTGATCTGGGAGGGTACGTTAGGTTCGACCAGGTAGTTCAGCTCCAGTCCTTTGTCAATCGCCATGGCAGATGTCAGATCGTTGACCTCTTCGATGAGAGAACGAACATGCATCCAGTCCATATTAAGCTGGATCATGCCGGCCTCAGCCTTGGAGAGATCGAGGATGTCGTTGATAAGACCACGCAATCCTTCAGTAGAAGCTCTGATGATGTTGACGTGCTCCATCTGTTCCGAAGTCAAACTGCTATCAATCAAAAAGTTGACCATGCCAGTGATGCCGTTCAGAGGAGTACGGATCTCGTGAGACATGTTACTCAGGAAGCGAGACTTCTCGTCCATCGTCTCCTTCAGGTCACGTTCCAAAGCCTTGTGGTCGTTGATATCGGTGCAAGTGCCGTACCATGTCTCCTCTTCGTCGTCCTGAAGATCACGCTCTGCAAGCAGAACTCTAACGAGATGCCATCTGTACTCGCCGTCCTTTGAGCGCAGTCTCACCTCTGTGGAGTATGAAGGCTTGCCATCGGCGTCTCGTGAGACTTTAAGAATACCGGTGGAAGCCAACTGTGAGAGTCTTGCTTGGGGCAGTTGAGTGGTTGGTGACGTGTTCAGTGGGCTTGTAGGTGCGCGTTCGGTATCTGACGAAGCACTAGAAGATAGAGCAGATGACGATTGTGATCTGTGTGGCTCGGGCGGCATGGTGGTCGGAACATTGGTAGCATTGACTGAGTCATTGTCGAAGGCGGGTAACCTACACTTGACAATGTCATCTGGATGAACGTGCTCCATAAAGCCAATGCCCAAAGCCTGGATTTCGCTCTGTCCAGAATAGGTGAGCCACTGCGAGTTGCAGAAAGTGATACCCTTGGACTTGTTGACGGCGAAAACCACCTGAGGACTAGAGTTGGCCAAAGCTCGGTATTTTGCTTCGGAAGCAGCAGTCTCTTGCTGGCGGGCAAGGTTTAGTTCAGCCAGATGTTGTTCATGGAAATCCATGTTTGTGCCGATCCAGTGAACAATATTCTGCTTCTTGTCTTTGAGAGGTGCAGCTCGAACATAGAACCACCGGTAGTTGCCATCAAACCGCTGGAGACGGATCTTTTGCTGCAGTTGCTGACCCGTCCGTAACGATCGGTTCCAGCTGTCCATGTACTTGCTTCTGTCCTCTGCGTGTATCGCTTGCCAAGGTTCCTTTAGAACCTGCCTAGAATCATGCCCGCGATACACCAGGAACTTCGAGTTGACCCAAGTCAGCGCGCCAGATCCAGGGGCAGCGGTGAATATTTGTACAGGTAGTGAGTCGATGATTGTACGCAACAAACGTTCAGAAGGCGGGGGCATGTCTTCAGAAACAGAGCTTGCCCTGGCGTGAGTAGTGAGTCCTGGTGTTTTGGGACCTGGGGTGGTTGCCGCCGGAAGTCCCTGGAAAGATGAGCTGAAATCGGCACCGTAGGAGTGCAGAACAGAGTGTCGCTTATCTCCGCCCTCTGCGACAATTGTTGGAGGAGGTGCACTACTGCGGAAGCTGGGCTTTCTAGATACGGTATTCTCCGCAGTGCGCAGAGGACTTTGCTCACGGCCTGCAGGTCTGAGTGGGGACTTGTCCTCTTTCACCGAACGGGATTGCCTAGGTCGTCTTTCGCTCTTTGGTGTCGTCTGCTCTTCATCGCCTGCGGATGCCGATAGTCTCTTGCTCCTGTCCTTTGCAGGTGTGACCAAAGAGGTTTGATTACCAGATGTGCCTGTCGATCGGTGCATCTTCTTGGCATCGAAATAGCTGTCGACGATCTCCGACCCACGTAATCCAGCTGGTGTACCGACCACTGACTTGCTATTCGAGGTAAGACCGAAGGCTGAGGGATCCCACCCAGGAGTGCCAACTATGGAGCTAGAAGGGCTATGGCGTGATCGACCGGAATAATCAGAGGGACTAGTCATACTACCGGAAATGGAACCAGCCACTTCATCCAGATCAGCGCGAATGAGATCATCTAGATTTTCAGGTGCAATATTCAGAGGTGCATAGCCGACGTTGTGGCCCGAGACAGACCTGCGGTGACGAACGCCCATGGCCTGGTTGTGTGCATTAGTGTACTGGTGGGCCATGTAGTACGAAGTAGCCAGATGTGGTCCGAGCAGTTTGAGGGACTGCACAAGATTCTGAGGGTAGGGAACTGCAGGGCTGAGGATCGAGAGGATCGCGATGGGTGCTCTCCGGTCGCCGGATGATACTTGTGACACTGATTGAGCCCGACTGTCCGGACGAGACTCTGGGTTGGGGGATTGGTAGTTGTGCATTATCGGAGACAGGGTGGGGTGAATGAGAGGAATGTGCAAGACAGTATGAGCGCGGTCAACTCCGATTGCCTCGACAGGTTCTAAATGTGAATAGTCATGGGCGGCAGCAGCAGTTGGGTTGAAAGAGTCTTCGACACTCTGCTCTGCGGTGAAGAAGGGGTTGTTCTCGGGATCGGCTTGCATGGCGGGTGAAGGTGCTGGTGATTGGGCCCAAGGCGAGGGAGGGTATTGCTCGTATTCTTCATAAGCTGAACCGCGGCGCTTGTTGTCCATCTGTGAAAAGAACGTGCGGAAATTTCCAAACGGCTGAGGAGCTTTGCCAGTTGTTTGAGCAGACAGCGGAGGTGGTGGCGGCTGCTGAGGGTTTACTTTTGTCGACCGTTGACCAGGGACATTGTTTTCGTCCTGTGAGTTGTTGGAAGGACTTTGATCGTCCTGACCATTATTCGAGTAGTCGCGGGTTAGTGTTATCAGCTTGCCCCTTTCCAGCACTCTGTTGATACCACTTGAGTCAATGAGACCGTCAAGCTCCGACTCCAGACCTTTCAGTGTAGGGTAAACGGCTAGTTGAGTTGGCTGGCTGTAGCCACCGACGCTACTGAATTCAGGTTCGCTGACGGATGTGCTACGATGGTTTTGAATGCGGTAGTCAAGACTCGGAGACGGCATGGAGGCGTTTGTTGAGCTGGGCACATGGCTGACAGTGCGTGATGGCATGTTTGGCCGTAACGCCGAACCCGGACGCTGTGGTGTGTCGGCAGAAGTATGTCCAGCGTACGAATGGCGAGATTCAAGGCTTGGACGAATACGGTTCAGAGGAGACGGATCTGGAATAGAACGTGGAGGCAGAGATGAAACGGGAGGCGCGGGCTGGTTTGAGGCCTGGCTATCACTTGACTCGTCCTCGCGGCCAGAAACATTGAAAGTGGTCTTTTGGCCCCACGGCACATTCTCGATATCATTCGAGTCGGCAGGAAGGGCCAAACTCGCACGGTCCGCCTTGTAGACATCGTTCATCATGTTTGCAACTGTCGCCCACCAAGCCTCCAAGCCGGGTTCCGAATTGAGCTGCAAGACGAGATCGTAGACGTTGGGTGTTGGGAAGCGCGGGTCCTGACTTGGCGCAAACTCGAAGCCTTGAGGAGCAAAGGCGGCACCGGAAGCGGCAGGGGTGGTTGCACCAGACATTGCTGCACCGCCAGGGGTGCTGCTGTCACCAGATTGGGCAGCCGAGACAGTCGGCGACAAGGCAGTAAAGGGTTGATGGAACGACGACGACCATGTGCGCGGAGTGCCGGGGACGTACGGAAAAGGATACGAGGGTGTGCGCAAGGGCACAGTAGCCGGGGTGGCAGCAGCGCTTCCGCGGATGGTACGAGACGACGACGATGTGGACTCGGTGGAGGCGGTATGAGTGGTGGCCAGCGGGCTACTGAAGGCAGCGGTGAGGGGGGAGACAGTGGCATGTTCCTCCTTGATGGGCGAGGGTCGACGGGGCACTTGGCTAGAGGTGCTGGAGCGGCTGACGGCAGGCGACAGCGAATCGGGCAGAGGTTGGTAGAGTTGCTGTTGCTGTTGCTGCTGCTGTTGAGCGGCTAAATTGGCCTTTGCCCGCTGCAAGTTAGATGTCATCCTGGCAGTCACAGCAGCACGCAAGCGTGCAATTTCTGCTTCGTCAGGACTGACCGAGGAGGCGCTGGCGTCTGGTGACGGCGAAGGCTCGTTTATTGTGGGAGTAATGGAGCTGTGTGGCGGCGAGGGACGCAGGGTCGGGCGCGACTGCAGTTTGGCGGCGGCAGTGACAGCTGGAGCGGCGGCAGCGGCGGCGGCGTTGGCGTTGTTTGCAGGGGTCGCGCTCGGCGTGGCGTCGTCATCGTCGTCGGCATCGTCGTTGTACGGCGGCGGCGGCGCCATGTTGGAAGCCATGTCGGAGCCGGCGGTGGGTGCAGGCGGACGGGACATACCCCTTCGGCCTCGTCGAGTTCAGCAAAGCAGCGCGCAGATGGGCCCGTTGACAAAGGACGCATCAGCAGCTTTCGCAGGAACCACGGCGAGTGCGACGGCAGCGGGCACGACGGGGTGCGGTCGGGCTTGGGCACGGAGACGACACGCTCGACTGGGGCTCGTCGTCGAGAGCGGATGTCCGAAGGGATCGAGATGCAACACTGGCCCTCTCTGGTCGTGCTATGGGACCTTGAAAGCGTGCGCCTGCCGCTTGAAACAGCCATCCTTCGAGTGGCCCTGCTTGGCTCTCGTCATGTTGCCCAGATTGTTCGCTGGAACTCAATTTTCCTTGCAAATTATCATCCAGATACACCAACATGCAAACAACTCGTCAACAATAATAATAGATTCCTTATTTCCAGCGCCGACAGTCTTCGCGCTCTGTGCACAGTTGCGCTGCCACATGCCACCACTGAGACTGTGATATGCCGTCCGTTCTGCCTCTGCGCTCGGCTTTCTCTGCGTGCGTGCCATCCTCCTCTCACAACCTTTGTGCATTATTTACACTTTCCAATCACCACTCTCCCGATCGCTGCCTCACAATCTCCCGTGCCCTGCAAGACTTTTATTTGACGCGCCTTGATCTTGCTACCTCTTGACTCGTTCTTGTTTCCACAGCTGCTCTGTCCGTCTCAGCTCAACGAGCCGTCGATATACTGCAATCGTCGATGTGCTTTGTCCAGACCGTGTCGGAACGTTCTCGCCATGTTTTGGTGGCGCTTCCAGACAAACATATCTGCATGTCCGCTCACTGCCTGCAACCGACCTTCTTGCACCGGTATTTATGGCTTTGGCCGAGAGCTCTGGTTTCAATCCATACCCTCTGATCCCATTCACCGCATTGTTATTGCCTGTGTTGTTCGGCCGTAATCGTTGATCGGGTAGCTCTTCTCCTGGAAAACTCCTTTAGCACGACTCGTTGTCACCCGCGCGAATACTGCTCCCTGAACAGCCCGAACGACCATCACGTGGATCACCCATGCCCACAGCATTTCAACGTGTGGAAATCCTGTTGTCCATGACGAGATATGTGCACGGTCAATGGCATTCGTCTCTGTAGATTATTGTGAGAATGCTATTTTGCAAAACATGGATCAACCGAGCCTGGTTTGACTCGACTGTCCGTCTTCCTTCCTGCTTACTCTCTGGCACTACACGGTTCCTTTGTTATGTGCAGAAATACTCTTCTCCAAAACCATCGACTTCTTCGAGCTGTCTGCTGTCACAGTCCTCATAAAGTTGCCAGAGATGAGCCTCAGATGAGCCTCCGACAAACGCACGACGGACCTAATCCCGTCGTCTCCGACACACCGACGAGACAGCATCCCACAAAACGGCATATTGCCATAGCGCGCCGCCGCATCACAAGTATTTGCAGCGACCTCGAAAGCAGAACAGCCACTGTGTCATGGCGAAACAGATGGCTCATGACAAGCCCCCTGTTGTTGGAGATCGGTGTACCTCACGCCGATCACCTGTCACCGATCCTGGCAGATCTTGGTTCCGCCCCGCCACGTGGGATGCCATCTGTTTGCATCCTCTTGTGCAAAAAGGGAAAAAAAAGAAGAAAAAAAGAAAAAACATGTGAAGCTCAAAGAAAACATGCACAACTCGTTCCTACATCATGTCCGGGAATAACGCTTATAGCGTTGCCTTAACTTGGCACCTGAATCCTTCTAGACTAGAAGCCAGCCTTTAAAGCCGCGGACCTGACCTCATGTGTCTATCAGCACAAGACGGGAGTCCTCTAAGTTTGTCTTTCTAGTAATACATGCTCGCACTTGCAACTTCCACTCTACAACTCTCCACCTACAGGATGCTATCTGGATTTAACGTTCAATATCTCGATGTCGCACCCTTCCTGCCGGCCAGTGTGGCATTGACTTATGTTGCTTTCGTCGCCTTCGGCTGGGAGGAATCTCTCGATCGTCGCATATTCGGAAGGCCCACTCAGAAAGAGAAGAACCATCATAACCTTTTGCCTGTCGACAACTCGCAGACAAAGACTCCGGACGACAAAGCGCCAACCTCTGCATCCCAAATTGTCAACGCAGCGCTACCAATACTTCACATTCACGTAACCGCAGGCCAGCTCTGGCGACTCGATCGTCGCGAAAAAGTCTCGGCCGAGTTTTGCGCGATACAACTCTGTTTGATAATCGCAGAGTACGCACTCGATGGTTTCCGTCACCACAAGTGGAAACGAATGGACTTGATGCTTTTAGGGATCGCATGGTGTGATTTGCAACTTCATCAAACGCATACAGGCTCCCCGACGTGGGAGATGATCTACTCGCTCATAACAGCGGTGGTAGGCGTTTCTTCGATTCTACTGCCAGATCCTCCTGCCACCTTGACGCCTGAATCGATCAAATCACCAAGCAAAGACCTGCCAGCTCATGATATCCCAGAGCCGCAACCCTCGCTACGCCATTTTCACATCTTTAGTGTCTCTATATTGTTGATTTACTTGCTCCACGACTACCCGGTACTGTCATCGTGGCTGTTCGACAGTATTCCCTACACCGCGTCCTTTTCGCATTTTTCGATCCCCCTCGCCCTGCTCCTTCTCTACGAATGTGCACAACAGTGGTACACAACCGAGCAACAAGACCAAACTCTGTGGCAGCACGTACGAAACTTCATCTCCACAACCCATATCTCGGTACCAGAAATGCTGCGCTGTATCATACAACCTCTACTCATAATAGGATTCTTGCTTTCTCTCTTCTTGGCAACCAGTTATCTGACCTCGTGCCTTGGGTTTCGGAGACTGCTGCTTGGGTGTCCTCGAACCACACCGCGGGTTCTTGATGGCGGAATTTTTGGGGGGTTTGGTTATTTGATGCTTAGTGCTGTTCAGATGTTGAGCAGATGGGAAAAGGTCATGTGCGATGGGCCTGGTGGGATGTATTTTTTGGGTGTGGCGCTGGGTGTGGCGTTTGGTCAGACTATTGCTGGGGTTACTGCGGTTGCTGTCGTTGCGTATGTGTTCGGGGCAATCTACCAAGTTTAGATGATACTAAAAGCGTTGTTAAGAATGCTTCTATGTTGCAGACAGCCATCTATGTTGCCTTCTTCATGCCTAACGCATGCTAATCATCTGTTGTGCTCGTCTTCGCTGTACGGTCTAGTCGTTGTATATAAAAATCATTTTCGCAGTATAGTAGTGCAGTAAAGATGCTCCATCATCACTTCAATATATATATAAATGTGTGATCAAGGTTGCAAGACTGATATCGTCTTGTATATCCACCATCGGATTTTTCAGAAGAAATGGAGTTGGACAAATTTCGATGTAGCGCAACAACCCAGGATCGCAGAACGTACTCAAGCCAATGTAAGACGTATTTTACTGTCAAATATATCCTAACATCATTGTTTAGTACATATCATATAATGTGGCCGTGTTATAAACATTTGAGTCCCATTGAGCATAGTTGACGATATCACCCTGACATCAGGACTTCGACTTGCATCGATCATGCTTTATTGAATACGACACATTGTTTGATCGCAGTGCACAGTAAGATGGAGGTGTTTGGAAAGAGGAGGACATGAGATCTTGTGTTTTGTATGCTAACCTGAGTGGGACAGCAGTGCAAAGAAGCACAATCGGAACGAAAGTCGTCCCAATCGTGTTTACTGCTTGCGACATCACACACATAGTAGTGTGTGTGAGTGCTAGAGAAGGTCACCAGACATCCGAGGTAGAGGAAGCAAGGTTTGAGCCGGTTGATTTGATTTGGTATGTGAGATTGGGCGCGCCGTTGCTCTCCTTTCGTCGTTCGGTGCGTGAGGCTTCGATGCTGATGTAGAAGCCGAGTTTGCGATGGATGTCCTAACCAAACCAGCTTTATGGAAGTGTATGGTGGGTTGAGATGTGTACCCCGACATCAAAGCACAAAGCTTTATCACAGAGCGGCCAGCGTGGAAGATGGCGGCGTCCAGAGTCTGGTGTGTTTTGCAAAGTCTTCTCAGCATCCGCTCAGCTCGTTCTACGCCACTTGGTCGCATCGGTGGCTTCCTCGCCGTTAACCTCGTCAGCATCGTCGGCGTCCTCGAACTGATCGGCAGTTCTCACTGAACCAGCACCAGCACCAAGAGTCCCGCCTTCGGGCATACGGAACTCGCCATTTTCATCCATAAAGTCTTGCAGGTTCTCAGAAGTGATCCAGCCACCGGTTCCCGGCTCGGGTTCCTGGTCCTGATCTTGGTCGTCGTCCTCATCTGGATCGGGGTGCAGGTCGGCGCAGTCGGATACGGCGCTGAAGAGTTTCTCGGCAGCGTCGGTGGGACTGCTGTCGGCAAGAGGTTCAGGTGTCAACAGGAGCTCAACGGTCTCGAGGTCATCATCGGCGGTTTGCGAAATGTCGCTCAGGCACAGCTGCAAGTATAGGGCGTTCTGTTGGCGGGCGTGTAGCGAAATGGTTCGGTAGGGGATTTGGACACCATGGCCAGCGGTCGAGCTCCAGAGGGTGAAGAATCTGATGGTGGTAAGCACAGAGCCAGGGCAGAGTCCTTGAGCGAGTGCAGGGGCAAAGATGTTGTTGGGCAAGGACAAGGGCAGCTTACTCTGATGTGACCCAAATCTGGATGCGCGTGATGGTGACCTCGACTCTGGGTTCGGCGCCGTCGCCATCCGTGTGCGAGTGGGGAGAAGCGTGGGGGGCAGCACCGGGGCCGGCAGAGGTGCGCAAGGCTTGCAAGGCAGCGTTGGAGGCCAATTCCCGCTCCGACACCTTCAGGGTAGCGTTTTGGACGCGGTGGTGCAAGACGGCTCTGGCGTCATAGAAGCTGCCCGGTGTTTCTTGTTGGTGCGCCTCGAGACTGGTGTAGTCGTCCTCGCGCGGGCTCTGGTCGACAACTCGTAAAGCGCCGCTCATGTTTGCAATGTTCACTGTGTCTTGATGGATGCGACCGGGCGTCGAGCTTGCACTTGGACTTGGACTTGCATGTGAAATGTCTGTTTGTCTTGTTTGTTTCTGCTCTCCACCGACACGCCCGGAGCCGCCTCCAGTCCACAACTCTTGTGAACATCATCCTTCATCTCTCCACCACCGTGGTCGTGTCATTTGTGTGCCCATGTCACCTCAGTCATCGCCTGCTTCGACTGTCACCTCAGTCATCGCATGCTTTGACACGAGGCAAACATTCAACTCGCTTGATGAATCTCCCTACGCGCAAGGTTCTCCTTCTGGAAGTTCCGTGATTTCGCAAAGCCTTCCTAATCCGGGTGACAGCTTGGCACAAACGCGTTTCAGCCGAGGCAATCATCTCGCAACTCGCTAGACACTTCCTAATCTTCTCCAAATTCCACGGCCCTTCTACCACTTTACGTACCTTGTCGACTCTTTTGTTGCAGAGCGGCCACGCTCAACCTCCGACTTGCCGTATACCGACCACACCTCGGTATGCTGAAGACAATTCTTTCACTCAAAACGGCCAATTCCTCTCTCTTCCCGATGGATGGCCCTAGCCACTTTGTATATAGTCGTCGAATAGACCCACATCATGTAGGCCCTTCCCTATTCCACTCTCCTTTGCCATCTCCAGAATGGATTCTCCAGACTCCAAGAAAGTGCACTTCAGCACTCCGCACTCGTTCTCCCTCTCCCGTCTGGTTCGTGATCAAGCTCGCATCAGCCCAGATGTTCTGGCTCACCACTATGAGGGCTCGGGTACGACTGACGATCCATACCTGGTCATTTGGGTACCTGAAGATGCTGGCAACCCCTTGAATTGGGCAACGTCCTTCAAGTGGTTTGTGACCATGACAGTCGCCATGACATGTTTCGCTACTGCTTTTGCTTCCAGTGCATACAGCGGTTGGTCCTTCCTCTTCAATCTATACCGTGTCCGATGCAATACTAATCAATCACAGGTGCAATCCGTGAGCTGGTTTACGGCTTCCACACTTCGACAGAGCTCATCACAGCTGGCGTATCTCTCTTCGTCCTTGGTTTCGCTCTGGGCCCTCTTGTTTGGGCGCCATTGAGCGAAACAATCGGCCGCCAATACGTCTTCTTCTTGACCTTTGCATTCTTCACTGCCTTCCTTGCTGGTTGCGCCGGAGTCGACAACATTGGCAGCCTTCTCGTTCTGAGATTCTTCGCAGGCTCCTTCGGTTCTTCACCCTTCACCAATGCCGGGGGTGTGATTTCGGACATTTTTTCAGCTCAGGAGCGTGGTCGTGCCATCACCATGTTTAGTCTGGCACCTTGTCTCGGTCCTGCCATCGGACCTCTAGTTGGCGGCTTCTTGGGCGAGAACGAAGGCTGGCGTTGGGTACAAGGCCTGCTGGCCATCTTTGCTGGTGTATTGTGGATTCTGGCCTCTCTCGTCGTACCAGAGACATATGCTCCCGTTCTACTCAGACGCCGTGCCGAGGAACTTTCCAAGAGAACTGGCATGGTCTATCTGTCCAAGTTCGATGCCGAACGAGGTCCCGTCTCGGCTAAGCAGATGGTTTCGACCGTCCTCATTCGCCCCTGGATCTTGCTCTTCACCGAACCCATCGTTTTGCTTCTGTCCATCTACATTGCCATCATCTATGGGTATGTGTGTCTTTTTTTTCTTTTTTCTTTTTTCTTCCATTTTTTCATTTTTTCCAGAATCGGAGAGCCACGCTAACGTCCATCACACAGAACACTTTACTTATTGTTTGCTGCCTTCCCCATCGTCTTTCAGATCCACCGTGGCTGGAGTGAAGGTGTTGGCGGTCTGGCCTTCCTCGGTAAGTACCTTATGAATATTACATCTATACAAACACTAACCCCTGGGAAAAGGTGTTGCATTTGGCATGTTCGCTGCCATTGGCTTCTCTCTCTACTCGCACAGATGGTACATGGCCGCGGCAGCTAAGAACGGCGGATTCGCTCCTCCTGAAGCACGTCTCATCATTGGTATGGTCGGCTCTGTCGCCCTTCCCATCGGAATGTTCTGGTTTGCTTGGACAAACGGCCCTTCCGTCCACTGGATCTCACCCATCATGGCTGGCGCGCCCTTTGGCTTCGGACTCACCCTAGTCTTCTTGTCCGTTACATCCTACCTCATTGACGCCTACGTCATCTACGCCGCCTCCGTCCTCGCCGCAAACACCGTCCTGCGCTCCCTCTTCGGTGCCGCATTCCCTCTCTTTACAAGAATCATGTACGAACGTCTTGGCCTCCACTGGGCCTCGTCCATCCCCGCCTTCCTCGCCCTCCTCTGCGTACCCCTTCCTTTCTTCTTCTACAAGTTCGGCGCCAGAATCAGGGCTAGATGCACCTACGCCGCCGCCGCCGAAAAAGCAGTCTTGATGTTCCACGCAAAGGCCGCAGCAACCACCGTGACAACACGGGGAAGCAGTGTAGGCAGTGAAGAAGACGTTGATGTCGAGAAGGCTCAAACCAAGGATCCGGTGCAGCTTACCAGAGCCAGAACGAATGAGACCGTCAGAGATGCTGCGTCGGTGTATGAGGCCAGTCCTTACGATATCGACCGCGTCAATACCAAGAATTCAGTTTCTGGTATCTGAGAAACGGATGATGAGAATGTTAATACTTTGGATTTTTGCACTTGCAGTTACTTGAGATACCCACGATTTTTCAATTAATCTTTCCTGTTACCTTTTTGTATCTGTGATCTAAGTCTTTCGATGAGGTATAGAGATTCTAGCCAATCGTTGCGTTTCGCTATCGATTGCGGATGAGGCAAGTCAGGGTGAACAACAATTATGTATCACACAGATACGAAACCAACCAGGAGACAAAGAGGGAAGCTGATGAACAAGACACGATAGCGACAACAGTGATGCCAACCGAGCAAATATGCATAACTCTCCAGCCAAACAGACAAAAGTTAAAGAATTCTTGGTTCCTCCAGCCAAAACAAAATCCACAGACAGATGAAAAAAGGAAGGTAGAAAAAAAGAAGAAGAAAAACTCGAGCGACTCTCTGAAGAAATAACGGTAAGTAGGAAAATATTGCCATGCACTACATACCGTGATCCTCCACTTCTTATCCAATAACTTCCCTCAATACCTCGCATCGCATAGAAAAACACTTTGTGCTTTTCCATCCCTATTTCTCTTTCTCGGGGACTGCAATCTTGCTGCCATATAGCCCTGCCCTGCCATCTTTTCTGTTCTTACGGGTTGTAAGCTTCGTCGTTTTTCACAAGGTGTACAGTTTCCTAGCGAGTAAAGCCGTCTGATATATAGGACAGAGGAAAGAACTCATGTACTACAAGTCTTTGAACGCAAACAAGAGATATTTTGGCAAGTTGCTTCAAGAGTGAAGCAGCATGTTTGGGAAACTTCACATCTCGAATCCGTGTTGCTAACGTATCACATCATCGGGAACGAGAGTAACGAAAAGGTAGCATTTCAAGGATCCATTGCAAAGAGCAATGGCAGAGTTGGGGGAACACTGCAATAGAAGTGGTAATACCTGGGCTACTGTTTTTGAAACGTCACTGTAACGATCAAGAGGAAAAAGTGAAGAGGAAAAAGGAGCTCACGAATAAGCCATGTAAAGAGAAAATACAGAAGAGGAAGAAATGGAAGTTTTGGAATACGTGACGTTGACGGGTTTGAGAGTTGGCTTTCTTCCATCACCCGGGAATTTCGCTAGCGGACCTGCGGAGTCACAGTCAGTTATCGACAGAAGAACCGTTTGAGAGGCAAAGTTTATGTAATCACGAACTTACCAAGATAAACAAAAACGACACTAGCAGCGAGCGAAGGTTGACCAGCAACACAACGCACTTGCTTGTACAGCAACACCCCCACCCCCACCACCGCGGACCCCCAAAAGCGCCCTGTAATTCAGGGTATACTATCAAACTCATTCTTAGCCCTTAAATACCTCGCCGCAGGGCCATCTCCACCTTTGGCACTCAACTCCATCCAATGCTGCGCAACAGCCATAGCCACGGGATCGTACCGCTCACTCAAGACTTCGCGATCCTTTTCCTTATCCTTGAACACATCTTTGACTTTTGAAAACGGCGAGAGGCAGATACCGAGGAGCTCCGGGTGCGTGAGGTAGAGGGTTGCCAGCTCGCGTTGTGCGGCGGGGATGCCCTCTTTGGCGGTAAGTTGCAGCAGTGTTGCCGCATCGCTCATGCTCAGGTCTGCTACTGAGGGGTCGCTGGGTTGGGGTGTGGAGGGTGAGAAGGCGGCGGCGTCGCGTTTGGCTTGTGCGGCAGAGGTGACGCGCGAGTGTCCTCTGTTGAACGTGTGGTGGTGGATTATCTGATCGGCGGTCTCGATCATGCTTGTGCAGGTTTCTTCTTTGAGGTCGAGAGCGGCGATGGTGGCGTTCCAGAAGGCACGGCCGCGAGGTGTGCTGTCCAACACGTTAAGAGGGACGAGTGAGGCTATGTATTGCAAGTCGCGGAACAACGTCTTTGGTCGTAGACCTGGATCTTGGAAGAGTTGACGGAAACTCAGTATGGTACTGTCGTGACCTCGGGATGTTCGCGGAGCACTCGAGGTGTCGATCCTGAGACTGAGTCTACGATGTGTAGACAGACCAGTGTTGGGTTGTGGGGTCCCAGGAAGGTCCTCGAATCCGCAGTCCGCACGATGCGCTTGAAGCATGGATTGAAGCTCAAGAAGAATATCGAGTTTGACGTAGGGACTCGCTTGTAGCTCGAAACGTCTCAAGAGCATGCGAAATACTTGATCGAAATCGAACGATGACCGAGGAGCATCATGTTTATATTCCATAGACTCTGGCAGCTGGTTACTGGCTGGCAACCTGAGCTTCAGTATCTTACGCATAGCCTTGTCCGTTTCACTACCCGACCGGAAAAGGTCGTGGAAGTCGCTCAATAGTAAGCTGGTCAAGTTCTGCTTCAAGTCGTCCAGAAAAGAAGCCTGACTCTGCTGCATACAAGA
Organism: Aureobasidium sp. SLJ-2021a; assembly: GCA_019677095.1. Classification (NCBI taxonomy): domain Eukaryota; kingdom Fungi; phylum Ascomycota; class Dothideomycetes; order Dothideales; family Saccotheciaceae; genus Aureobasidium; species Aureobasidium sp. SLJ-2021a. The sequence goes on from JAHRBU010000003.1 coordinate 945,539, forward strand.
GTGTCGAGACAATGGCCGTCCAGTCGACATTGGGGACAGAGCTCTCGAAGGGAAGCTAGTGGCGCTGGATGGAGACTGTGGTCCTGGACTGAAGGTTGACCATAACGTACCAGATGACTTGTGAGTGAGTGTGGGACTCCGACAACCGAAGTAGTCGTGTGGGATGGACTTCGGACTTATGCTCCTGGCAGCGAAGTTGGGGTACATTGCGGTTCGGGATGGAGTGATAAATCGGCCCCATTGAGGAGACATATGAGCCTCGTATGGTCCATGCGCCTTGTTGTCGTACATGGATCGAAGCTGACCCAAAGCGCTAGGGTCAGGGTTTGGTGTGCCGATCCTACTGTTAGCATGACCAGACAATGGTTTCTGGTTCTGAAACAGCTGGCTCGACCACAATATCGGGTTCTCGACAATGCTCTGACCCACGAAATGGTCTAAACATCTGGTGAGCTCAGAGCAGAACCGATGGATTCGTTCCTCGGCTCTGCAAACTCTCTCCACGCCGCGCGCCTCCATCCAGCGTAGTGTCATATCGATCTGAACATCGCTGAGCTTGTTCGTGCCACCCCTCTCCACTGGCGCAGACAAGAGTTCGAGTGTTGCTGCTTCAGCCTTGAGTTGCATACTGTGGTTCAAGGATTTCGATGCACTTCGATGCCTGAGAAGAGGTTTCTTCTTATCCGTTTTTGGGCGAATCGACGACGCCATGACACGCAGTGCCGTTACCACCTTACGCAACTCTTCATAGTGGCCTGCTCGCTGGATATCAACAGTGTACCACATCTTCTCCCGTAGTCGGTCATTGATGTACGAAATCGATCGTACCTCAGCCTGTTGCGAGTCAATCTTATCGTTTATTTTCTCAATACGAGCTTCTCCTTTTTGGACTCTGAGGCGACACGTATCGATGGATTGGTGGAACTCTTTTGCGACAGCTTGGATGATCCAGGACGTTAGTTCAGGAGAGAGCGAGGTAGTTGCCTTGGCCAACCGGAAGAACAAATGAGCCTTGGCAAAATCTCCTTGGTGGTAACAGTTCGCTCTTGCGCCTTCGAACTGGTTCAACAAGGAAGTATGCAATGACTTGACGTCCTGAGGAAGGGATACGTTGCTCGAGATTGTCGCAGAGAAGAAACCATCCAACAGGGTGTGTATACCAGTACTAACGAAATCGAAAGTGTGGGGGTCAACAACGTGTTCCGCGTGAATGTTCTCACTGGAATTGGTCACATTAGGAGGGCAATAGACATCGTAACTTGCAAAATCGACCCAAGTGGCTGTTCCGTGATCGAAACGCGTTTCGAGGCTTGTCCATAGCTCGGAAAATAGATCACAGTTTCCTGCACCTGAATGGCAGCCGGTAGATACGGCCAACTCAATGCAAGCTTCTCTAAGTCTATGGCCAAAGGCATCTCCAGTAGGTAGATATGCAAGGTCTGAGTGAGGTCCCATTGGTACAGAACCTGGAAGAGGAAGTCCGGTAGGTGTACCTACATCTGGAATAGCAGCACAATGACCGTTCCTCGGCGAGGAAGGTTCCGAAGGAGACATGGTCCGGAAGAGGGATAAACCGGAGATGGAGGATGCTGAAGACTTCAGAGTAGAACCATGATGGATGTGAGAACCGCTGTAAAAATCACCACCAATCTCGGGATAAAGAGTACGAATCGCGTTCATGACTTCCGAAGCGCACAACGTGATTTGTCTGTTGTGGTTACCACTGCTATCCAGTATTTCAAAGCCTGGTTCTCTGGAATCCGGAGCAGGTTTCACCTCGATCGGACCAAGTCGGAAGAGCCCTACAACACTTTCGATTTCCGTGATGAGATTGGGCATGATGGGAGATGTTTGTTTCCTGTATCACATAAGATCGACGTGCATAAAGGTTGGGCGTCACGTACCATGAGTAGGCCACCCCCTCCATGAGTTGTCGTGCACGATGTGCCAGTTCGTGTAATATTCGCTGCCGGGCAGTCGAAGAGATATGATGTGAGAGCAACATGCCATAGCTCTGTATCTATACGTGAGAATTGGATTGGGTATATGTGTGGCTCATATTACTCACCTCTGGACTTGTTATTAGTGATGACAGATAGGATGCAAAAAGCCAACGTGTGCATAGGAAGTACGGAGCCGCTTGTTGCTGCTGAGAGGAAGGTTCCAGTCTTGCTACGATGGATTTGCCTAGAGTCAAGACACGTGAAGGGATGACCCTCGTCAGCTCATTGTTCCCGAGGATCGAGAGCAGCTTCTCGATGGCCGTAGAGAAGAAGTCATCAACGAACTTGGCATCATCGTTAGGATACGGAGAGGGAGGCTGGCTTTTGTTCCGGAAGGGACGTCTATCTGCTTGATACAACATAAAGTCTCCATCTCTGAGTGTCTCCAAGAGCCAGTTTTCCAGATGATGGCGGGCTGTCCCATGTAGCTGTCCAAGGTGCGCATTCATGATGGCGATGACAAATCCGTCGCTTCCAGGCTTTTGGTGAGACAACAGCCCAGCACAAATGACTCCCCAAGCATTTGAAAGTGGTCCGTCTTGAATATGGTCACTCGTGGGGACCAGATTAAGAAGAAGACCAAGGACATCGGACCGGGAGAAATCCAGAAACCTTTTGATGCCTTCGTACTCTGTTTTGTCAGATGGTCTCCTGAACTGGTTTCCCTGGATTGAATTTCCGGACAAACTCTGGGAATATGGCCTTGATAGAGTTGCAAAGACAAAATCTGGAAGTCTCAACAGACGATCGAGTAAGAAGAAAGGGTCAAAAGAGATGCGAGATAGGAAAGTTAATAGAGCCTCGCGAGTGTCTGGCAACACACCATCCATGAAGGAAGCACTTTGGTAATCCGGTGGATGGTTGCTCAAACTCTCTGGTACGGGTGACTGCGTGTCCCACTCGTCACATGCCTGCTTCGATGTGTGAAAGGTGTTGAAGAGTAATGAGAACTTGTTCCGATCTCTGGATTGGATTGACTCGGTGAGTTCGTGTCGTAAGTCCTTTGCGCCTTGGAGCATCCGGTTTCTGGCCTCGCATGAGGTTTCCAGCCAGTGTAATCGATGCTCAACGTAGTCGCTTTTACGCTTGTGGTACTTTTGCAGACGCCTGAGGTAAGATAACTCGGCCAAGGTGGTCCGTTGCGAGGCTTCTCGTTGCGCCATGATGGTGACCTGTTCTGTTATAATGATACCAGTCTGATGGTGGGTGTAGAAAGTAATGACAATGGACACCTATTCAAGCATGGTAACATATCGCTATCTCGCAGACAGGAGATCCGAAGGATGACGGATATCGTAGTTGTTAAAAGGCCACGACACCGCTGTGATGTAGAATGGTTAGCCGCCGTTGTATCGTGGACAAATGCCAGCTCATTCAACAGCAGCTTGTGATTAGTACAAAATCGATGCAAGCTACCGATTGGTTGTGGAGTAGAAGAAGATGTCCGGACAAGCTCCATACGTACGAAGGAAACAGACAGAGGATTTGGAAGGATCAAATGCCTTCTTGATCAACAGGATGCCATGGAGCAACAAGGTGATTCAGTTGTGCGGACAGGACTTGTAACACCGATCACAGCGTTGTCAATTGCTGACCACAGCGATACGGAAGAACGAAGGGTGGAAGCATCAGCGAGAAGCTCGAATCGTCAGCTTTGGATGATAAAGTGTGGGTGCCAGGGCGAGAGCCTGCATCACGAGCTCTCATGCCCCGGACAAGTGGCGTGGCATGCAGGAGTTGTGTAGCCTATCAAGGCACTCGGAAATCAAGCATTCCTGTTGCAAGATTTCTGGTAACGCATTTGAGAGGTCCGTTGTGACATGGTAGGAGTATCAGAAACAGCGAGGTGCATGATCGGTCCAAATGCCAACGCAGCGTGACCTGGTGTGCATAGGAACGGCTGGGCGGACCAAGCAGACACTCAAGCTCACACCCCGAGTCAGATTTGGATGCCAGTTCCTTGGTTAGCGAACACTCTTCGCAAGGCCAGGCGGCCTTTTTGACGACCGCCCCAGGATGTTGCGCAAATGAGAGAGCGAGCCAGCGACGCGGGTTCCTTGTTCGATCGTGCCCCGCATGTGTCCTCACACAACCACGGTGACAGGTCATTTTTCCCCCCAGAAATTATCATCACATTTTCACAAAACCGGCAGTGCTCGAAAGCCCCTTCCCGCAAGCCACTGTCAATTCATAATTCATCGACTGGAGTGTGAATAAAATACTATACAATTACAAGCAAGACCGGAGAGTTGTAGTAGGCCACAAACGACACATACCAATAGTCATTACTCATCGATTAATGAACGCATCTTACTCGTTCGAAACCTTGACAACCAACTTTCCACGGACGCGGCCGGTCTTGAGCGTTTCGAAAGCCTTGGGTACGTCCTCAAGGCCGAACATCTCAGCAATGACGGGCTTGACCTTTCCTTCGGCCATCCACTTTCCAATCTGCTTGAAGTCGTCCTCTTTGGCGTGACACGTCAGGAACTCGTACTTCAGCGAACCACCTCCTAGGAATCTTGGCAGGAGGAAGATGGGCAACAGACGACGGAAGAAGTCCATGGTCATGGTAGCTCCAACGTTGACGACCTTCGCGCTTGGCTTGGTGAAGTAGTGAGAGTGCCAATACAACTCCGGGGAGCCGACAAAGTCGACAATGAGGTCGAAGCGCTTGCCGCTGCGAGTGAAAACTTCTAGAGGCTCCTCAGTACGATAGTCAATCACCTCGTCAGCGCCTAGGCTTTTGCAGAGGTCCACGTTCGGTCCAGAACATGTGGTTGTGACCTCGCAGCCCATGGCCTTGGCGAACTGAATACCGAAAGAGCCAGTACCTCCTGATCCGCCGTTGATAAAGATCTTGTCACCAGCCTTGACATTGGGGACGATACACTGGTAGGCGGTCAGTCCAGCGACACCGACACAGGCAGCGTCCTCAGGCTTGACACCCTCAGGGAGAGCGACGGTTCCGTCGCGGCCAGCGACCAGGTACTCGGCCATAGCACCAAAGAGAGGAGGCTCTGTCTTTCCGAAGACGGCTTGGCCGGGCTGCAAGTCGCTTCTCGTGGTCTTCACGACTACGCCAGCAAAGTCCATACACGGCGATGCTGGCTTGGAGATGGCCATCTGGCCGATAACAGGTGCTTCAGGGAGCTTGTAGTCGACTGGATTGAGAGCGGCATAGTGAACCTTGACAAGAGTTTGGTCCTTGGCGAGCGAGTTTGCAGATTTGGGCAAGGCTGCGGTGTTGTTGAGTTTGAGACTCTTCTCGATGGTGCCCTGGATGGTGGTCCATTGGGAGGCTCTCATTGTGGAGGGGATCGACGCGGCCATTCTTGCGGTCGCGTGTAGGTGATATGTCGAATTGACGAAGTTGGCAGTTAAGATGTTAAGTGATGAAGGTCGACGTGAATAATGCGAGTCGACGAAATTTCTTTGGTGAGATGCTTCTCAGGTTTCTGTGCGGTGGTGAATTGGTGAGATGTCAGGTCTTGCGAGCTCTTGATTTCGATGGCTTGTGATTATGACATCGGCCGAGCACTGACCACGTGCACTTCGGCTCCGGAAGAATGCCCCACGCCCCTGCATTCATCCCTCAGACACAGCCCTTCCATCTTTCGACTGTCGTCTTTGAGAACAATCTCACCGTGGGGACAAACACCATGGTAAACCATCAACTACAAATTCGGCACTCACGAAGGTCTCGGAAATGTTAAGAACCAAGTCTGTCGGTTGAAGGACCCAAAGACGCCTCAGCCGTTTTTTCTTATCTCTTTCGCTAGAGAGTACCTGCCTATCCGCTCCCCAAAAAACGATACTGCATACGCTTCCAACCATACAACCACATGGCATACCACTGTCGATCACGCACCTACGTACCTTTATCGATGTCTCAAGATTTCACACCAGACACAGATTGATCTTTCTGGGCCAGATCATCCGATCACTCGCAAGCAGATACCTAGGTGCAAGCCCTGAACAATATGTTCGGTTGCCATGACTTTTTTGGTATCTCGACTCTTGTCGTTCAAGGTGTATAAGACGGTGGAGGCTCAGGTGTTCACGCAACTGTCATACTGTGCTGGCACCTCTTAATCTCTTCATGCTCCACGCACGTCCTCTGAAACAACGCGGGTTGTAGTGGCGACACGCCGTTTGGCGGTAGCTGGGGGACTTCAACGTTGGATCTGACTAGAACGTAAGTCGATGCTTGTTCAGGAGAGAAAGACGTTTCCACCCTCCATGTCTAAATATCGGACAAGATGATCTATATCTTTGTCATTATGCTTTCCTTATTTCACCATCTTCCTCGTGCCTTCTTTCTCTCCAGCAGATTACTTTTGTACCCTCGATCACTCTATAGTCCGAGCAAGACTCGTACCTTTCATTCCTTACTTTTTCAACACAAGAGATGAAGAGCACTATTCTGCTGTCTGCCTTCTCTCTGGCCTCCCTGGGCTCTGCTGTGGTGCATGGAGGCCATGGCCTCGGGCTCCAACGCCATCAGGCTCTTCAGAGTAGTAGTAAGACAAGCACAGTCACGGTCAGAACTTCGCCGAGCAGTGTCAAAACATCAACCCGAACGACAACGTCCTCATTCAAGACTTCTTCGAAACCGTCCAGCAGCTCATCGAAAGTCAGCTCAAAGTCTTCCTCGAAGGCCTCTTCTACCAGCAAAGCCGTTAGCAGTTCGACCAAGCCAGTTTCCAAAAGCTCTTCTTCAATCAAGAGTTCTTCTTCAACCAAGATTTCAACGAGCTCGATCAAGACATTGTCTACCAAGGTAGCAACTTCGACTGCATCGACCATGAGTCTTGCTTTCAAAGCTGGACTTTCTGGCTACCCCGGCATCGAGACACTCGACCTTTTCAACCAGCAATGGGTACCATACATTTCCTGGTACAGCAACTACGAGCCCGTTGCCCCCAACATCAAAGCGTCAACCCACACCGTAGTCGGGGCACCCATGCTCTGGGGAAAAGGCGACCAATGCCTGACCAACAACCCCGACGGCCAAGTCGACAAATGGCGCCTCGGAAACTTTACCGAATACGTGACAAGCGGCGCGACACACCCAGACGTCTTTTTCGGCTTCTACGAGCCAGATTGCGACTGCCCTTCCTCCAGCCACATCACAGACGTCAGCGTCGGCGTGCAGAAGTGGAACGAGTTGATCAAGCCTCTGCGCAACCGCGGCATCGCGCTCGGCTCGCCGCCCATGTGCACCCAGCTCGACCAGTCGTGGCTCACAAACTTCGCCGCCCAAGGCGTCACTTGGGATATCACCAGCATCCACGTTAACAAGCCCACTGTGGCTGAAGGCATCAAAGTCGTCGAATACTACGTCAACACATTCCACAAGCCCGTATGGATCAGCGAGTTCACCTGCGTCAACGACCAGAACTGGAGTTCTTGTGGTGATCAAGCTACCGTCAATGCTTTTATCGATGGCATGGTCAAGTACTTCGAAGGCAATGATATGGTGCTTGCTTATGGTGCGAATAACGGGGAAGGTGTGCCTGGTGTGTGGAACTTGATGACTAGCTCTTGGCCTCCGCAGCTCACTGCTACTGGTCAACACTACCAGTCTGTTCTCAAGAGTCTTGCCAGCCAAAACGCAAAGTGCTAGCTGGGATCTATAAAAATTTGAAAAATTATAGTTATGCAGGCGTTGTTTGGAACATGCTTTTTGTCGGTCCCTGTGCTTGACGGTACATGGATATAGAGATTGTTAGATTTATAGGGCAGGACCCGAGGAGTAGAACATCGATTTCCACGCATCAATCTTTTCTCTAGGGACATTTGCTACAACTCTGCTTTGGCATGATGATAGCTCATCACGCAACGGACAGTCATAAACAAGCAAAGCAAGGTAAATTGAAAAAAGAAGTAAAATCAAGCTATATTTGGTCGAGCAGCGAGAAACTCGAGGCCTCTCTGAGCAGCTCGAGAAACTTCTCCTTCACATCCACCTGAAAGCGATTCCAAATCCCAACCCCCAAACTCCCGACCCCCTCCGTAATCCGTAAGTGTGTAAAGCATAAAAGAAAATGTCGGGTCCAAGGTGACACGGTGCAGTAAAACATGAGAAGCATAGCAGCAGTAAAGGCAGCGAGTTCAGGCGAGCGAGCAATCTTGATCATAAGACCAAGCATCGAGCAACCAGTGCGGACTCGAAGGATCAAAGAAGCCAACGATAGCCAGGCTTCCAGGGGCATTCCAGCAAAAGCTTTGTGATAAGAGGAGTGGACCAATGATCTGCTCTACCACACGCTCGGAACCTGTCATTTTCACCATCAGCGTCCAAGTCCTAGTGATACACACTCCGAGGGCTGTAGTGTAACAAACTTACTCTTGTCCTTGTCGATTTGTCGTAGTAAAATTCGTGAAACGTTTCACAGGCAGCGTCTCACAATTCTCACGCCTTCCTGCGCTTCTGCCCAGGCAAAGCGGCAGCGGCAGCGGCAGCAGCAGCCGCATCCCTCTGCGCCAACTGCGTCTTCAACTCCGCAACTTCGTCCTGCAACACGCGAATGGCCTCCCACAACTCATCGACATCCTGCTGTTTGGCCGCATCAGGCTGGATGGGCGTAAACGAAGCAGCAGCCGCAGCAGTCAAAGCCGCAGCACCCGCCGCACTAGCCGAAGAAATACCTCCTGCTCCTCCTCCGCTGTTCGCGACCCCACCGGAAGACGACGATGCGGCTTTGGTCTTGTGGTTTTCGCGGTACCGGCGTTTGGCTTCTTCGCGCTCGGCATCCGTGTGGTATTTGCGTGGACGCCCTCTGCTGCGTTTGCTGGCAGATTGTTGCGTGGGTGATGCTGCTGTGTTGTTGTCATTGGTGTGGTGGTGATTGGCGGGTTCCGTGATGGGGCTCTGCGCGGGCATATCGCTCATTGGAGAGGACGAGCTCACAGCCATCTTTTCGTCGCGATCACTCATTGTCGGGGTAGTTTTGTGTGTTGCGTTTCTTGCGCGAATTCAACCAAAAAAACAGGCAGTGAGTGCGAGGACGTAAAGGTCGACGGATGATATAAACGTCAAAAACCCACGCAAGAGATTGTTTGCGATTTGATTGACAAGGAAAAGTTGTTTGATAAATTCACTCTGGGTTGCTTTCTGTGAAAGAAAAACCGAGAAGATAAAAGGAAGATAAAAAAAAAGGAATTCTTTGTTTTCTTTGCATTTTTCTTCACCCCGCGCGTTCGCTGACGCAATGTTGAGTGGTCCGTGCACTAGTTTCTCCATTCCTTCCCTTGTTCGCAAGCTTCTCGTTTGTTCCTTCCTCCGACTGCTCTCCGTTCGCACAAACCTCGATATGTACAGTCGATGCAAGACACAATACCTTGGGAAACAAAAGCGGAAGATTGCTGCACGTCTACAATCATGAAGCAATCATCCAGCTCTGGCAGCCATTCTCTTTTCGTTTGTGACATCCTCTATTAAGCTGTTGAAAATACACAATTTTCCTTCAAATTCGAGTAGTATCCAAAAGGGATGCGTTGCTCAAACACTATCAAATGGTAGACCTACCTGTTGGGGAGAATCGTTGGTTCCTGCAGCTGCATATGACAGAGCCTATAGCACATGAAAGGGTCCGACAAACTCATTCAACTATGGGTCGAGGCTACAGTATCATATCATTGTATTGCTAAAGGCTAGCTTTGTACCTATACCCTCACGACTGGCCCCTCCCCCACGACGAGTTATAGTGACATTGTCAGCTATCGGAATACACAGTTGCTTTCCGAACAGAGATGTGGCCATGGAAATACCCTGAGATAACGCTCTCTCTATAGACAACGCTCCCGTCTGGAAAGTATCGTGTATATCTGTGGCTACGATGTGACAGTCTTCAGCACACTGGACGATGAATATTGCAACCCTCTGCTATACACTGTCTACAAAGACGCTGCTTTGTCCTTCTATCACCGAATCCCTCGTTGTTTCCTTGTTACAGTATCTTCGCAAGCTAGCCTTGTGTCTCTAGCAAATCGTGGATTCCTTCATTCTTCGTTGGACATCATTATCTGGACAGGATTGTTTCACTCCTCTTCAGTATCAAACAGCTCGGCAACGAACCTGGAATCTGTTTGTCTGCACTTTTTGCGACTCGTCAATTGATCAAAGTCGTCGTTAGAGCCACCAAAGTCGTCACCTTTCCTCTTCGTCCGGATACCGTTTGAAGAGTTGAGCCTTCCCCAGTGTTTTCTGATACTGTCGATGGTTCTGTTCATGTTGTGCCTGGAAAGAAGTCGTGCACTGCACACTTTAGATCGTTCGCGTTCATTGAGGATTGACAAACTTGGATCTTCTTCGATCTCCTTGAAGATATCAGCCACGGCCCTGTCTTCCTGTTCAGTCCAACGTTCGGATCGTTTCTTCACGTTATCGATCAAACTAGGATCAGCGCTGTCAACACGATCGTCACTCGCGACGACGTTACAAACAGGGTCGTTGATGGCTGTGAACTCCGCGGTGAGACGTCTCGTGGCAAGAGGAGCATTGAGCTGAACATCGTGAGGGGGATTGCCGGTGGCCGAGCTGTTGACGGAAGCGGAGATGTTGTCATCGATGTGGATAGCCTCCTTCTTACGCCGGGCTGTGTGGTATCGGATGGTGATGGCCACAGATGTGCGATCAGTTCCAAGGAGAGTCTTCAAACGCGGCCTGCACATCTCAGCACGCTGTTTGACGGTCGTATCTTTGTGAGCAGGGTGTTTCTCCAGGGCATCCATGATCTCAAGCATCACCGCCTCTTCTTGAGAAGTCCACGAGCTTGACTTCTTGCCTTTGATCTCGGCCAGGTCTTCGTCTTCGCTGTTGACTGTGTCGTCACCAGTAAGCTCTTGTATCTTTCTCCAATGGCCGTGAACGGCTCTCTCAGTACGGTGATATCCATATCTGGCTTCCAGTCGCTCGCTGCATGTTCTGGCACGTTCGAGCTGACCCATATCGGCGCAGGATTCGTCGGTCTCAATATCTCTCATGATCTTGGCCACAGCAACATTTTCTTCTTCTGACCAGGCCAATTTGCCGCCAAAAGAAGTTCGTGAGCGGGCGTTTGTCGAGTTGGCAATGCCGCGGGTCTGAGGAGCCGTCGTATTCACAAGGTTAGAGTGTTTCACCTCGTTGGCGGGAATTGCCTCCGAACCTTGCAACCATCCCAAGCTTTCCCACATGGCCAAAAGTCGTTCAGCCTTCTCTTTTGATTTGCTGCCTCCAAATCTGAGAGTGTTGAGCCAATGGTGCCGGTCGCTGATTGTGGAATCGTACTGGTCAAAGAAGGTGCACTTCGTTTGTGCGTAGTCCTCGGCGTTCCAGCTCATGGCAGCGGCAATGATTCTGTCCGGCTCTGGCAGCTGGTCAACTCCTTCGGTCTCCACGCCAATTTCCAGCCAGTTGGGGGGTTTGATCGATTGGACTTGAGGTAGAGATGTCAACAAGCCATGGTAGTCGGCAGGGAAATGTATAGGAGCGCGGCTTTGAACGTTGAGCCAAGTTTCGTGGGCAGCCTGTCCTCTTGGTGTTCCAGAACGAGATGTGGCCGTGGCACGAGTGTCGTGGGAAGAAGGGTCATCGATGCTTGACACGAGCTCCTTGTTCTCCAGTTCGCGCATGGAAGTTCTGCTTTTACGGGCTTTGCGCATCACCGGATCCGATTTGGCGACAAGGATATGGGCATTAGCTGAGGAATCTGCAACTGGACTCGATGAATATCCACATGCTGGTAACAGTTAGCATATTTCTCTCAGTCTTCGGATGTTGATGGCAGTGTAGCTCCTCCCCAAGCGGAAAGGCATGTAACACACGTAGCTATGAAGATACACAGTTCCATCAGCAGAACAGAGGGCATCCACTGAGAGTCGTGATCTCATCGGCTCTTTATGGACTTGTCTACCATCTGGAAACGACTGTGCATCTTCATAGCTTCATCTCCACTTGTGTGTAGTCGCGAGAGTGGAGTATGAGTTACAGACTTTGGCACACGGGAATGCTGTATGCGAGAGGCAACTTACTCGCTAGACGTTCCGCCTCACTTTCGTGACCATGATATAGGCAATAGTCATGACAGCACGAGCAATCTGCGCCTTCTCTGTGTTCTCTGATTGCACGCTCGAACAACTTCTTGAAGAACGAGCTCGACTTTGGGTATTTCGATGGGTCGTCGTTAACATCACGATCGTCAGAAGGGCTCCAGTGGTTGAAGTACGTATCTTCGACATAACGCCAGAGTGGAGAAGATGCACCAACCATCTCCTCGATCACGGTGATATGGTCGTAGTGAAACAGCTCGGTGTCGTTGATCTGGTCATTTCTGCATGCTCTTTGTAGCTGTGAGATGGCAGAGCGCATCAGTGCAACGCATCCGGCGGCATGTCCCAGAAAATAAAGCTCTGTGAGATCGTGCCAGTTGTTGGTGGCATCGACCTTTCCAGTGTAGAGCCAACCAAAGAAAAGCGTCAATATTGGTCGACTTGTCTCGAGCACATAAGGCTGTTTGGGAAGGCTGAACGAAGGCTGCAATTGAGGGCAGTAATGGTTCAGCAGGGAAAACGGAACCATGAATGACTGCGGCATGCGCTCGTTGGTCCGGATCTCAACTTGTTGCTGGTTGCTGCCAATTAGGCGACTGGGTGAAAGGATTGTGTAAGCGCCGAGTACAAGGAGAGCAGCATCAATGCATGGTACTCACGTCAAAGTCTGTTCAGTCCAGATGTGACTGCTCCAGGCCTGTGGCGCAGCCATGGCGAACGACTTATCTAGTATCGACGAAGGAAAAAAACAAATCACAAGAGTCGACAGTTTTGGTGTAACAGAAGGTTGTGATGCGCGTGAGTGAACGAGCGGGGTGCAAACAGACGCACGCGCGCTGCAGACGAAAGTGATTGCGGCACAGCTCGTGTCTCACCCTCACTCAGTCTCTCTGACCGCAACTTCCTCAAAAATCCATCATGCTTCAAGTCAGCATAAACAAAGCCAAGTCCGGTCTCGAAAGCCGACCCGCCACTTTCACTTTCACAAGTCAAGATATCTTTCTTCGACCAAATCTTTGTTATATCCAGCCAGGACTAGAACACTCCACTAGTCTTCAGGGCATTCTACTTGTTGTGGTCATCCGACTTTCACAAGCAGCCGATCGACGTCCACCTCCAGAGCAATCCCAACATGTCTCCGGATCAAGGTCTCCCATATCGTTTGTATAGGACTCCAGAGCGGTTGATGTGCGGTGTTTCATGTACTGTCATCAAGAGACAAGCATTGTCAACTGCGCCTTCACTACTTCCATGTAGCCGTGCATGGGAGTTACCACAGGAATTCCATTCGTTTTCACCACTGGGATTGACGCCTATTCCTCATCAGTTTGGCGATCCTTCTACAGGCTCTTCCGGTCTGGTAATCCCTCCGGAGCTGCTTCCATTTCTGCGAGTGTTTTACAAGCTGGAAGACTTTTGTTAGCATGTGAAGCATGAATTCGGTATTGAAGAAACAATACCATCTTGTTCCTCCGCCCTCGTGAGCATGGAACTTACAGGCGTCACGATAACAGCAACATCTTGAGTTACCTCGGTCTTCCTCAGCAGCAACTGATAAACAGAGTCTGCTTGCATGGAGTCGGCGAGTCCTCGATGTCTTCGTGCTCCTTTTCACCTTTGTCTGGTTCTTTCTCATAACGCTTGGCTCCCGGTGCTTCTTTGCAACGTTCCGCCGGCTTTGTGGTTTGTTTGACGATGTCTCTTTCCTCCTGACGGGCCTGTTCTGTTGTTACCGATAGGGCTTGTACGCACCTGATCAGATGCTACAGTACTTGAGAAGCGTTGATGGCTGTGGACGATCCAGGCATGCCGCGCTTACGATCATGCACTGCCGACATAATCTCATCTCAGACAACAAGATTCCACAGAAACAAACGTTGGGTCTAGATGAGCAGTTCACGGACTTCAAGCATTGCGTCCAAGCCCTTGCTAAACATAACAGGTATGGTCCCGTAGATCCAGGATCACTGAGTTTGTCATGTACGACAAGTGTGTATGCCCACTGGTAAGCATCAAATTGGTCTTGAGTTGTTACCAGGAGGCTGCCGTGCAATATGGATCTCCATTTGGGAAAATCGGATACAAGCGATAACAGCAGGATCACGTAGTTACGAAGCGCGGAACGAGCCAGCTCAGAACGAAACTCGTCTACCAGGCGTTTCGTGCATGTACGCCAGGTGCGATATACGCGACAGAGTCAGCAGCCGAGTTGTAGTGACGGTCATGCTTCGTTACTTGGCCGTCTACGAATGGTAGCGTCCATGAGGGCAAGTTCAATGGCTTCATTGGCTTCATTGGCTTCGGGTGTAGTATCTATAGCAATGAATTGATCGGGTCGTTAGGGTCATGAGCCACGAAGCTCACGAAGAGATATATGGCGTTGTGAACATGGCGAGGCCGTCAAAATGGTGATCATAATGGTCGACTCAGTATCCAGCCGTGTCAGGTCGTTGTCCCTTTGTCGTGAAAGAATCAGGTGAGGTTGCACGAGTCGTTGGGCGAAGGCGTGATCGCAGAAATCCGGGGTTGAAAAAAAGCTTGGACGCCACCATCCCGCGATGGCACCCTGTCCGCGCTGGGGAAGGAGTGGGCACACGCGACTTCGGCGATTCCTGATCCTCCCTTTCTTCTCATACATCTTGCAATTGTGTGCTTCGTTCTTTCATATTCACTTTGTCTATACCAAGGAGTTTCAGGAGCAATGCATAGAGTAGCGTTTTCCGCTGGCCGTTCGGTCAACACGGCCAGCAAGATCTCGAGTTCGAGGACTTTTGCATCAGTGAGCTCTGCTACCAGGAACCACAAGGTTGTTGTTGTCGGTGGCGGATCTGCCGGTCTAGCAATCAGTCACCAGTTGCTCCGTACTGGAAAGTTTACACAGGATGATATCGCCATCGTGGATCCATCGGCCTACCATGATTACCAGCCCGGATGGACACTAGTCGGTGGTGGCCTCAAGACAAAGGAGGAATTGAGAAAGTCCATGAGCAGTCTTGTGGACTCAAAGCTGAAGCTTTACAACCAAGGAGTCAACACTTTCGCTCCCGAGGAAAACTTGGTTACTCTTGGCAATGGCGACAGAGTGGGATACGAGCACCTGGTTGTGGCCCCTGGTATCGGAATCAAGTACGACAACATCAAGGGCTTGCCTGAAGCACTGGCAGATCAGTCAGCGCCCGTCTCGACTATCTATGGCTACGAAACCTGTGACAAGGTCTTCCGCAACATCAAGGAGTTCCGCGGTGGTGAGGCCTTGTTCACTCTCCCTACTGGCGTCGTAAAGTGCGCTGGTGCACCCCAGAAGGCAATGTGGCTCGCACTGGACCACTGGAAGAAGGCCGGTCTTTATGACCCCAGCAACGTCGCCAACTCGCCCATCAAAATCAGCTTTGCAACCGCTCTGCCCGTCATGTTTGGTGTGCCCAAGTACAGCGCTACTCTGGAGGAGTTGCGCAAGCAGCGTGGTGTTGAGGCCATGTTCCAGCACGATTTGGTTGAGGTCAACGGTGACAAGGCCATCTTTGCACGTCTAGACGGCAGCGAGAAGGTTTCGAAGCGTTTCGACTTGCTCCACGTCGTCCCCAAGATGGGACCTCACGCTTTCGTCAAGGACAGTCCTTTGGCAAACGCAGCAGGTTTCGTCGATGTTGAAGACGCCACTCTTCGTCACAAGAAGTTCGCCAATGTCTGGTCAGCGGGCGATGCATCCTCGTTGCCTACAGCCAAGACTGCCGCTGCAGTAACTTCTCAGGCCCCTGTGTTGGTACAAAACATGCTCCAATCCATTGAAGGCAAGGAGCTCAACGCCGCTTATGACGGATACACATCTTGTCCCCTGTTGACTGAGTACGGCAAGGTACTGCTCGCCGAGTTCAAGTACGGTGGCCAGCCCAAAGAGACATTTGCCAAGTTCGGTGTTGATCAAGCCGTTCCCCGTCGCGCCTTCTACCACCTCAAGAAGGACTTCTTCCCTTGGGTATACTACAACAACATGGTCAAGGGTACCTGGGGTGGACCCAAGGGTTGGGTCTGGTAAGGATTCGGCATGGCTGATTTGAGCAATATTCTTCTTTCAATTCTTGTATGGTTTGCATTGCTGGAGATTGGACGGGTTCGAAGGGGCTGGATGCCTAGTTGTATATAGACGGGAGATAGACAAAAGTTACAGGGTGGATAGGCGCCAGATGCGAGCAATTCAGGTGTTCGAGTTGATGTCGTTTCGATCATGGATCTTCCAAGTCCGAGTTATGCAAGTTATGCAAGAGTGGTTGTTTGCTCAAGCTTGTCCGTGCGCAACACGTCAGTCGTGTTGATCGCGTCTACCAGTCGCGTCAGCGCCACCAAAGCACTTTACGAGCACCTGTCAATGGCGCTGAATGCGGAGAAGGAAATGGCGAGCCAGGATCAAAACAGCCTCGAGAGCGACGACGGTATATCTTTACTGCACGAGAAAATACTGCAAGTGAGTTGGATTTGTCCACGAGGGATCGGCGACCAGGCTATGCAGCGAGGCGGCTAACAGCGACGTGCAGGAAAACACGCTCCTCTCGACGACGCAACCCTCGCAAAGACCAAGCCATGCACGGAATGACCAGACACGCTCTCGTCACACGTCAAACACAAAGATTCAGCGAATGAAGCCCTCGTCCACCGCGCCCGCCGCCTCGATACTCGCCGACATGGACGAGCCAAGTCAACAAGATCATGTACCCTCGCTAGTCAAGCACACAACATTCCATGGCTTCCCTCTCCCCCTCGACCTCGACGGCGACACGCAGCCAATGCCCTCGCAGTTTTACAAGAACTTCACCAGCGCTCTCGGAGCCGAAGAGGACACTCAACTCGACGACGATGCCGCTCCAGACACGGAACAAGAGACGCCGCAGATCGGTTTGATGCAACACTGGCAGCAATCCACCTACCACGAGCTTTCTAGCGATGGAGAGGACGAAAAAGATGAAGGCCAATATTTTCTGAGCTCCGTCGCGAGACCTACCTTCCCCAAAACACCTGCGACAGCTGGCCGCAAGCGCAATCATCGTGGAGATGTTATACCTTCTACCACGAGCACAAAGACGCCAGGCTCGGGCGGCATGTCTGCCTTTGCTTTTGGCAATGCTCCGCCCTTGACCAGCACTCAGCTGTTTCAAGCCACACAGTCGCCTTCGAGTCCTGTCCCTGACATTCCGAGAAGCGACCCAGTGTTGAGTCGACCAAGCCCGAACATCAGACAGAGTTCGCCTGGGCAGAATCTAGCTTTCTCTTCGCCGCTGAAGGGTTTGGTACAGAGTCCCAGTCGATCCGTCAACATGGCAGGCAGATTGAGCAGGCCAGGTACAAGAGATGGTCTTTTTCAGAACAATTTGGATAATAGAGGTGAGAATGAATGGGAATATCACGACCGTGAAGGAGTGAGCCTGGACGACGACGCGCATCGTAGCCCTACCAGCGAATCCATGGACGAGTACGATGAGTTTGCCCAGTCAATAAGATTCAGTCAGCGACAAGCTTCATCCTCGCCTCAACCCGGCCGCTCCGACCACTCCGACGAAGAGAACGACCGTGTCGACTCTTCGAGTCGCACCTCGACACACTCCAGTCAGCACAACCCGCATGTCGACACGCTACATGCCTCTGTCCCCTCGGGTCGTCAACAGAGCTCACATCAACTACCCACAACACAAATATCAGGCCATGATGCCGAGACTGCTGACTATGCTGTCGCCGATTCACAACCAACCCGACAGGACGAGACTCAGCTCCCACCGCCTCTAGTTGAACCTTCGTCCATGTCATCTTTTGTCCCAGGCTCGTATCCTCTGAGCCAAACAACTCAGCGTTTGAACATCTTGAAGCGCGATGCTGCCGACTCGTCATCTATTCCCAAGCCACCACCAACAACTAGTCAAATTGCTCCTCAGACGCAGAGTCGCCTGCCGAGTAGTCCTCCCCAACTCCCTGCTGTGTCTGAAGAATTCGAAGAAGAGGAGGCTTTGGTTATTCAAAACGAAGCCCGGCATGACGATAATCATACAGGTGTATCGTCACCATTGCCACAAACGCGGCCTGCTCCGTCTCGGAGGACTAAGGACCTGAGAGAAGACAAGCACAAGCAGAGCTCTACCGTCCCCGACACGGATCCAGCAGACGAGGATCTATCTTCCAATCGGCGTCAAGACCCACCTGCCGACGTAACACATGCACAACAGCAGGTTTCGAAGTCTATCTCGAACACTGAGAGTGACGCCTGTCCTGCTATCCCTTCCGTTCCGCAATTTGAAAAACATCGTGCCAGCCAATTACAGACTCAAAGTCAGGCTCAAAGCTCAGTACCAAGTACCGAAAGTCCACGCAAAGCCGCTGGTATCCTCAACTTTGCGGACATCGCCACAGATCCTACGCCTCCTAGTGCTATTGCTAGCAAGGATCTCGATCTAAGCATTGACATACTATCGAACGATGATCACGATTTTATGGACATCATGGCATCGCCGCCTGCGAAGAAGATGCGCTTGTATGGAAAGAAAGCAAGAGGACTGCAGAGGACAAGATCGAAGGTAGACGACAAAGGCCCAGCCAAGCCGCAAGCTGTTATCAAGAGTCCGGTCAAATCGGTTACCAGGACAGTCACCTTTCACGACGATGTTTCACCAGAGAAGCAGCAGGAAGATGTTGCTGAAGTTCCCACCGATGCTGCGGATGCTCCTGAACAGATCAAGCCGGTAGAACTGAAACACACAGAGACAGCAAGCACCATAGACCCAAACTCACAAACACATGAGCCAGTTGAATCACCACTGGAGAACGCGACCAAGGCAATTCACGAACCTACAACGAATCAGGTCGTAACAGATCTTCCTGACAGATCTGCCGACACTGAGCAAGTTGAAGCGACGGTAGACGGCCAAGGGCAAGAAAAAGGTTCGCATGTGCGTCAACCTACACCACTTGACGACAAACGTTCAGCGACTCCACCTTCTGCGAGAAAACGAGAGCAAGCTGGTGCGTCTGCAGCAACAAAAGCACACGACACAATGCTAGCTCGTAAGTCTGTCGAAGTCAAAACTCCCATCAACAAGGGCAAGCTTGTACGGCCAAAACGGAGAACGTCCGAACAGAGTCCCTTGCGAACTCCTATTCCCAGAAGGCAAGAGGCTGCGAAGGCACCAAGGTCAAAGCTCTCCCACGCGCAGCGCCTCTCACCAAGCGAATGTCCCCAACAGGAGAAAGCCATTGCGCCAGCAGATTCTGTTCTTCAGGTAGAAAATGCTCAAGAAAGCACAAACACTACGACCGAACAAGCAGACATTGCTACTGACGTGTCTATGACCGATGCCGCTTCCGAGCAGAACAATGGCCATGACGAGAACACCGAATCAAGTGCTGAAGTTACTCAACCTGATCGAGTGTTGGCTCTGTTCAAAGGTACCGGACAGGCATACTACCCAGCTACATGCTTGGGGGCAGCCACTCTCGACGGCCTCAAACTCCGCATCCGATTTGACGATGGCACGATTACACAGCTTGATTCGTTCCTGGTACGACGCCTTGACCTGCGACGTGGTGATCAAGTCAAGGTCGATCTGCAAGGCATGCGTAGTAAGGTGTATGTTGTCATCGGCTTCCAGGACAAAGTTGAGGATGTCGAGCCCGAATCTTATCCAAAGACTGATGTCCAAGGATTCGATACATTGCAGCTGGTGGTCAAAGATCGGGATAGTATGTCAGCGTTACCTCGTGCGGAGACCGCGGCAATACTTAAAGTGCCTGTCACAAGCGCCTACCTTACACAAACTATGTGGGTGCGTTTCGAGGGCAGAGACTATATCTCCTCTACAGCAAGCATGACAACTATTGCTACTGGACACTCTTCCCGTCCGCAGACACCTGTACCTCAAAACACTACTCTTGCAACACCAGCATCGAGATCCAGAAGAGGTACAGTGACTTCGATACATACTTCAACAATCGCTTCAGTGCGATCGTTGGCACGACCGGAGTTCGCTTCACCACTTCCAGCTGGTCGTGGGATATTCTCTGGCATGGCATTTGCAGTATCGTACAGCGCAGACTCACCTGAGAAGAACCGTGTTCTCGAATTCATTCAAACGCACGGCGGTCTAATTCTGGAAAAAGGCTTCGATGAACTCTTCTCCGTCCGCGATCTTGGAGATGCTCCTGAAGAAGCACGCACACCTTCGTCCTCGGCAACTAACGAAACCGACGCCTTGGTTCTGTCGGCTCGAGCCCAAACTCTGGGCTTCGTCGCTCTGATCGCAGACAAGCATTCTCGCAGAGCAAAATATGTCCAAGCGCTCGCACTCTCTCTACCATGTCTCTCAGGCCGCTGGATCCTCGACTCGATCGCCTCGGCCACACCTCTACCTTGGACCAAATATCTCCTGCCGGCCGGTGAATCTGCATTCCTCTCCGGTGTCGTGCGCAGCCGCACTCTCACACCCTACCTCCCGACCACCGTCAAGCTAGCACAAACCATACAAGACCGAGAACGACTACTCCAAGGCGGCAGAGTCCTTCTCGTCAGCGCAGGAGCGGGCGGCAGGAAATGGGAAGCCAGACGCGCTTACGCGTTCCTCACCGTCGCTCTGGGCGCCAGCGTCGTGCGCCGGGTCTCGGGCCTCGACTCTGCCAAACGCATCCTCGACGCCGAAGTCGGGTGGGGTTGGGTGTACGTCGAAGGCACCATCGAGGAAGCGGAAAACATACTCTTCCGCAACAACAATGTCGAAGATGCGGGGACTGCGAAGAAGGGACGCAAGAGGAAGACAGAGGATGAAGGCAAGGAGAAGATGGTTGCGGTTGGCCGGGAGGACAAGGTCAGGATCGTGGGCGATGAGTTTGTGGTGCAGAGTTTGATTCTGGGGGACCTGATGTTGTAGGAGTGGGTATTTTCTATTTCGAGCGAGGCGTTTTTCGGGGGGTTTTCAGGGGTGAAGGGGATTGATTGGGTTATTAGGTCGCTTTGGATGGTGTTAGTGATATTAGCTAGAGTGGCGTATTTATTGCATTCACGGGTGCTGAGACTGTCACGATATCACGATCTTCTCTCACGGTGACATTTGAGCGACGTTTTAAACTGTAGAATTGTATGATTTCTTGCCCAAGCAGGAGTGTAAATACACTGAAACGATTTCTCGATGATAGCAATGTCTTTTGGAAAGGTATTGTGTATATCTTTTGAATGTAATATAACAATCTTTAGCACATGGGGAGGTCAAGGAAGTTTATCTGACTGATGGTGACGAATAGCAGAAAGCAAGACCGAGGGACTTTGTTCTCAACCACTTCTGTGATCAAGACTACAATCTCTTATTCAATCACAGATGGTGCTTACTCCATGTTTCTCACTAACGCTGACTTTGCTCATTGGAGACTATATCGTGTAACGCGCGTGGAAACGATGGGAAGGCTGTGGTGCTTGTTGATAGAGAGGTTTCATGCTTCTTCTCTGCTTACTACTCAGCGTACTGTTTGCTCTTATGAACACCCCATCTTCAGCTAGATATAACGGTTGCTGGAAGGAAAGAAGGGGGGTTTTCCACAATTACCCATTCATCTAGCCTTGTGATATCCTGATGCTGTAGCAGTTATCCAAGTCTTTGTAATTTGTGCAGCTTGAGTATGATCGCGAGCCTTTTCTATGGTGGAACTTGAGAGACAGTACTTTTCAACCAGTATAGTCAGCGGTGTTGAGGAATGTAGTGTAGAGAATCTTTTATGTGGAAGTTGGGATTTGGTCTTGCTCGTGCAAGTAACTACAGGGATTCACTCGCTCTTTGCCTCCATTGTCAAACGCTGAGTGTTGCGATCAGATCTTTTGAGTCCAGCGCACCGAGTGGGTTCGTATCTTCTATTACACAAGACACGAGTGTTGGTCGCCTGATATGAAGATTGTTCCTACCAGATAGAGACACACGCCCTTTTGTTGGCTCTCTCTTTCCAACCGCCCGCTAGCCACCGACCATTGATCTCACCAACCACTCTTCTCCCAATGCCGCCAGAGACTAAGTGTCTTCACTTATCAGTGTCAAAAGCCAATCAGGAGCAGGCAGTTCCGGACGAGCGTTGACAGCATCCTCGTCAAGTCTAGGAAGCGCCTTGCCCACGTACCGAGCAAACGGCTCAAGCGTACCCTCGATCCTTCCACAAGCTACGCAAGAAAGAAGAAAAATCAGTACAAAAGTCAGAGTCAAGAGCACGGATAGAGTTACTGTCTTTCCACTCTTCCAAACTCTCGTGTTCGTGGTAGTTGCAGGCAGAGTTGCAGCATGCGCAGTTCAAAATCTCTTCAGGCTCGCGTCTGTAGTCTAGAATACAGCCACACTCGACCATGCGGAAAAAGCTTTCCAAGATATCGACGAGGTGTTTGGTGTCGATATCGCAGGGGTGATCATCGTCGTCGGGGATCTTGTCCCAGTGCAGAGGATAGTCTTCAATGTCTGTATCCTGGTTCCAGTGGTGAACGTACTGGTCAACCATCCAACGGCACAAAGGGGAGTTTTCGGGTAGCTTTGTAAAGGCCTTGTAGACGGTGTAGTAGTTTTGCAGTGGGTTGCGCTTCCAGGTGAGTTCGATGGTGTTCATGATGGAGCGGCGCAGGGCGAGAACGTCGTACTGGTCGGCGAAGATGTACATGTCGAGCAACTCGGTGAAGGTCCACGCGAAGGTCTTGCCGGTGTGTAGCCAAGACGTAAAGAGAGCCAACATGCGTGACGTGAGGTCGATTGAGAGAGTGGTCTCCTTTGCTTCGCTGAAGTTGCCCTTGAGTGCGGCGAAGTAGTAGCGGGAGTAGAGACATAGCAGGTTTATGTTCACGATGACGGTGCTCTTCTTGTCGTTGGCTTCCAGTCTGATTCCTTCAGAAGAGCTCTCGGCAGCATCTCTGCGTGATGGTCAGTGAGGGATTCGAGTGTGTTCGACAACGACTCGACTTACAGTGTTGCGTCTGCGGACCAAGTGTGACCGAGCCATCTCTCGTCTCGATCGGTGTACCACGGCATGATTGCAGATACACAATAGCCAGGTGTGCTTTGTTACTTGTCGAGTGTGTCTGAGTGTGAAGTTGGAACAAACCAGATTGACGGAAGAGATACTGATCGAAAAGATCGGGGTCACCGAATTTTCGCACACTGTTGTCGCGGTAACCCCTTGACTGTCCGGAGACGGGGATGGAGAACTCGAACCCAGGATGTTTCCAATCCCAATCGTTGCCTCATATTTCACAATCACATAAGTGGAGCTCTATCTATCGAACATGATGACCATTGTATCAAAACCTCTTTACCCTTGTCTTGATCTAACCTTCCCACTCAACGACCACCGTTGATGAAGTACTGTTTCGCTGGCTTCTTCGACTTTGGCAGCTGCCCGCAAGCTGTGTTTCACTGGTTAGTCACTGTGGGAGTTGATCGACTCGATAGTACATACTCGCAATCCATTCTTCTTCGCTGGCATGCTCGTGGTAGTGACAAGCGTTGCTACAACAAGGGCATCCGAACCATCCATCACTCTTTACTTCGCTTTGCTTAACCTCAAGGAAGAAATCGCGGTGTATTGTGATGTGCAGAGAACCGATAGGGTCGCATCTGTCGTGCTCGGGCTCCCAGTGATTGGCATAGTGTTCGACTATGCGCCTGCGGAACGGAGAAGTGCTTGGGAGAGACGAAAACACCAAGCTCACTTCACGATACCTTTCCATCCTCACAGGTTCAGTCATGATTTGACGACGCAGGGCTAGGATGTCGGCAAAGTCGGCGAAGATGTAGAGTTTCACACGATCCTCTCGTTCCCAACTTTGAAGGTCGAGTCGGCCAGTGTGGATCCAGTTCACGAAAACGTGAAGTTGCTTGCCGGAGAGATCGACGTGGAAGATCTCCTGATGGGCTTCAGCGAACCGGCCATGCAAGGCTGCAGCATAGTAGGGAGAAAAGTAGCATAGTAGTTCCTTGTTGACCGATTGCAAAGCGCCGTGAGCGGAACGAAGGTGTACTGTGGCGGATGATGTGGTCTTGATACGGCTTGGTAGCATCAGCAAGGCATTCATCAAGGGCACGCATCAAGAATCTTACTCTGCTGTCTGTTTAGGCCAGAAATTTCTGCCCCAGTCATCTTGTCGCTCCATTCTGATAAAGTCGAAAACGGTTCGTTGTGTGTCGGGTCGAGCGGAGTGGTTTGGTGGGACGTGCAATATAATATTGTTTATTCGAAGTATTTGACAGTATGAAAATCAGAAGACTCACATGTCGGGAACGATCACATGCTACAACTTGGTCTCATAATACCCTGGGTGTCAAACCCGACCGAATGAAAACAACGTGCAGGTGAATGTCTCACTCTGCTTTGTCTATGCTTCTCAGATTCAGTCGCGACTTCAGGCAGAACATCTGCTACAGGGAGAGATGTTGCCCGGAAGAGACCCGTCATACTTTGTCTCGGAGGGGTCAGAACCCCAAAGACATGTCGACTTGGGTGTCTCATAAAATTCGAACAGGAACAAATACCAAAAAGAGTATAGCCACGCTCCAACTCGGTGCTTGGGCCTCCATATTGACGATAAACCTCCAGCTCGGGGAAGGAATTGCGATTGTCGACTACATTTCAAGTCTCGAGGTCGACCCTTCCTTAAACGGTGCTGAACAGATATTTATAGCTCATTGAACCAGGGGATGGCAGCCATGGCTCCAGGTTTCTCTACTGTACGTGCCGCGGCCGAGTTGGCGAATTCAATTATCTTCTCGGGTGCTTCAGGAGTCTTGCCTCCATTCTTAGCGATCTCGACAGCGAGACCCCCAACGAATGTGTCACCAGCAGCGGTGGTGTCAACAACCTTCGCCTTACGACCAGGGGTGTGTCCTGAACTTCTCGACTTTGCAGAGTGGTAGACGCCCTGACTTTGTGTTAGTCTTGGTTGGCGAAGTATGCATGGTTCTTTTACCTTGGCTCCGAGAGTGATGACAACCATGTCGGGAACACCACGTGTGAAGAAGGCTTCACAGATGTCTGGTAGGTCCTCGTCCTTCAGCTCTTGCTTGGCCTCGCGGAGGATATCGGCTTCACTCTCGTTCATGATCAGGCAGTCAATGTATTGATATAGATCCTCGGGCAGTTTTTGTGCAGGGGCTGGGTTCATAATAACCTGATTAGCCGTCAGCATGTGTTGATCAACCGAGAACAGTTGGTCATACGTATTTGCCCTTCGAGTGTGCAAGCTTGATGTTGTGCACAACCTGAGCAAGAGGCATCTCCAATTGAAAGACTACAACGTCTGCATCCTCAGGTACCAGATCCTTGACTTCCCCAGCTCCAGAAAAGTTGGCGTTCGGGCAGAAGAGGATGCGGTTCTCACCAGTCTTCTCTTCCACGATAATGTTGGCGATTCCAGTCTTCTGACCAGCAACCTTTTGGATATGTGTAGTATCGATAAAGGTATCTTTCATGGCAGAGATGAAGTCTGAACCAAAAGAATCTTCGCCGACGAAGCCAACCATGCTGACCTTGATGGGCGAGCTGTCGGCAGGTGTTGAACCATCACTGTTGCGAGACAGCCTAGCACATGCTACTGCTTGGTTTGCACCTTTACCACCGAAGCCAGTATCCGAAGAGCTGGCTTCAAGCGTCTCACCTCCTGCTGGCACGCGAGGAGTGCGAGTGATGAAGTCAATGTTCAGGGAACCGATCACAGCGATAGAGCCCGGCATTGTCAATGATCGTTGTTGTAGTGGGTAAATGCACAATTCTTGGGGCGATGCCACGTCTGATGGAGATGTTTGTTGTATAGGACTGGCTTCTCGGAAAGGAAGGAAGGCCGAGTGCAAGAAACAGCTACGTACGCCAAGACCGAATCGCGTCTGCAACCTCCTCCTGCCTTGACACCTTGACTACTCGTCCTGGTTACGAGTACGGTATATCATTCACAGACACCAAGATGCTCCTCCTCGGCCTAACAGGCAGCATTGCCACAGGCAAGTCAACCGTCTCGAGAATACTTGCGGCACATCCATACTCGCTCCCGATCGTCGATGCGGATCAGATTGCACGTCAGGTCGTTGAACCAGGAACAGCCGGTTATAGCAAAATCGTCTCACACTTCGGACCATCAACACCTGACCTCCTGCTTCCGGCAGACGCCTCTACAGGTGGTGAGAATGGACCCAACGGCAAAGGCAGACCGCTCAACCGGCCAGCGCTAGGACGTCGAGTGTTTGGCGAGGGCAAAGAGTCGGATAGGAAGGTTCTCAACAGCATCGTGCACCCGGCTGTCCGTCGCGAGATGTACAAGCAGATGCTCCAAGCATACCTCAAAGGCCACTGGGCTTGTGTGTTGGACATACCTTTGCTCTTTGAGAGTGGTTGGGAGCCGCTCTGCGGAACCATCATGGTGGTCGCTGTCAAAGACGCTCAAATCCAGATGCAGAGACTGCTCGCTCGAGACGCACATCTGACTGAAGAAGATGCACGAAACAGAGTTGCAAGTCAGTGGGACGTCAGGGACAAGGCTGCCAGAGCTCTGCGCAGAGGAGAAAAGAGCGGAGTTGTCGTGTGGAACGACGGCGATCAGGAAGAGCTGAAGCGTGAGATTGATAGAGTCATGGAAGTCGTCAAGGCAGGCTCCCCAGCTTGGTGGTCATGGTTGCTCTTGTTCTGCCCGCCGCTGGCTGTTGCCTCAGGAACATGGAGTTATTTGAACGGCATGTGGGTGAAGAAGAGCTGGGAAAACGAGAAACTGAGAGAAAAGGCAAAGCTGTGATTTCTCTTTTCATCGTCAACAATACCCTACGCATCCTGACGTCCTGATTATTATTCCGAAGTTTGCGTTTGCTTTGTTGATGGACTTCACTTTGTATGTTGCGCGCTTTCGACTTCTGTCACTCACCTCACCCCATTTTCCAGATCTCACAACTACAAACTGCAACTTCTATATTTTTGTGTCTTCTTTCCACCAAATCTCAGCTTAGCATTCTCGGCCAGATACCATCAACATGACTGGCAGCATTCAGGGATCTGCAATTGACGATGGCTTCGAAACTCTGACCAACGCACCAGACGCATGGGTTTCTGGTCGCTACGCGGCAGCGCCTCCGGTCGACTACCAACATTACGTCGAGCCGGGAGACACGCGCAGCGCTGTTGACGACAGATGCTTTACCGAGTACGGAGCTGTCGAGCATACTCGTCCTGTCAGCGATATGACCAAGCCATCAAAACCCGATCAAAAGCGCCACCGGTCGCGCCAGACATCGATCAAGCCGGCGTCTCATGGAAAGCGCCGCCCTTCGCCCTCGTTCCGCATTCGCAGCAAGGACGGTGACAGTGTTGTTGTGAGCAACCCGTTTGTGTTGCGCAAACCACCTCGCCCCCGGCCTCGCGAAGAATCAGAACAGTCGTCCCACACAGGTGGTCAAAGTCAACATTCTTCAACGACGACAGCCGCTCGCTCCCGCACTTTTCAGATCCGCATCAGAGGCAAGAATGGCGAGGAAGCTATACAAGACATCAAGAGACCCTTGCACTTCGCCTCGCAGTCTGGTGGCACCCGCGAGTCACAAGCAACGACGGCTGTCGCAGACGAGTCGGACCGTGAAGATGTGAAGTATTGGTCTGCCAACCAATCTTCCTCCAGCCACAAACGCGATCAGAGGCACAAGAACAAATGTACGCAGCACTCGATGTGAACTCATGAGCGCAACGCTAACCAGTCGTCCACAGCAGGACCCACAACTTTCACCGACTTTGTCGTCGACTCGACCAGAGTGGCCTCGTCAGCGGTCGGTAGCTCATTCAAGATGTCCGGAGCCCTCCCAGATGCTTCTCCTGCTCCCACTACAGACTCTTCAAGATCACGTTTGCTGCCGCCAGAGAAGCCCGCCAGCTCTATGCACGATTCTGTCATGTCTATCAGCGGACATCCCCGTAAGAGTCCATCTCGCTCCATCTCTCACCATCTCAAGACGTCGTCAAAGAACTCATCGCGTCTTTCTCCGCAGAGTGAGGTCATTGTGGTTTCAGACGAATCCTTGGAAGGTTCAGTGACGGCCCCATTCACATCTCTAACAACGCATGGCATTGTGTCGTCTCGACCACTATCTCCAGTCTCTTTTGCCGAAGCATCCGAAGCAAACGATGCAGCTAGCATCTCCGACCTCGTCACGTCACAGAAGTCATCCAACAAAACAATCGACATGTCATCATCCAGCGCTTCCTCCGCTCCACCATCAACATCCTCTCGCGTCTCTTCGAAACGTGTCGTCGCATTGACTCAATCCTCGCGGCAGACACATGAAGATCAGGACGACTCGCAGCCTGCTACTGTATCACTCAGCAAGCATATGGAGACAAAGCAAGAGGCATATTACAACTGGAAGGTGCCAAAAGACTCCTTGTACTCCATCTCGACCAAAGGCTCAACGTCCTCCGTCTACCGTCATGACCCGATCGTTCCACCAAAGGATCTGTCTCTATCATCCAAGAGTTTCCATAATTCTGGCCGTATCCCAGAGTACAACGCAGACGCAGACAGTGACGTTTCATCCTTGACACGCCCCGAGAGTCGGCAAACATTGCCTCTAGGATACCAACCACCACCGCGCTCATTATCAGCACAATCATCTAGTACTAAAGAAGACACCGATGGATGGGTTCGGGAAACCGCTCACTGTATTCCACTACCTTCTTCGCGCTCGTCTTCGTCAATAAACGAAGCGGGTCGATCATCTTCAACCTCCAAACGACAGTCTACTCGCTCGGCGTCGCAAAAGTCAGTACATGATCAAGGGTTGGGAAAGCCTTTTCCAACAGCAACAGCCTCCGCACGGGCGACTAGCAATTACTCTAGGCGCTCTTCTTCTCACCAGATGGGGCAAGAAGCTGCCGGGTGGGAGGGACCTGCAGAATGGGAAGAACCGCCAACGTCGTCACATCACTCAAAGACGTCACGAGCGTCGGGCTCGCATCGTAAACGATCACACAAATCCAAATCCTCACACCATCATGAGTATGAACTCCTCAAACAAGAACACGACGAGCAAATATCATGGGCCGAGACAGAGAAAGGATCAAAGAGATCGACCAGACCAAGATCACCCATCAATGTCGAAGAAGACTTACTCCACTACCTTCCACCACCCTCAGATGATGGAGAACCCTTACCACCACCGATGCCAATGCTCACCACCATCTACGAGGAATCAGAGTCCAACCTACTGAGCCATACGCCAAGCATGCTCACGCAAGAATCTACACGATTCGCAAGACCAGGCGCAATATCACCTCACCCTCTAAGCTCTGTTTCCTCTGCAGCAACAGCACGCAAGCCACCAACTGTTGAGCCGCACCGACTCGAGTATCAGAAACCATACGTGGAGAGCAAGTCAAGTTCGAGTGCTTCTTCAGGTGCATATGATAGCAGTCGCAACAGCCGTCGAAGCTCGAGACCGAGAATGTTGGAGGAACAGACGTATCACTCGGCAAAGGAAGCCAGTCGTAGTCTTCGGAGTAGGGAAGAAGTACTAGGGAGTGCACGGTCGTCAAGAAAGAGTCGCGCATCGGAAAAGGTGTCAGGCGGAGGTTGGAAGTTTTGGTGAAGGAAGGACTTTTTTTGGCTGAAGGGTAGGATGGTTGCTTTTCTTTTTATCTTTGGTCAGCTAGACTCGAGGATGGACTTGCTCGGTATGTAAGATACTAATCTGACCATGGTTGCCTTTTCGAGAAAACCCATAAACTCTTCATGATGATCGGATCATGCACGCTAAAGCTCCAAGAACCATGCACCTTGATGGGAACTGCAACAGCATCATTATTCTCAACAGACAAAATGTCAGAAGACACGATACTTATCCTCATAGAGGACTAGGAAGAGATGAATCTAAGTCCAACGTGCTACAATTGAGTGTGTATACCATAGCATGGAAAAGTGAGGTGTTTATTTCCAGGTCAGGGTTGTACCGCTGACAGCTGGTGGTGGGCATGACGGCAGAGCGGACGATAAATGGCATAGAATAAGTAGAATATTGGCATATGCCACTGATTTTTAGTGGAATATTCCACGTAGTTAGCATGGCATAGAATGGTCAATTCTTGTGGAATATTCTACTATTCCACCTCTTAATATAGCTAATGTCGATAGTTAGATAGGTAGCAAGCTTAAAGTTAGCGCGTGCAGGGCTTAGGCATAGCAGATTCTACGGAAAAGCTCGCTATTACGCGTGTTTCCATTAGTAGCGGATTCGAGGCCTCTGATTGGCTAGATCTAATCTCGGAGATTAGATCTAGAGCTCCGATTGGTCAACTAAGGCTTCAGCCACGCGATTTCTCGCGCGTCGTTCTTAACGCGCATTAACTACTCCCTCTTTATACACTTAACACCCTTACTACCACTCTTCTAACCACTTATTGCTAAATATTAGAGCTAAGCTCCTAGCTGTTCTCCTCTCTTAGTTAGCATACTATATAGCACTAAACTTAGCCCCTATATTATATATTTACCCGCTAATATAGAGTTATAAAGCCAATTAAACTCTTAAACTCCTTAGGGCTAGTTACTACGCGCCTCTAGATAGAGTACCCTCTTTAAGTTCGCCTCTAACACTCCGAAAGAGAGGGCCTTCCTTCCTAATCTAGGCTTAGTAGATTGCATACGTAGTTCTATCGCTAGAGATAACAACCTCGAGAGTAACGCTAGCGCCTCTAATGTTAACTAGCTATTACTTCCTCCTTCGAAGCGATAGCGACTAACACTATCTACCTTAAGCAATATTATTAATAAGTCTAAAGCTACGTTAATATAACCTCCTCGTAAGCTTACTCCTACCTATAGCGATTCTAAAGAGCTCTAGTCCTATACTAGAGCTCGCCGTTATAGTAAGCCTAAGCGCGAGCGTAGGAAGAGGATCTAGTACTGTTTCTATAACTAGAAAGACTGTCCTCGTTAGTACTATACTACTAACTACGACAACATTAGATCGCACTTAAAGAGGAGGTATAGCTAGCGGTAGGCTACTAGTATACTTCTAAGGATGCTAGTAATAGCAATAGCACCCTCTAAGACGTTATTTACTGTTGCTAATATTAATAAAGCTCGCCTAAATAAGCGTCTTATCGACTATATTACCTTAAGTAACGTCCCCTTCCGTACTACTAGTAATAAGAAGCTTTATACATTAATTAATAAGGTACTTCCCGGCGCCTCTAGTCTCTTAATTAAGAGTCATTCTACTGTCGCTAAACACGTTAAGAAGGAATATAACTTCTATTAAGAGCAGCTTAAGGCCCTCCTTATAACATCTCGATTATTAATCCACTTTACCTACGATGCTTAGACAGCTAACTATAGTAGCTATAAGCTACTTAGTATTACAGCTCGATTTATTACGTTAGATAGTAAGCTAAGTAAGGCACTACTTACTCTCTATAAGCTACCGTCTAGCTATGCTAGTACTTAGTATACCCCTCTCTTCTTTAAGACTATTATTAACTATAGCATTAAGTAGAAAGTTAGATACATCACTTCTAATAACGCTACCTATAACGACACTATAATAAGCTACCTTACTACTCTATTTAGCGAGCGCCTATCTATTAATTAGGACCCTATATAGCATTAAACTCGCTATTTTGGCCATTAGATTAACCTTGCTAGTTAAGCACTTATATTAGTAAGCTTAAAAGAAGCTATTACTACTACGCTTACCTAAAGTTAAGACCCCTTAGAAGCGATCTTAATGCTTAGTTAAGATACTAGCCTTACTAATTATAAAGCTGTCGACTACCTCCGTTAATTCTTTAAGTGGATTATAAAGTTAGCTCGCCGTCGTTATAAGTTTAAGGCTACGGCTAGTGTATCTGCTATGCTTAATAACACTATAAGGTAGAATAGCTAGCTATCTATAATTAAGTAAGGGCTTTAATGCCGAATAGTTATACGGCATATCTAGCATGCCTACGACCATTTTAAGCATACTATCCTCTAGCGGCGTTACTAGTAGTTCCTTAAAGAGCTTATTAAGTTCATAGAACCACTATAGGAGGTAACAAAGCTATACGAAGGCGATAATGCTACCCTCGATTAAGTGCTAATGTTAATGGACTTCTTACGTAAGCATTATAAGAATTACGCAACTTAGCATACTTCTTCTAATCTAGTCCTTGCTAACGCTATATAGACTAGCCGGTTTGCACTCGACAAGTAGCAAGTAATTAATAACTATACCCCTACCTACGCCGCCGCGCTACTCCTCTATCTAAGTTATCGCGAGGCCTATATTAACAAACAATGGCCTCCGTTATAGCGAGCACTAGCTATTACTACCGTACGTGCTCTATAGACTACTTAGTATAAAAATAAGATTAAGGCTATTTAAGCAGTATTATTAAAAGAGGAGGAATTAAATAAGCTTACTTAGTAGTAGGCTTCTTTACGGCATATAAGCTTAGTTTATATAGCTAAGGAGTTCGTCTACTTTACTAAGAGCCTTCCGGTGCTCATTAATGACGCTATATAGTGGTGGCTTAAACCAACGTAGCAACTTAACTACCCGAACCTCGCTTAGATGGCTATTAATATCCTCTTAATTAATCTAATGTCTACTAAGTTAGAGAGGGTGTTTAGTGGCTATAGAAGGACGCTATCGTAGGACCGAGTAAGCCTCTCTACTACTAATCTTAGCTATATCGAGTGCCTTAAGAACTAGCAGAAGAACCTCTACTTCGAGAGGGTTAATCTACCTATTAAGGAAGGAGAGGAGGCCGTAAAGGAGGAATAGGACGAACAAGAAGAATAAGGGGACTATGTGGATAGACAGGGTGACCCCTTAGAAGGACAGGGTCACAGCGATGACGACGACGAAGTTGGCATTGGAATTATTCCACTAGATAATTGACATGGAATGTTATATTAGCTAAAAGTAGTGGCATGGCATGGCATGAAGCCGAAATTCCACCGATTCCATGTAACGTCCGCTCTGCATGACGGTGGAGCCAAACTCTGGCACACATCTTGTCTTCCTGTCGAGAAACAACAATGTGATGAGCGCGCAATTCCCTACACGACCGATATCAAGACTCACAGGGCACAATGGTAATACTCATCTGTCCCCTCCCCGGCAACTCGAGCTAACGCGCACGTACAGGCCAAGTGCTCGCCCTCTGCTACAGCGCCGGATCAGGCCAATACGTACGTCTCCGACACAATCGCACACGCACAATCACACACGCCTGACCATCGCCGCCACCGCAGCTCTTGACCGGCAGCACCGACCGACAGATCCGCCTCTTCAACCCCGCCACCGGCCTCGAGGTGCAGAAATACAGTGCCCATGGCTACGAAGTGCACGATTTGAGCGTCGCCCAGGACAACGATCACTTCGTCAGTGTGGGCGGCGACAAGACCGTCTTTCTCTGGGACGTCGCCACGCACCAGACTCTGCGGCGATGGAGCGGTCACGCTGGCCGTATCAACGCCTGTGCCTTTGCCGGCGAAGGCGATTCGCTGGTTGTGACTGGGAGTTTTGATTCCACCGTCAAGATCTGGGATTGCAAGCAGCGGGGTGAGAAACCCATCATGACTTTTGCGGAAGCCAAGGATGCCGTTTCCTCCCTCTCTGTGTCTGGAGCAGAGATTCTGGCCGGAAGCCATGACGGCAGGGTGAGGTGCTATGATGTGAGGATGGGTGTTGTCGATCAGGATGTCCTTGGCCACCCTGTCACTTGCGTCTCGTCTACTGTCAACAATGACTCCTATCTCGCCAGCACGCTGGACTCGACGTTGCGCCTCATGGACAAGAGAGACGGCAAGCTACTCCAAGCTTTCCGCCATGCCGACTTCAAGAATGAAAACTACAGATTACGCTCTACACTGGCTGCTGGAGACAGTCTTGCCATGTCTGGCTCGGAGGATGGTCACATCTATGTGTGGGATCTGTTGACCGGCAACTTGCTCCACAAGCTCAAGCACTCTGCTCCAGCTCTCACGGACGGTGGCCCCAAAGCCTTTGTTTCCATGTCTTCGAAGAGAGATGTGGTGAACTCGGTCGTCTGGAACCAGCTGAGGAAGGAATGGGCTAGTGCTGGTGGAGACGGCAGTGTGGTCGTCTGGGGGACTTGACAAGACAGACGCCTCTATTGATACGAACCAGGCACAAAATAGACTCATTTGTTGACCCTGCCTAAGCCACTTTTGTTGGCCGCCCCTTGTTTGCTTTGCTCCTTCCTTCCTTCTTGCTACTCGATTCGCGGCCCCTCTCTAAAACTCCATCCCGAGTCATTCCTTCCCAAACCACAGATCAGAAATACACAGCTGCCACATTGGGCCTGGTCTCTGAAAATCCTCATACCTGCTCGCTGGAAATCATGACGCGTCTTAACCCATCACTTTGGTACACCTCGTCGGGTTTTGGTTTCTCTGGCCACTGGTTCGAACAAGTTCGTCGCAACGTCCGCTCGCTAGAGCCAGATGCGCGATTTGACATGCATGCTCTTATATCGTGACCCGATAGCCAAGGACAAAGCCAATCAAAAAAGGTTTGTAGCACGGGTTGCTCTCTCGAGTGGTGTGTTTCCTCCTCTATGTTGCCAGATGCGCAACAGAAGCTCCTGCATCTCAATGCACATCTTCGAAACCTCTTCGAGGCCGCTTGGGTGTCTTGTCTCGGTGCATCGTACCCGCGGAGCTATCAAAGGCAACAACATGCTCATCTCTATAGGTATCAGGGTTACAAACAGTAGTTCTCTTCATCCTTAGGGCTTTGGATAACTGTGCTCGTTCGCTCGACACTAATGGCAACTAGAACAGGATGACCCGCGGGGGACCCTCTTTCATTCCGGCGTGGTTCCGACAACCTACCCGCAGGCCCAACCTAACCACTTTAGAACCCAACTTCGACCCACCGAAAAACCGATGCGGCGAGTACGGCAATTTGTTCATGCTAAAGGGTAGTTGGCCATCTAGGTGGTTTTTTTGTTTTGTTGTTGGCTCGGTAAGTGCGGCTACGGCTACGCCGATATCTTTAAATCTTTTTTTTTTTTTTTTTTTTTTTTTGCGAAGCAATTCATTACCGAGTAGTGGCTACGCTTTTTGTTTGGGTAGGCGGTCGCGGATACGAGCATCCTTCTAGCATCCTTCGCGGAAAGGCATAGGACAAGAGATGATGTTATGTGTTGCAAGTTTTTGTTTTTTGGTTTTGGGAGGAAAAGAGAGAGAGAGAGATAGAGGTGCGATGACCTACGAAACGAGAGGTGCGATAGTAGAATGTGATGGACCAAGCCGCGAAGTGAATCCAAGACACAATCGTATCCAAGGCATGAGAATTCTACCCATGTCGTCTCGCGGAAAGAAAAGGAACAGATGCGATAGTAGTGCTATATCGCCACGAGGTTTCCCGGTGCAGGGGCTACCATTTGTTCGCTTACCCGAACGAAGATCCCTAATCGTCGTCATATGTTTTGCAGGATCCGAGACTTTTCATCATCATTCACCACGCGCGCCGCCCGTGTGTCTGTGTCATGCGCATTTCCAATGGATTTCCCATCTTGCGCGCGCGCGCGGGACACACATGTGTTGAAGAAACAGGGTCCGCCGCCGTTGCCGCCGCTGCTTTGTATCGGTAAAGGCTAAAGTAGGTATACAGGGCGCCTCTCGTCGGCAGACATTCCCTATCTTGCGATGGCAAATGGCGGAGAGAGAGAGAGAGAGAGGGCATGCAAAGCTAACTACTGCAGAATAATGGCCAAGGACCAAAGGTGTTTTTGTATCATTGGTTGTCTCTAGTGTTCCAATGTCTTTTAGCGCAAGCCCAGATGAAATTTCGGCAAGGCAATGGCACGGCCCGCTCGAAACATTTCTGGCGTGATACACTGATACGGCTATCGTATCTTGTTAAGAACAAACTCAAAACGGGACACCTTTGCGAAGGCAGGCAGCCAACTGCAGCTTTCTTGGTTGGTTGCGCTTTTGGCCAAAAAAGATGTGGGCAACGGACAGACGGAGCTTTTATTTTCCTTTTTTCCCTTTTTTTTTTTCCTTTTTTTCCTTTCCATTTCTTTTCTTTTTTGCTTTGAGTTTCGCCTACTGCAGTCTGCCGGACGGGTTTCTTGTTTTCAACGCCTTTTGCTGCTATGCCCGGCGTTGCTGTCCACACAAAACGACGTGCGTTTTTGCAGGTGAGCGCATGGTGCAACGCAATAGCCGTCTAAGAGCGCGCCGGCGGCGCCGGCGAGCGGGCGGGCAGTTGGCAAGCGCAAGGGGGAACAGATTTCATAAATCAGTGGGCGAGCATCTCCGCAAGCTGTTTGACTCGAATCCCGCAGATCGTGTTTGCTTAGGCCCGGCTTATAGGAGTGGGCAGTGGCGGTTATATCTGTTGTTTGTACAGTTGTAGTTGGACTTGCGAGCGGAGACTGAATGGGAAGGAAAATCACCTTGGTTTTTCCGTATTCAATTCTGATTCATTATTTCAATGATGTTGATCGCAATCAACTTTACACGGCTGCCGAAGGCTTGTTTTTGTTTTTGCCCAAATTTTTTCTCCCCATCCCTTTCTCTCCTGATATGCAGGTCGTAGGAACACAAGCTGCATTTCTTTTCTTTGCATGTTGCATATTGCATTGCACGGGGTTTCGGCTATCACGTTACTTCGCTTGCCCTACCCTGCCCTGCCCCATACATATCCGGCCACGCGCACCGTCGACAGCAGGGGTCCATTCAAGCTCGAATAACCGGCAATGCAACTCGACTGTTTGTCTTGCTGCTGCTGCTGCGTTTTTGCCTTGGTTGGCTAACAGACATGTTTCAAACCCAAAATCCCATGCAAACCGTTAGTTAGGGCTCTCCTTCCTCGTATAAGAATGCCAAAACGGGGTGCCAGTGTAGGAGCGTCAGCAACTCGCATGCCGGACCAGCCTGTCTTTCCACATCTTCAACTATCCGCTCCTTTGCCTGTGGTCTTCTGTTTCTAGGGGCCAGGCATCGAAGACATGACAGGTTACCTGCATTACCCGTTTTCGGACACGCTGCACAAGAATTAGTGACGAGGAGTTTGCTCCGCTAAGTATGCAACCTTGTGGTAATACATTTAGCTCCCCCCCCCTTATGCTGTACGTCTCTCGTGGGTGGTAAAATCAACCTTTTGAACCAAAGTTCATGCAATGCCGCCTCGGTACTTGATTTTTTTTTCCCCTTTGGTTCACGGCTCCTCACATGTACTGTTGAGTGACTTGCTGTGGAACAAAGAAGAAAAACAACCTCTCGCTTGTCTTTCTCTGCCGGGGCAGAAGCAGCGTGGAGCCCTTCACACCGCTGGTAGTAAATGGGCGAGCATTAACCAGTGGATTTGCCTGTTACCCGGCTCACCGACCCACTGACAGTCATCGTATTCGTTCAAGTACCAGTGGGAATAAAACATGATGGCTTGCAGCAAAAGATACTCCAAACCCGAGATAAATGACCCTTTCCAGGTCGTGTCAATTGATGGTCATTTTAAGCGTCGCTCATTGTAAGTCTAACAACTCATGCATCCATCAGCGGCCTTCTCTCAGTGCCTTGAAGTAGATCTCTGGAGATGTTCCGTAGCTCACGTCCTGCTGTAATGTGAAAACCTGCTCCATCGGTTCGTTGATCTTCCAGCAGTTCATGTTTTCCCCACCGTTGATTGCCCGAGGCGCTGCTATCACTGCCATCGCCTCGAAGCTTTCGGCTGCTCGGACTTCCATGAGGGCCATTCTTTTGCTCGTCTGTTTGGTCTGTGTTTTTGCGCTGGCGCAGAATTGTGCGAGGTCATGCAGAGAGGCTATGCTGTCGCTGATGAGGATCATGGTGCGTCCAAAGTCTTCTCTCAAGCCTCCAGCACTGAGCGTATCGATGGCCGCAGTTATTCCATAGGCGAAGAAGGGAGACAATAGGTTGATCGGATCCTGACCTTTGCCTGATCCTTGGGGATTTGTGCTTCTTACATCGCATACCATTTCCAACAGCTGAGTAGCATTCGTGTGTGCAAGTCGGATCTGTCGTGCCGTTGTATGGGGCGATAAGAGCTCGTGATGCGCGTTTCGTGCTGCCTTCAATTGAGAAATGTGATACAATGCATGCATGGCAACAAGACTGCCCGCATAGCCATGCTGAATTGCCTCGAGAAGTCTTTGTCGGCTGTATTGTAGGTGAGGCGGCAGTGACGTTCTCCAGTCGAAGAGCTTGGCCTGAACATCACCCAGTAATGACTCATGACTTTTGATATACGATCCCGAGTCTGCAGTCTGTCGAGGTCGACGGAAAATGAGTCTCGTTACGTCGGTCCACAGAGAAGCGATGACCATGGTGTATGCCGCCGGACTTGGTGTACTCGACTTGGGGTCCAACGATTGTAAGCCCATACCTGGTTGGAAACAATCGAAGAGCGGCGCATCAGAAGCCAGGCCCTCTTCATAAATCTGATCGTTGCAGGGAAGTCGAAGCTGGATATCCTCAAGTTGTATGGCGCAGAGCAGTCCTCCGCAGAAGCCATGATACCGCTGGTCAAGGTCAGTAAACATACTCGATTCGAAGTTCCATGGGTACTTACATCCACAAGGAAAGCAGTCCAGAAGGTCCGTCTGCGACACTCTTTGAGTTGCTCACGCGAAAAATTGTAGTACCGTCGTGCGTACTCATCCAAATCTTCCCCACATCCCTCTTCGCCGTTCAATCGCATTGCGCTGATGATTCTGAGAGCAGAGCCACTCAAATCCCAGCCAGTACTATCTCTGCCGATAAGATGATTGTACCCAGCTACAAGCAGTCGGGCCTGGACTATAGCCAGGCTGAATTTGCCATCAATCATAGATACTGCTTGACCAGCTCTGTCCGCACAAATCTTGGCAAAGGACGAGAACTCGTTCTCGGCAAAGATCGAGCCTAGAGCAAGGACGGCGTATAGTACCATACACTCTCGCTGGCACTTGTCGCGGCATTGTCGTACCCAGCGAGTGAAAGCATTGCGAGGAAACATGATGCTTACCTCGCGGGCAGATTGCGCAAAGAACAGTTCGATGAAGCGCATGGTGGCTTCAGGGTCGTAGAGATACGGGTCTTGATCCCAGGATGAAGGAGCCAGTTTCTCCGAGAAGGCTCGAGGGATCGGATTGATCATGTCCTCGAGGTCTACTCTTTTGCTGTCCTTGCGCTGCCTCTCGGTATCGGCTCCGTTGAAGGAATCGGCAGAGCCATCAGACTTGCGTCTCTTGACACTTTGGGGAGATTTCTCGCGGTTCCAGGTTGGTGGTAGATTCAAAACGTCTTGTTGTGCTGCTTGTGCCGAACGCCTGCGTTTTTGGTTTGGCACTTCGGCCATGACGACGCTACCGGATGATTGACTTGACCACTCAGCTCTTCCCAAAGGGAGGTTGGGGATGGCCAACGTTGTGTTGCTGACGAGCTCGACCTGTGATTGAGGAGCTGGTGGCCTGCTTTCATTCCTTAGTAGACAGTCGGCGACTGATCTCGGAGACGCAAACCTGTGGCATTCTCGCTTGGCCTTTTCGCATTGAAGGCAGCTCTTCTCACCAGGCTCACATTTGATCTTCTTTTCACGACAATTCCTGGTCTCTGTTAGTGACCAAATCTTGCAAAGTCGTCCTATTCAACCTACAGGCATGCCTGTGCAAGTCTCTTGCGAGCCTTGCCAGCCTTGGTCGTTCCCCAAAGTGGATTCACTGGTTCTCCGTCGATGATGGTCGGACAGGTACTACCATCCTTGAAAACGTAGCACATACCCTCCCCAGGTATGTGCCGTTGACCAACGCACTGTAGGCTGTAATTACTGGCCGGAGGCGCGTTTTGCATTCCTCTATTTGCGTTCAAGCGTCTGGCTATATCACCCTCGGTGTCCTGGTGATATGGAGAAGCTGCCTGTGAATGGGGTGGTTCCACGATATCCACGCCTTGCGTGGGTTGAGATAGCTGATCCGATACACGTGAACTCTGATAATCCGAAAGTTTGCGAAGAGCGGGAGGTGGAGACGGAGCGGGCAAAGAAGGCCTGGCACCAAGAGGAATGCTCGACGTGGATTGAGAGAAT
This sequence comes from Aureobasidium sp. SLJ-2021a, assembly GCA_019677095.1. Taxonomy (NCBI): domain Eukaryota; kingdom Fungi; phylum Ascomycota; class Dothideomycetes; order Dothideales; family Saccotheciaceae; genus Aureobasidium; species Aureobasidium sp. SLJ-2021a. The sequence goes on from JAHRBU010000003.1 coordinate 985,638, forward strand.
CGATCAGCGGCAGATACATCCAGAGAAAGGCGATGGAAGGGCGGCGGAGTAGGATTGAAGGGGACTGATAGAACTTGGGACGGCCTGTGTTGGCTGCTGGCGGCAGAGCCAGGACCGTCCGACCAGCTGGCCTGTGAGTTGTTGACCGATGGCCAATTGGGAGAATAAGATGGTGGACCAGTCCTTAGAGGCGGACTCAGTAGTTCCTGAAGACCGGGAAGCTGTTGACGCGGTTGATTTGGATCATTGATTCTGGTAGGCAGGTACGGCCTGGGTGCATTTCCCATGCTGGCAGGCTCCATTGGCCTCAAGGCCTCTGCCTGCACTGTCGAAGGTCTGCGTTGAGTGTCGTCATGCGTCCATGGTTGCAATTGCCGGGAGGGAGTCAAAGCCGACGGGTAGTCCTGAATTGATGGCATGGTGATTTGGGGGGACAGATGGTCATGGGAGTCAGGACGCTGACTGGGCCTCACGGTTGTATGTATGTAATAGCGAATGGCGGAATATTTGCGCAGCGTAGGTAGAACTGCGGCCGAGATTGGGGCTAGGAACGACGATAGGGAGCAACGGTGACAATGAAATAATACCGTGCGCGAGAAAGCCGGTCAGAAATAGCCGGAGCTGACGTTAAAAGGACATGCGCCACCTGGGAGATTAAAGTTTGCGGGACCAAACAACCGATAGGGACAAGCTGCTAGACGGGAGTGATGCTGATCTCTGAGCTGGTGTGGAGAGGATTTTAGATCCTTCAAGATGCAGGATAAGGCCGTACCGTGCGATCCGCCAGATGGTGAGATCAGGGCAGAACGCGTGCCCGATCTGTCCTGTCACGCGAAGATGAGAATAATTGTGTCTCAAAGCTTGTGTGAACCGAGCATGCGAAATATATATGCGACAATTTCGGATGCCCCGACGATACCTTGCACGAAGAGACGATCCGGGTGTCGTCTTGTACCGGAGCAGCCCAGGGTTGGTCGCTACTCGACGCCGGCAACAACTTAGGGCAGGTACAGCGAGCGGTTCTCTTTCCCGGCTCATTACAGCAACGGATCCTGGTGAGACTGTCCAGGCAGTTGGTGATACTCCCGAGACCGATCGGACAAACGCCTCACGCGGGTCTGAAAGCCAATGATCTCGATCCCTCTTGGCCTGTGAATAAAACATCTGGGGAGCGGTTAGGCAATTCAAAGCGACCACGTCCACGAATGGGCTCCTTTTGGTGAGCAAGCCTATCAACAGCCACGACCTGAGTGGGCTCAGTCTGCGGCAGCACGCTTCTATGCGCATAGGGCACGGTGGGCAGGAGGAGTCAGTCCTATAACAGCTTGCAGAGCCGTCGGTCAGCGTCCGAGTAGCCAAAACGCCTTTTGCGCATTGAGACTGGTTTGCGCCTCTGCCTCCACACTATTGTCGAGTCACTATTACAATTTACTTGGCTCAACAGAGACAAAGATATAGAGTAAAGTACGGATCGGGATGGCCTGCATGTGGCTCTGCAGACCGCCATCCCTACCCTTTGGATGATGTTTGTCATTGCTAATGTGGTGCCGCGATGGCTCTGGTTCTAGGCCATGGTCCATTTGCTAAACCAAGTCTTGTCGGTCCGCCCACACATGTATTCCAACCAAGCGAGGGAACAAAAAAAAAAAAAAAAAAAAGCACACGCAAACTGGCCCTATCATCGACCGAGAAATTGCGCAAACGAGCTTTCCTGAACTGTCGGCCAGCTGACTATTTACTGGCCTAATCACATCGCGATCTGACTAGTTGTAGGTACATCTTCTCTCGGACTTTTGGCGTATCACGGAAGACGGCCCGAGCTTTCATTATGCATCTCATGCGCAGCAGCCCTCACGACCTTTCCCCTCCAGACGTCGACATGCGCATTGCTGCTACGCGGAGATGGCGGACCTACCGTTCTGATATGTTAGCGACGACCACGCCAGAAGACCTTGCAGAATCATCTCGGCAAGTAGCCATGATTCTCTTGCATGGTCAACGGAACTAGCTCCTCTGCAAAGCCGTTGGTTGCATCCTGCCGGCTGTGACGGCGATGTCTCCTACGGAAAATCTCTCTACTTTTATCTGTATGTGTCATGCGATTGTCCCCTAACGTGAACGACTGATCGACCTGGGTGAGCTCGCCAAGTTGGCCACTTGTTGTTGCAGCCTTTCCTGCATGCCAAACGAGCATCCTGTACGTGCGTAACGAATCTATTAGAGTTGGCTAGTGGGGTTAGATGTACATGCGAGCCTGTGACGGATTCGCACCAAGACCAACGCCGTTTCTATCGAGTACACGTAGCACTTGACAAAGGCGGCGGCCGTCGGCTCTGCAAGACGTGGCCGTCGGGGAACATGGACAGGATTCCAGTCGGCGACCACGCAACAATGCATTGGCGAACCACGAATAATTGATGGCGAGAGTGCCTCGTGTTTGATAGCTTCTGGACCGTATCAAAGTTGAGCCGGAGCCGGAGCTGATGTCCGGATGCTGGCATCTCATGAGTCCTGCATCACTTGCGTTCATGTGTCGCCAGTGCGCGATTCCGACGACCTGGGTAAGTCTCTCATGGTTTCCCATCGCTGGTACGCTCCAAAGTGGCTAGTCCCTCACCATCTCTTTCCTCAAACCTGACTAGCTGTCTGCAGTCACCTTTAGTCGCCATGTCATCTTGCTACGTAATCTGCAGTTGACCTTCGAAGGGGGAGAAGGGCAAAGTGGCATTGTTTTGAGGGGGGGTTACCGGAGATCCATCCACCGTAAACAACGTCAACACATGTCAGCTGCGCTTGTCAAGCATCGAGGGCTTCGAACAACGTGCAAAACTCTAGGTGACAGCAGTCAACAAGTGAACGTAGTGGAGAGGCTCAACTTAAGGTGAGGTCATTGCCCTTAAACTCACGGCGCCCTGAAGACTATTCGGAATCACAACCTGGACGGTCGTCGGTAGCGAGGAAACTCTGGTCTTCCTTCAGAATCCTGATGTGGGCTGGTGAACGGTCAAAGGGTTCTGCCCGGATACAAAGGTACGCAAAAATCCGTTGCGACCTAGTTTTGACTCGAGGGAGTGCCGTTGCGACTCCACGAGCTCGGCTCCATGTCTGGAACGTGAATCAGCCCTGGGGTGGTAGCAAAAAGGTCAATCATGATTAGACTTTTCGTTACCTCGCAGAATATAGAAAATGGTTGATGAAAAGAAAAAAAACAAAAAGGAACATGCAAGATAAGGAACAGGACTAGTTTCTGCCCGCAGAGGATATACCATCGCCCCTGCCATGTAGCATTGAGCAAGATATGGAACTGAGCGCCCAGCCTAACCGTCTCTTACCACTTAACCGCATGACGAATAGCAGCCCCATCATGCCCAGAGATCCAAACCTGCCTGCCCGTGAGAGATTATTGTTTCAACAACCGCAGGATGCAGCCAAGGGATGGCCGTGGTCGTTTGGACCGCCATAGCTGGGAGGCAATCAGTAAGGCTAACTAGTTCACACCCCTCTGAGCTCCATAGTCGATTGACTGATGGGATGGCTCGATGGAGAGGCACGCCAATGACGGCGGATATGGGAGGATGCAACGACTCGGTCAGACCGAATCACAGCCACTACAAGACACATGTTTCCAAAGTTGCACATTTCTAATTCCAGATCGTAATGCGGCTGGCGAAAGAGGAAGTTCGTACCAGGCCAACGATGGACGCTTAACAGCCATCATCCTTGTGATGCGCCCTACAAAGACCGGCATTACACAGCACTGCCATTAACGTGCATCGATTGGGTCGAATCGAATGATGGCAGTGCCGACTAAGTAGCAAGTCCAGCAATAGCGCCATCAGCAAGGTTTGAACGAAGAAAGGGGGAATACTGGTTGGCTCACTAACGGGTATAATCAGCCGACGAGAGTTTCGGCAGACAACAGTAAAGTTAGGTGCGAATTGGAGCCAGGGAGCCGACGGAGCAGGAGTCGTCACAGGCGAGGCTCTGTGAGACTGTGATGTGCCGCAGATTGCTCATCAATGAAACTTTCGGCATGAGTCCTGAATCGCGGCGGCTGTGCTCGGGTTGTGTTGGACGGAGCTAGTGGGGGTCGGTATCCGAGGTAGCTTGGTCTGTGCTCACACACGGTAAATCTCTGATTTTCAGTATTCTAGCTAGTTAGCTAATCAATCAATACATTCAACTGACGTAACCCCTATACAAGGTTCCAACAGGTTGGGCATGTAACGTTACCGAAGCATGCCCTACATGACCATGGTTGTTGAGTTTTGACTACTAGACACTCATCGTGCGCGATCTTGGTGGAGTCTTATGGGTTGTATCAAAGACTTTGAAGCGCGAAGCTTTGTGAAGGACAGGGTGCCTACTTGCCATGGAAGCAAGCATTCCGCACATGCAGTCCTTTGGGTAGCGCATGGCTTGCGTAGTGCTTACTGAACACTTGGTAACACCCGTGATTGGCTACGACCATTGAACATGCAGACGCATAGAGATGCGCTGTATCCGAGAGATGCGAAGACAAGCTGCAAGACAGACTCGCGAAGCATGTTTGGAATGCCAGGCTGATGGGCGTCCGTTCCTGCAGGTTCGCGCCGAGAGCCAAGTCACAGATGCACAGGACGGCGTGGAGAGACGAGCATCTGGACGTGGCGAGGCGCATCTGACTCAGTGAAGCAAAAGATGAATATGTGTAGAAATAGCCAGGCGCAGCAACCTGGCTCAGCGAAGCACAAGACGAACATGTATAGACATGGTCAAGTGCAGCAATCTGGTTGACCGAATCAAATGGGAGAGCAGAGTGGGAGAGAGGGAAAAAAAAAAAAGAAAAAGATGTGGCCCTGAATATGAAACCCAAACAAGCCATAGGTCACGGCAATAATGGGCGATTAACGACGGGCAGCTTCGGTCTAGAAACCTGGAATGGGGTCCGACAGAATGTCGAACAAAGAAACCACCGGTATATCACACTGAGATAGTCCAAGCGGTGGGTGCCAGGTCCCATGTCAAGAAGAGAAAGGAAGAAAAGAAGTCGGAAAGCGCAGAATTTGTAGTGGCCCGGAATTGGGAGCTGCTAGCGGCACCCCCGGTGAGCCCGGAACCCCCAGTGGCACTCTTTCTCCTATGTTTCGCACACTCACTGGAGCCCTCCACTGGGCACGAGAGATCTTTCCGTAGCGAGAAATCTTGCAGCGTCTTCGAGGCAGGATTGTAGGTCCGGGAATGTCAAGAATCTCCAAGAGATCCCATGGTGTAGCAGTAACATCGTGAATAGAGATGGCGTACAGCAACTTTTGCCAAGGAATACCTCCACTAGGGGGTGTTGCTAGCAGCTCCCGTTGGTAACTGAGGGCCCGCTGATTGGCTAGCCGCGGCTATTGACTGCATCGATGTTCGTTGCGTTGCATACAGCACTTGCACCAGCCTCGACGACGACGACGACGACGACAACGCAGACACAACACTCACAATGCTTGCTCAGAGACTCGGTCTGCAAACAGCGCGCCGCCGTACGTCTGCCTGACTCTGCTCCACGACGACATGGACTAACTTGCAGCAGTGGCGGTCCGCCAGCCCTCGCTCCTCTCGTCGCGCACTCCCCAGCTCCTCTCGTCCGCCGGCCTCGTCCAGCAAAGGTACGCAGTGCCTCTCCTTGCGCCTCCCTAGCTTTGCATCCAATCTCACACAATGCCCCCGCATCTGCAGACACGCCGCCTTCCAGAGCATGTCCGACTCGGAGGCCTCGCAACAGATCCTGGCCAAGCAGCGCCTGAACCGCCCCGTCTCGCCTCACCTGGGCATCTACAAGCCCCAGATCACCTGGTACGGCTCGGCGCTCAACCGTGTCACCGGCGTCACCCTCTCGGGCACCTTCTACCTCTTCGGCCTGTCGTACCTAATCGCTCCCGCCTTTGGCTGGCACCTCGAGACCGCCAGTCTGGCTGCTTCGTTTGCCGCGTGGCCTGCTGCTCTGGCCATTTTGGCAAAGCTCGTTGCTAGCTTCCCTTTTACCTACCACAGCTTCAATGGTCTGCGCCATCTCATGTGGGACATGGGTAAGGGAATCTCAAACAAGCAGGTCCAGGTTACTGGCTGGACTGTGGTTGGACTGAGCGTCTTCACCAGCTTCGTTCTGGCTCTTTTGTAGATTTCCCCCCGTTTCTCCTTTTTGTTCCCTATATCCGACTTTGGTCCTTTTCATGAATGTATTCTTCACTTGACATTCCTCATGAATGCGTTCTGAACCTCTGAACATGACGTATCTCGACAATCGAGTCTTGCAATGACTGTATACTATCTGCAGTACCGAGTAGAGTATCTCGCCGTCTCATTGACCATCGGCTTCCAACCTGGCTCTCACATCTCTGACCAGAGCTTTGGCTTCCTCCACTTCAATCCCATCTTGACACAATTCGTTTGCCAATTCCGACGCACGCTGCCAATCCTGCTTAACAAAGCTCCACTTGGCCAGCCATAACCTCGCTTTGCTTGTTGTCTGTGTGATACCGATCCCTCCTCCAGCACTGGAAAGCGGTGCTCCCGGTGGCAAGTCGTCTTCATCCGGTCCCTCCTCTTGCGCCAGCGTGAGTTCCATGTACGCAGATGCTTCATCCATGTTGTTGTCCTGCTCGTAAAGAAGGGCGATCTGATAGAGGATCTCGGGATCCAGCGCACCTCCAACTGCTCCGGCGAGCGGGTCTGCTGAAGATGCGAAGCTGACTGCTCCACCGCCATTGTCGAGATAGCTGCCGGCAACCAATGCCCGCTTGTACGAGCGTATCGCGTTTTGCAGTCTGCCGCAGTTGGCGAAGGCATTGGCCACAGCCATCCACATCTTGGGGTCCCAAGGTTGCAGCGCCACGGCGCGTTGAAAGTAGAATAGAGCATACGAATGCATGTCCAAGAGTTCGTAGCCCTGACCCAGACCGTACCACGCTCGGTAATCCTTTCTGTTGGCGTCGACGGCTCGTCTGTAGCTTTCAATGGCCGCTTGAGTGTTTTTGAGTTCGATGTACTCGTGACCCATCAGAGTCCACGCCGACAGAAACTGCCGGTCCAGAGTGAGGGCGCGTCGGAAGTACATGACTGCCTTTTCGTGCTCTGAGCACTGAGAATAATGGTTTCCAATGATGCAGCACGTCTCGGGGCGGAACTTGTCAATCGCTGATGCGACAGACGCGAGATGTGCTAGCTTTGGCCTTGATGGCATCACGTAGAGAATGTTTGAGTATGAATCCATTGAGTCCAGTCGATAAGGATGCCGCAAGAGCAGGTCAGCGAACAACCCATCGGCCTCCTCGAGTTCTGTACACGAGGTCAACAAGGTATACCAAGAGCAATGTATACGAATTTTATCACCTTTGGAATGGTAATGCAGCAGAGCACGCTGAGTTTGCAGGAAGGCCGAGTTGGGGAAGAGGTTGCTGATCTGATTGATCTCGTTGTAGACCTTTTCTGTTGATTGAAAGAGCTCTTGGCTACAGTAAATGTGGAACATGAAGGTCATGATGTTTTGCGGCAAGTGTTCGGTTATATCGTTGAGCTAAATTGATGAGTTAGCAGATCGTGTGGAAAGAGATGTCTAATACCAACTTCCTCGGCCGAGCTCAGCAGGTCTGCAAGTTCTTGCCATGCTCCCCAATTCCACGGACAGTGGTTCACACTCTTGAGGAGCCACGCCTTTGCAAGTGCCTCATTTTTGCCTTTCAACAAAACAACTCCGTACAGATATTCCAAGAAGCCCTGTGATTCGTGTGTGCTTTGGAGACCTCCTCGAGCGCTCAGATATTCATCGAGGATGCTGGATATCCTGCTAAGCTCCTTGTTCAGGGTGACGGAGCCATCGGTAGGACCTAGAATCATCTCACTGTCTTCTTCCTTGCGTTTCTCACCAGCCATGTATTTGGCATACAGGGCAAGAAAAAGAGAACGTTGGCTGAGCTGTGGTATACCTGGCAACGGATTTGTTGGCTTTGACTTTGACTTTGCGGCAGCACTCGTGGCATCTCTAGTGACGGGCTGTTGCGGAACAAGACTGGGTAGCAAAGTAGCAGCGCAACGATCGAATTCACGACAGTCGAAGAAGGATTTGGCCATGAGAAACTTGGGGTACTCTCTGCGTTCTAGTCGAGCCTCGTGCGACTCTTGTGAAAATTGAAAGTTTGACCATTGATCGGCTTCAGGATTTGGAGAGTTGGGTTCTGTATCGAAGCTGGAATCAAGGTCATGGTCCGAGTCTGGAAAAGCATTGAGAAGTTCTGCAGCCCTGGTCGATTTGTTAGGATAGGCCTTGTCTATGTATCGGTGAGTGCACCCACCATTTTGCAGAACGATAAAGGCAGCGGTCGTTGCATGCGGCTACAGCCTGGTGCAATTGGGTGCGTAGTTGTAATGTCTGCTCAGCAGATAAAGTAGCCATGTCGGAGATGTCGGAGTGATGGTCGGGGTTGCCCAGAATTGTTTTGTTGATGTTTATGTTTCACCAAAATGTACGGGCAGCACGAACGTCTTCTAGTCGCAAGAGCTGTATGTCCTATCCCCAGGACAAACGAATTGAACGTAGTCAAGGATGACTAGCTGTAGAGCGAAGGGTTAATTTCAACTGAGTCGCGCGTCTGAGAAAGTGGTCGAGATTGGTGGGGCTCTGGGCTTCTGCGGCGGCAAGGGGAGAGAGACGGAGGTCAATTTACGCCAGCAAATCAGACGACTTTTGTTTCGTCCAGCACGCTCGTTCGTATTATCGCCATTCCTCCTCTCGTCCACTCCTTGTCCAGACTACGCTCTTCAGGTCCTCGCCGCATCCTGAACAGCCTGTCGATTGTCCCACCGCGACTCCAACCTATACACTCTCTGCGCCCTCGCACGCCCACCGCCAGCATGCCTACCACTCTCAAGCAGTTCGAGTCGGTCTTCCCCCAGCTCATCCGGGACCTGAGCGACCACTGCAAGCAATACAAGCTCCCCACGCAGGCCCTCACATGGTTCGAAGAGTCGCTCCAGCACAACACAGTCGGCGGCAAGTGCAACCGCGGCATGTCGGTTGTCGACACGTCGGCTCTGCTCCTCCAGCGCGACCTCAGCGACGACGAGTACTTCCGCTCCGCTACTCTTGGCTGGATGATTGAGCTGCTGCAGGCCTTCTTCCTCGTCTCGGACGACATCATGGACTCGTCCAAGACCCGCCGCGGTTCTCCTTGCTGGTACCTGATGCCCAACGTCGGCATGATTGCCATCAACGACGCCTTCATGCTCGAGAGCGCAATCTACATTCTGCTCAAGAAGTACTTCCGCCAAGACAAGAACTACGTCGACCTGATGGAGCTGTTCCACGAAGTCACCTTCCAGACCGAGCTGGGCCAGGCCTGCGACCTGTTGACCGCCCCCGAGGACCACGTTGACCTCGACAACTTCAGTCTCGAAAAGTACACCTTCATCGTCATCTACAAGACTGCCTACTACTCCTTCTACCTCCCCGTCGCTCTGGCCCTGCACTTCTGCGGCATGGCCACCGAGAAGAACCTCAAACAGGCACACGACATTCTTATTCCCATGGGCGAGTATTTCCAGGTCCAGGACGACTACCTGGACAATTACGCCGACCCAGAGACTCTCGGCAAGATCGGCACCGACATCCAGGACAACAAGTGCAGTTGGTTGGTGAACCAGGCTCTGAAGCGCGCCACCAAGGAGCAGCGCGCCGTCCTCGAGCAACACTACGGAAGAAAGAACAAGGACGACGAGGCCAAGGTCAAGGCTCTCTTCAACGAGCTGCAGCTCGACCAGGTCTACCACGCATACGAAGAGGACAAGGTCGGCGACATCAGAAAACACATTGCCGACGTGGACGAGAGCGAAGGCCTCAAGAAGGAGGTGTTTGAGGAGTTCCTCCGCAAGATTTACAAGAGAAGCAAGTAAAACACTGGTCGACAGTACGCGCGCAAGCCATGCTACAAAAGATACCTCTAGAGCCATTATAATAACTTCTTTCCAATCTTCCCACCTGGGGAAAGCACTCTTAATAAATGTATGGGAAGAGCTTGTAAGGAGTCTGCTTTCTGTAATTCACCCATTGTTCGCCGTACTGGAAAAGAAGAGTCAGCAAAGAAGCGGTACACGGGTCGAGGGAAGCCTACTCTCTCGTGGCAGTATCTGTTCAACTCGGGTATACCGTCAGAGATGAAGTTGTACGAGAAGAAGGCGCCGACAATGGCACCCCAGGTCCAGCCTCCAGCGGCCAAGGCGTATCCAGCACGCCAAAAAGTGTATCCTGCGTAATTGATGTGTCTTGCGAAGCGGAACAGGCCCCCGGTATACACCTTGCCCTTGTTCGCAGGATCCCTCTTGAACTGTAGCCGCTGCCATTCGGAAAAGGTCTCTGTAAAGATGCCGACGAGATACAAAGCGGAGCCAACCAGCAGAGGGGTCTGCGGGAAGTGTTCGCCGTTGACCGAAGCAGAGGTCATGGAGCAGGTGAAGAGCAGCGAATTGACCGAGTTGAAGACGGTGTTGAAGACCGAGACCTCGATGGCCGACAGGGGTGGGAACTCCTCTTGACAGATGCCGACAAGCCAGCAGTTCTGCTTGATGGCGCTGCCGGCAGCCATTCCCAGGAGGATCAATCGGTAGGGCGATAGAGCGAGGCGGTCGAGAAGGGTGTTTGTAACGACGGGCGGGCCTTGGGCCAGAGTCTTGCCTCCGAGCTTGTGGATGGCACCGGCTGCGATGCCTTTGGCGAGGATTCCATACTGGAGCACCGGATCGAGACTGCGGAGGCCTAGAAAGAGACCTGTACCCAGAGGGCTGCTCTGCTTGATCCCGCGAAGGATCAGCTTGTTCTTGTGTCGCTTGTCGTCTGCACTCATACTGCGTGTCCTGTTGGTGACGAGTCGGTCAAGTCGATTGACCGCAGTAAACATGGAAGGTACTTGGGCCACCTGTGCCCCGCACTCCGCAATCACATGTATGGAAGGCTAGGCATTCCAATCTCGATGCCATTCGATGGCTATCATGCGATGCCAACAGCGGATTTGCGCGGCTGATGTCGACGTTGTTGCAGACAGCTGTTGTCAATCACACCTCTAACGCCCGAGGCATCGACGCGACGCCATCTTTGAGCGCGTCTTCCTCCTTCAGACAAAGAACGCTCACCAGTTTTGGACTTTTGGTTACACTTCATTTTCATTGTTTATTTTCTCATTCTTGTCTGCTATTGCTTGGAAATTCGCCACTATAAGAGGCGTAACTCATGCTTTTTGGAGCTGCTGTACCCGCCATGCCATAGCAAATGTCCTTCAAGTTTGCTCATTTCTGTGACTACCTTGAGCGTTGCGAGGAAATATCGTCTCACAACCCTCCTCTTCTTCCCGCAGAACTGAAATCAAGACTCTATCGTCAACACGCCACCTGGTTTGCATCACATCACAAAGCTATCGACGCCTTGGATGAACTCGGCACGACTGCATTGCTATCCACTTTCCTTCCATGCAGAAGAAAAGATCGCATCTACGGCTTACAGTCTGCATCCCTTTCGAAACTGCTCGGCCGCTGTCTTGGTCTGAGTGCCTCTGCTAGACACGAGCTTTCTTCGTTCCAGACTCCCAATAGAGGTGACCTCGGAGATTGTTTGCAGCGTCTCCTTAAGGTCCGTGGCCCTCCAGCTCTCCCCTTCGTCACTCTGCAAGAGGTAGACGATGTGTTGCACGCTCTTGCTGCAGGCAACAGGTTTTCTGCCCAGTCCGTCCGCCAGTCTTTTCGTCCTTCGACAAGCATCGACTTACTCGCCGATGTCCTTTTGCGCCTGCACCCTGCCGAAGCCAAATGGTTTGTACGACTCATCTTGAAAGATTTTGCTCCAGTCTCCCTGAATGACAGATCAATTCTGACCTCTGTTCACTTCTTGCTTCCTGATCTGCTTTCGATGCAGGACAGCTTTGAGGATGCATGTACCGCTTTGAAGACAACATTTGCTGATTATCCGAGTCGCCCGGATCCTCAGTCCAGGAACATCCTAAGGCAAACTGCAATCTCATCATTCAGACCAACTCCTGGTGTCAAGGTTAGCCGTCCCGAGTACACTAAAGCTAGGTCTATAAAACATTGTCTGCAGATGACTGCTGAAGGAAAGTGGTTGTTGGAGAGGAAATACGACGGAGAATATTGTCAGGTTTGAGAGCCTTCCACCCTGTACTTGTCATTGCGTTCGCTAACCGTTCGTGTGCCAGATACATGTTGATCTTGCTCGAGGCGACGACTGGCTGAAAATATATTCAAAGAGCGGTAGAGACTCTACCGAAGATCGAGCCGGTCTTCGGGAGACCATCAAGAGATGCTTGCGCATCGGTAGTGACAAGTGCAGATTCAAGCGCGCATGTATCTTAGTAGGTGAGATGGTGGTTTTCTCTGATACTGAGAACAGCATTCTTGGATTCGACCAGATCCGCAAACACGTTTCCCGTGCTGGCTCATTTATCGGAGCTGAGAACGACTCGCCAGGCCAACCGAGCGAACACTTGATGATAATTTTGTTTGATCTTCTGTTGCTCGACGACGAAGAGATTTTGTCGCGATCTGTCGAGGAACGCAAAGCCCGACTAAGCAGCATTTACAAGAGGATTCATGGTCGAGCAGCACCGGCTGAGTCTTGTGTGATGGACTTTTCTCAAGTCAATGCTGAACGCAGGCTCATGAACCATTTTGCGGCATCAATCGCATGTCGTCACGAAGGTCTAATTCTCAAGCCATGCGGTGTTTCCTACCTTACGCACGATTCACTAGCTGGCATCAAGCTCAAAAAGGACTATATCGCTGGGCTTGGAGACGAAGCTGATTTCGCTGTTGTTGGTGCATCGTACAGTGCTCAAGAAGCGAAAAAGCGATCGGATCTACGCTTGAAGTTTACACATTTTCATTTAGGATGCCTGACGAACAAGAGCGCTGTCCACCAAGATGATATCAAGCCTGTGTTCAGGATCGTGGCGACGATTGCATATGATCATTGCATGTCGACGAAAATCTTGGAGAGGGTCAACATCGAGGGTAGCTTGCTGGCAGAACCGTACAGCGAGCACACCTCCACGTTCAACATCGTATCTGACAACATGTTGCGGATGGAGGTTTACTTCCGGGACCCAATGGTGTTCGAGGTGTTGGGTAGCTCATACAGCAAACTTCCTGGGGGCTATTTCATGTTACGACATCCTCGAGTGAGGAAGCTACATCAAGACCGAACATGGAGGGATTGTATCACATTCGATGAACTACAATCCGCGGCTGCCGAAGCACTGGACACACGGCAGGACTCGGAAACGCAAGAAAACGTCAATTGGATGGCCAAATTGGAGATGAGCCACAAGCGGAGGTTTGCGAGACATAGCCTCAACACGACACCACGGTCAAGCGTTACCGTTACGACTCCTCGATCGACCTGGAGCGACTCGACTTGCATCCCACATACTGAAAGTGTATCAAGACTCAAGCCCCTAGCTGTTCTGGGGAACGGAATGCGCTTGAGAGCGGCGCAACATACTCATACTACTCCCAGTAAGCAAGGCGACTCTTTGCCTACTCCACCTGAATCGTCTCCCTTGGAAGGACCAGGGAGAGTCGAGATGCCTACAGTCTTGGGCAAGCGTAAACTGTCTGAAAGTACAGACAGCGGAACCAGGAGACGTCGCCTTGAAAGCACACCGGCAACTCGACAACAGAAGAAGCCAAGTGTCGAACAGAGAGTTGAGTTGACGGCACGAAGACCACTTGCAGACATCACTCAGCAGACAGTCCCAAGATTAGCTGAATCGAGCAGTGTTGAAGCACGTCGATCGAGCTGGACCGAAGGGTGTTGCAGATTTGAACAATCTAGACGACTGGGTCAAAAGGACAGATGCATACTGAGCCAGTCGGTTGTCTTCGTAGCAGGCTTACCAGAGGCAGAAAAGAGGAAAGTCACACGGAAGGTACTTGAGCACGGAGCAGTGATGATCCAAGACTTGGGCTATTGGGATCGTGACAGTCGGGCGGAACAAGGGACAGATTCTGTATGTGAAAGCCAGGCCTACAAAGGAATGCGGAAGATGGTGCTGGTGGACCCTCGAGAGGCACAGCAATACCGAGCTTGGTATGCAGAGGTTGAGCGGTTGAGGCTGCACAGAGTGGAGATAATCGATTACCGCGTTGTTGCGGCCATGTGCAGCAATGCAGAGGCGAGCTAGGCAGGGGTCCTGCGAACGGGTGATCTGTGCCATGTCCAGATGTATGGGCATGATCAACAACGTGGATACATATGTTGGGTAGAACAGCAACGAATCGGTGTTGGTTGCGAGTAGAAAAGACCATGACATGCAGAGAAGCAAACGGCAGAAGAAGTGCAAGCGTCAACGACGTTGCAAGCATGACGGTACTGATGATCGGAATGGGAAGGCGCGGTGTGGGGCTGCGGCTGCCGATTGGCTGAAACACGCAAAGTCAGGGTCCGGCCGGGGGAGTCGGGAGTCGGGAGTCGGGAGTTCTTATTAATCCCAAACATCAGGCAAGAGGGACGTGTAAGCAGCCAGCGACCCAAGACCACCGACGAGTCCAATGCCATTGTTACGTGCGACGTCCCGACATCTCTGCTCATGAGCTACGCGACCATGGACGACCAACGGCCCTGGAGCAGGAGCAGGAGCGCCATCAGTCCTCACTCGAGGTCCATGTCGGAGCGAAAGGCGAAGCGCTTCAGCCTCACCTTCCCTATCCAAACATCCCTGTCGCCAACATCCGCAACCCTCTCGCCAGTCCTACCCTATACCCCTCTGCTGGCCGAGAAGCCGACCCTCGCTGCCGGCCCCACCGATTCTGCCTTTCTCACCGCATTGGCCGCTCACGAGCGCCGCGTACTGGAGTTGAGGGAGGAGTTGATCAAGGCCGAGCATGAACTACACCGTCTCAAGCAGTCATGGGCCGCCCACGAAGCCCACAAGAAGCGCCAACACGACCCACGCAAAGTCCACAAGATGCAGTCCTTCCACGCCACCGCGGACACGCCCGACGTCGTACCCGCCTCCCGACTGCACGACATGGAGCGCCGCAGAGCCCTGTTGACCACCAACAAGAACTCGAACCGCACCGTCTTCTCTGGCTCCCGTCACGCTCGCGCTTTGTCGCTGCTGTCTCCCGACGCCATGCGCCCGCCGCCACCTCGCCCGCAAGCCCCTCCACGCCCCGAACCAGACTCATCACGTCCCCCGCACCCTACCCGCGTACCCACCGATGCCGACCTGACCACCGAGGTCGTGCGTACAGCAGACGACGCCATCGATCTGGGCTTGCCTCGCGAGGTTCTGCTCAATACTGGCAAAAGAATGGCTTCCGACTTTCGAGACGGCTTGTGGACCTTTATCGAGGACCTGAGACAAGCTACCGTCGGTGACGAAGGCATCAATGGAACAACGTCGCGAACACAGTCTCGCTCTCCGAATCCATCGAGATCTCCCAGACCACAGCCTAGCAGAGGTAGTCTCAAGCCTTCACCAAACCCCCAGCCTTTGAAGAGAAGTGCCACAACCGGTAGTCGACGCACCGATTCTCGCTCGCCAGCTCCATCCGCCGCCGAGGAAATTGCCTATCTCGACATCGGCAACTCTTTCTGGAGTGAACACGAGCCCAAGCCGGCCCCTATCCTCCGCAAGCCCTCGAAAAAGTCCGCACAACCACCTCCCGCCAAGGTCAAGCGTGCCTCGACCACTTCTCTGGATACGTGGGAAAACTGGGACGCCACCATTCCCAACTCTGACCCAAAACCTTCACGATCCAATTCTTCCACGTCTGAACACCATACCTCTTCGAGCCCTGACGGCACAGATAGCCCCAGGACCAGCATAAGGTCAGCCACACCACATCCTTCCAAGACGTCATGAGCTAAGACCTTGTGTAGTTCGTCCAGAGATGCAAAGAGAGATTCATTACCATGGCCCGCGCTGAACAAACTAGCACCGAGCAATCTCCGACGCACTGCTTCACACCTGATGAACGAGTGGGAGAGAAGTCTGACTCCCTCGCCTGGAGATGCAGACAGACAGGGCGATTACCTGGGACGAGCCATTTCGCCCGCAGGATCTTTCAAGGAGACCAAGAATGATTGATCTCTCCACGAATGTAATGAACTATGGCTCGATATATGTAGTCTTGACACTTTTTGTACATAGCAAGACAAGACATTTAGAATTCCAGATTTTTGATGATTGAACTGCTAGCTATGTATGAGCATGTTTATCCATCCGACCATCACCAAGCTCCACACTCCTCCCCCTCATCAACATCGAGCATCCAATCCTTGGTCCCAAACTCGACACCACCCACCGTATCGACATACCTCTTTGCGCGCTCAGAAAGCAAACCCCTCGTCCACGGCAGCATCTGGCGAATCGTCAATTTTCGCGCGGCTCCACACCCCTCGCTCAAACTCTCCAACGGTATATCCAGTCCGAAATCCACGAGCTCGAAGGCTTCCTCTACACATGCTGTACACCAGGTACAATGGCAGGATTGGCGCGTCACGCGTGCCTGGGTGTCGAGCAGGGTGCCGCAGCGCTCGCATTCTGGTTCGTGGGTACTTGGTCCGGTGGTGGAAAGGGGTGCTTTTGGAAAAGTTTTGCTGCCGTTCCTTTTGCTGCTCGTGGATGGAGATCTTGAGGGTTTTGTGCGGTGGTGGGGGATTGTCGGTTTCGCTGGTGAGGCAAGCTAGGATGCGTGTGAGGAGTGGGAAAATGGATGTAGTGGTGGACGGTGGCGAAGAGGATCAAATCCAGGACCGGCTGGGGTGAATGATGAAGACATTTTGATGTGAGATGGGAGACAGCGGCACAGCCGTGTGGAAAAACAAAAAGGAAAACTAAGAAAAAGGGGAAAACGGAAATGGGAAAAAGGGAGATGTATGAAGGCTCGCGAAGGGGGTTTTGGTGTGTTATTTGTAATCTTCATGTTGCTTGCTTTGGAGAACAAAGATATGTTCGGGGACAATTCTCTTGGAAGCGTGTGCAACGTCCATTGTTTAGACTCTTTGTTGGCTCTTTGAGATGTTCAAGCCTTCTCTCATTTCCACCACGCCTTTTTGTACGTCTTTGTATTTCCTTTGTCCACAACCCTTTTCCATTGTTCTCAGTCAACCTCCGGAGTGTTCGTGGTTTGCCAGAGGGTCGGACCTACACCATGACCTACACCATCCCATCTTCCCTGCCGACCCTGTGCCGCACAACCCTCTCTCCACAACACCTGCACTCAACTTCTCTCCCCCGCCCCCTTGTCCCTTCTGATCCTTGGATAATGCCCTCCAACTTCCTCACCCCCTCACCCTTGCGCACCATTTCTGCCTTTAAGCCCTTGATCTCTGCATCTCTTTCCGCAATGCTTTGTCGCAAGGCAAGAACTGTGGCTGCTTGCAACTCTGTCTCTGCGCGTACAGAGGCCAGTGCCAGGCCCAGGGGTTCAGATGCGAGGGGCAGAGGCAGGGGTAAAGTGATGTTGTGGATATCCCTCGTCTGCTTCTGCTTCTGCTCCTGTTTCTGCAGCACCGTACAGGTGCGAGTGCTGCGAGTCATAGTCCACAAGCCAGATTTAGAGGCTTGTGCGAAGGAGCGGAGGGGAAACATCGTTTTGGTTGATCGGGTTGGTGGAATAGAGAGAGAGAGAGAGAGAGAGAGAGAGAGAGAGAGAGAGAGAGAGAGAGAGAGAGAGGGTGCGATATATACCCAGACAGTGGTAGAAAGAAGAGCCATTCTCTGGCAAGATGAAATTCATGCGTGAATTTGCGCGGTCAGCACGTGGGATTTCTCATACGAACAAGATTTACTTACCAAACTCGAGCAACGCTGGCTGATACCATCGCCGAACACCAGATTCACAAAAAGAACGATAGACGAGAAGAGGGTGTATTCAAAACTTTCTGTAGCATTGGATGATCTGGATATAAAACAAGCAGGGTGAGGGTTTGGGAGCGTGGGGACATTAGAAGATAAAATCAACAACAGGTAGAGGCGCAAAAGGACTTTTTTAACGCTCTTTTACACACCCATCTTCTCGGCAGTGGCCATAAGACTGCCAATGAACGTGACGATGAGCCTGCTGCGGACGTTGCAGATGTCCTCGGGCACAAGCCAGATGGTCGCACCCATCTTTCTGGCGATGGAAATGGCAAGCTTGGCATTGGCATATGCTTCGTCGTCGTTGCGGCCAGAGGCAACCATGTCGTAATCGACGTAGCTGCTCTTCATGCCGTTCAAGACATCGAGCAAGAAGATGCCGTTGCCGAGAGTGCTGTCCTTGAAACTGCGGATGGCGGATGACTTGCCTCCCTTCTTGGACATGCCGTTGGCCCAGTTTACCATGTCAGCGTCGCTGATTTCGCGCTTGCCCATGCGCTGAGCGAGGTCGCCAAGAGTGTTGACGATATCCTTGCGCATGAGTTGCCAGACTAGACCGAGAGTGAGAGTACGTTGACCGTCGGTGATATCTGCACCTTGGATACCGACAAGGGAGAAGCGGTTCTGCTTGCCGATCTCGACAGCGTAATTGGTGTTCTCAACAGCCTTGAAACGCATGAGCTCGTTGCCATTGGCGGGACGCTTGTTGCAGTGACGCCACTGCACAGAGCCAGGAATGACCTTGTCGTAGGCTTGGAGAAGGATGGTTCCGTCGCGGAGGTCGTCGAAGAAGGAAACAACGGTGGGTTGGACATCCAAACTGTTGAGCCAGAGAGTAAAGACGCGGGCCTCACGCTCGCCCTCGGCATCAAAGTCCTCGATGTCAGCCTTCTCTTCCTCGGTGATGGGGTCGAGACCGGGGTGGGTGTTGAACAAGTTGGCGACGAAGGCAAGGTTGAGCTTGGGGTTACCGGCGACCAGCGACTTGGGAGTCAAGAACTTGCGGCAGTCGAGCTTGTCGGCGTTGTCCAGGACTTGTTCGGCGCGTTGCATGAGGTCGTTGGTCTGGAGGGGAGAGCGAGAGCAGATTTCGGGCTTGAGCTGGTTGAGAAGGACAGTGTAGTTCTCGCCATCCTTGACGTCGCTCGAGAAGTTTGAAACGCTGTGTGCTGTTAGCCAGGCTCTTCGCTTTGTCATGACTGCACTCACGTTCTGTGCCACTTGGCATTCTTCAAGTGGTAGTTGAACCAGCGCAACAAGATCTGCTCAGCGGGCAGACGCAAAAACTGCTCCAGAGTCTCGTCGTCCTCCAGCAGTCTGTACAGCTCGGGGTGGAGTCTGATGTCAATCTTGCCGAGCAGGCCTCTGCGGATAATCTGCCAGATCAGACCGAGAATCAAGTGCTCCTTGACCTCGATTATGTCGCCAGAGCCAATGTTGACAACCGAACATCCGATACCCTTTGCCGACTCGATGACGATGTTGTTGTTCTCGGTCATGTGGAAAGCGTTGAGCGTCTTGATCTTCTTGCCGGGTCTGTTCAGCACACGCTCGTCGATTGTGTCGGGCACACTGTCGTTGATGAGCTTGGCCAGCACCAGGCCGTCCTTGCACTCGTCGAACATCTCAAACGTGTCGGTGGGGAAGGGCAGCTTGTTGCCAATGTCGCCGTCTCCGGCGAGGACGGCGTTGATGTGACGGGTGAATTCCTCGCGCTCATCCTCGTTGATGGTGTGTTGCGAACTAGACGTGGCGCCTCCGACGTGGATGCGACCGCCGCCGCCGATGCTGCCCTTGGAGGCGTGGCCGGGCGAGGGTTTCTGGCCTTGTAGTTGGGCGTTGCTGAGGCCGCGCGAACGAGTGGGCCCGGTGGCCATGCTCTGCTGAGCCTGCGACGGCGTGCGGAGCTTCGAGATCAACTGCGCGCGTGTCAGCAAAGTCCCGGGCGCCGAGGGCGGCTGTGGTCGGGTACATCAACATAGTCGTCCAACTCGACTCGTCGCGAGCTGTCCAGCTCGACCTCCTTGAGGGCCTGTCGCACAACATCGTAGGGCTGGCGCTCCGAGGTTTGAGTGGCCTTGATGACGGTGGCTTCGTCTATGTAGCCCTTGTCGTCGACGTCCATGTTCTGGAAGGCATTGGAGAGCTGGAAGATCTCATTCTGATCGAACTGGGGGTATTTCCTGTCGAGCGTCAGACGCCGTCTTGCAGTTGCTCGTGTCGTAGGCGATACCTTTGCAGCTTGATCACGTTCATGATTGCGGTGGTGGGGTGAAGGAGGAGCTACTGGCAAACGCGGTAGATGGCGGGCGGAGATTGCTTTAGTAATTATGCGGCGCGGAATCCGGATGCCTGATGTGCCATCATCAGTTTCAACGGCCGTTTCCTCGACGTATTCGCGTATGAGATGCGTACTCAGCCCCGATCAATGCTATATATGTACCGAGATTCAGAAGAGTCAACCCGAGGCAGAGGGATTGGAAGACACGCGGCGGTGCGTGACGTCGACGTCTTGGGAGCAGGAGCTTTCACTGGACTGGCCTCTCGCTCTGAATTGCTCCGCCACCCATGAATGCCCAAAGCCACCAAAACTCAATATTCTGACATGCTCTGATAGCGATTGTTCCCTTCTTCTATAAACTTGACTCTAATGCTCTACACTTAGATCAAAAGGTAGAAGCTGGTGAGCACACTCGGTCCTACAAACAACCCAATCCAAAACACCACGTTTCCTAGCAAGTTCCGGCCCTTGAGAAGCTTGGTTCGGCTGAGCATCACCAGAGGCATTTGCAGCAACTGCATCGTAAACAGGTACCCGCGCACCTTCTTGAACAGGCATGCCATGACCAGCTCGTGCACCAGTGCCGATAACAAAAATGTCACAAATGTCGCCGTGCCCTTGGACAGATGGAAGGCTGAGATTGACGAGTGGTAAACGTGTCGAAGCAAAAAGTTGTGCACCGGTCGGTTCCAATCTCTTGCATACTGGTCCCAGGACACACTGTTCCACCAGTCGCCATAGAAGCCTCGGTCGGCAAAGCATGTGAGTTCGGCAAGCACGTTGAGTACACATTCCTGCATCGCTGTCAGTCGCTTGCCCCTATCGGTTTGTGCTGTTTCGTTGTGACTTACCCAGATGACATACCACGACAAGAGCTGCTCCAACAACAGTGGGAACAGCATGTCGCTCACAATCCACGGCATCTGCCTTGCCCTGTCTTCCAGAGACATGCCTACTTCCTTCATCCGGACAGTCTCGGCGACTGGAGGATAGATGTATGCTTGAGAGATGACTTGCATCACGCACATTGTTCCAAACGTTGCCAAGGACTTTTCCAGTACATACCACCAGTTGATGCGCTCCTGTCGAGGATACTCAAGTTCGTACACTAGCGTAGGTAGGATGGTCCAGTCGGCGAAGTTGCCAAGCGTCAAGTTGTTGGGATATGCCCTCTCGTCAGACTGTGCCTTGCCCTTGAGCTCTTTGTCCAAAGCAGCAATCTCGTCCTCGATAATGCGCTGGAATGCTTGCATCTGGTCCAGAGTAAGAGGGTCACCGGACTGCATGGCGGTCGCAACACTGGCTACATCAGAGCTTTCGTTGTCCAGATTGGTTGAAGTGCGGTTAGCTGCAGGACGGCGCTTCTTGTCATTCGAATCCACTCTCTCGAGTGCACTCGTCACTGCAGGACTGAGAGCTTGGGGGCTGGTTGGCGCAGATCCAATAGACTTCATGTCGCGGAGGGTGCGTAGCTTCTCCCTCAACATGTTGCGTCGCCTGTAAACCACAGACAGGTGACCGTTGTAGAAGCAGTAACTATGCTGCTTCATGAGGAACACCATGGTGTGTAGAACCATAAAGATAGTATGGGACCACGGCCATTCGCGGTAGAACATCCACCACACGACAGAGCCCAGGAAGAAGGTTTGCCAGATGTTCTGAATAATCCAACCTGATCTGTTCCAGCTGACGTAGTTGTTGACAATGGCCTTTTGTAGCAAGAAGCCCAAGATGGACGAGAAAACCATGACACCATCAGTGATGCCCAGGACCAAGACGTCGTGGCCGAACATGATTTTGAAGACTTCGTTTCCTCCAAATATGCTACCATGCTCTCTCCAGTTGGATGCGGAAACCTGGAGGAACATGAGAACCATGGCCAACCAGAACAGTGTGAAGAATCCGTGGAAAGGCGACTCGGCGCTCAGAGGATTTTGTCGGTCAAAGGTTGTGAACTGGCGAGTAAAGACGAGGTCACGGAGACTTCTCGCTTTCTTAGACGGGTCTTGCGATGCTTCTTCTCTTTCCATACCCTTTCTAAGGATATCACGAACGTCGGGATCATCGGCGGTAAGGATGTAGTGACCTTTGCGGTCGGTCTTTTCGAGGCGGATCTGGATGCTCTTGCGACGAGAGTCTGGCGAGAGTTGACGAGTGTTGGTGTCGGACTTTCTTCTGATGTGTCCCACGCCTGACGAGGAGGGCTTGAGTGAGAGATCCTGCTCTTCTTGTGAGCCAGTGGCTGTTTCGCCCAGAGGGCCGCCACTGCTGCCGTCGATGATGGTGTCTGGGTCCAGCTTGATCTTGTCGTAGTCTTCGACATCCTCATCCGAGGTCAACGAGGTAGAGCTCGAGCTGTTGGAAGTATCTGCACTTTGGAGATAGGTTGTCTGTTTGTGGCGTGGCTTCAGAGAGGCAGTGCCGTCCTTTTCGATGCTGCCCACCAGCTCAGTGGCATCGAGAGTATCGTTTGTCGTGAGAAAGGGACGACGTCTTTCTTGTGCCACTCCGTCCATGATGGTAGCGAGTCGTCGTCAGTATAGGTAGGACGGTAATATTGATGGGTCAAGGGAGAGATGGTCTAGGGTGAGATGGAGGAAGAAGAGGCTAGGTCAGTGGAAAAAAGAATGGCAGGACATGTCACAACGTGATCAGGATCTCAGCAAAACAGGAGAGGTGCCTGTGTCAGTTTCTAATATAAGAGATACGTTTACGGTGGACACGTAGGAAATTTCGACTCCCGACACAAGTTGGCATGGTTCGGTCGGAAGTGTTGCGACTTTTCGCTGCTTGGCTGACGACCTGGCATGACGCACCTGCCTGAGTGATGTAGCGAATTCGTAGTGCTCCTGGGACTTTGTTCCCGGGCCGCGGTCAACTCACCATCCGGACGACCCATGGCTAGGTGCTCGCTGTTATCCTCAAAAGAGAGGGCATGCAAGAGCTGTGTGTTTTCATCTTGGCAATAAATCTTTGTGCACCCGAGACAGGAGATACGTTGCTACGCCGTGTACAGAACCTGGCCAATCAGCCTCTGTCAGGGTCTCCGCCGAGAGCTTCAACTTTCGGAGTATCTTGAACTTGTCACACCGACCTGTCGAGCCACACAATGTTCCTGGAGTAGATAGATGCTGTGGTGTAATTGTGAGCCCTTGATGGTTATTGCACTCTGGCTCGGCCATGATCTGAAAGAAACCGTGGATGCTGACAGGCCAGTTGACACCGAGAGTGATTGTGGAGAGGTCTCGTAAGTGACAAACTTTGGCAGCCTGCACGGAAGGAGCTCCCCGCACCTTCTCCGCTTTTTTTATCAAGCAGAAAAATCACAATCACAAGTTTTATTCCAAGAGGCCATCAACACCAAATTGCATAGCCCAACATGGCCGACGTTCAAGCAATGGACATCGATACAGACACCACCGAGCAGGAAATCCTCCTCGCTGCCACCAACCATGATCTCGATTCGCTACGCCGTCTCTTGCGTACCCCCAAAGGCTCCGCCAACGTCGTCGACTCGGACACTGGAATGACTCCTCTTCACGCCGCAATCGCTGCGTGCGAGCCCGATGACGAGACTGCCCAAGACAAGAAAGATATGGACGTTGATGAGGCCGCCACGCTCAACGACTCTGCGCTCGAGGAAGATGAGGCTCTCAAGACTGTCAAATGCCTGCTTGAGAATGGTGCCATCTGGAACGACCTGGACGACAACAACGAAACTCCCGGATGCTTGGCTTTGCGACTCGGCTTGAAAAAGTGCTACGAGGCTATGGTCGGGGCCGGTGTTCGCGCCGAGCTTCTCTTGAGCCGTCTCGATGGATTCGAGATGCTGGCACAGTACGAGGATGACAGCGAAGAGGAAGAGGAGGAAGCCGAGGGTTTCGAGATTGTCGAGAACGAGAACGGCGATTCCCTGCAAGAATCCATGGTTGAGGTCGAAGAGAGCGTCCCTGAGCTCGTTGGCCCTGATGGCACTGTACCCACCGACGACAGCGTGCCCGAGCTTGTCCAGGTTGACGAGAACGGCCAGGAGACAAAGGTCGATGTCAACAGCGAAGACTACCTTGCTTCGGAACTTACTTTCAAGGGCGACAGACTGCTGGATGCCGACAAGAACGGTGTCATGATGTCCTGGGAGACGGACATTATGCAGAAGACTGTTGACCGCCTCTGCCCCGAGCCTGGACTTCGTGTTCTCAATGTTGGTCATGGTATGGGCATTATCGATAACATCTTCCAGGACAAGAAGGTTGCAGTCCACCACATCATCGAAGCACACCCCGACGTCCTTGCTCGCATGCGCAAAGATGGCTGGTACGAGAAGCCCGGCGTCAAGATCCACGAAGGCAGATGGCAAGATGTTGTCCCCAAGCTCGTGGAGCAGAACGAAGTCTTTGACGGCATCTACTTTGACACGTTTGCCGAAGAGTACAAGGCTCTAAAGGAATTCTTCACAGAGTATGTCATCGGTCTACTTGACCCTGAAGGTCGTTTCGGTTTCTTCAACGGTCTCGGTGCCGACAGACAGGTGTGCTACGACGTTTACACCAGAGTTGTCGAAATGGACCTCTTTGATGCTGGCATGGATACTGAGTTTGAGGACATCCACATTCCCGATCTGGACGAACAGGGTGAGTGGGAGGGTGTACGTCGCCGTTACTGGGCGCTGGACAACTACCGCATGCCCACCTGCAAGTTTGTCGGTTGAGCGATACACGTCGACCCTGCATCATCTGCGTTGCGCGAACGAGAGTCCAGACTATCGTTCGTCCTACCTCCGCACAAAGACCAATTCGTTGCTAGGATGGCTTTCTTCATTCAATACCTTCTCCGCCGCCTCCCTACCTATGATAGGAAGTCTTTGAAGTCCCTTCCTCTTCATTTCGCCAGGCATAAGGTTAGGGTCAAGCAGCCCAGTTTGGACTAGCACGCTGGCTTGGTCCCAATACAGTTGCTCATGCCATAACTTGCCGCCACGGATGCTCACAATGGACACGACGGGCACTTCTACCGACTTGTCTGTTGGTGGAACCTCGGGCAACATCCTGTATTCCTGGTTAGAGCACTACATCTTGTGATGAGGGTGAGCAGACTTACCAAGGTATCACCTGTGTGTGTCTGAAAGAAACCATCATCTCATCCGCCACTTTGTCCACTCCGACAGTGCGGCTAAGAAGGCGCAATCTCAAACTGGGAGGGTTGCCAGACATGAAGACGCTACGGTAGAAGCGGTCGAGTTCGTCTCTCCCAATGCCACCAGTCATGGTAGGCACATTGTTAGCGTAGGGTACTTGACTCAACATAGACATGGCCATTGTAGCATCTTTGTTCTCAAACTTGTCTGCTCTCCTTTCAGTGAAAACACGAATTAGAAGTTCCGAATAGATCTCACACTTGTTGTATTCGTCCACTACCTCTTCAAGATCAACGATGACCCCAAAACCCCTCCTCAAACACGCCAATGACCTTCCCCAACTCAGGTCAGCAGCAAACTTATCATACTCTTCCAGATCGGCCTCTGCAAATCCCGGACACGTGTCTGGATACACGTGTGCCTTGAAGGATGCAGCGCCGAAAGGTTGGATAGAAGCCAGATGGCAGAGTAGAGAGAGTGTAGCTGGGTATTTGTGTGTTGGATTGGGAATAGCAGTGGGGTAGTAGATGATCAGAGATGTGCAGTGAGTAAAGGGGGACTGTTGAGCTAGAGACAGAATGTGTGTTGCTGCTTCGCCGAAGGCTATCATAGCGTATTTTTGGCCTTGCTCGAGGTCATCTCCTAGGTGTTGGATTGTCCATTTGAAGGTTTTGATATCCCCTGTGAAGGGGGTGTAGGTTGTATTGAAGTTTTCTTCTCGCAGATGCTCGAGGAAGATCGAGTCGAACTCTGTGTCGTCGGACAGAACGTGTACTCGGAGGGACATGGTGTGGGAAGTAAACGAGCTTTGGCACAGTGCGTCCCTGGTTGCACTACCTGTTGAGGGGTCCTGCAGGTCGGGATAGCCGTTGCGGTTGTTCGGAGAAGCTTGCCGAACCCCGAGTCACGATGACGCAAGATGGGGATCACGCACGAGTCAAGATAAATGCTGGTCTGGGGTTTCTCGACTTCTTCGAAACATTTATTCCTCGGATACGCGCCACTACGCTGACACCTGACACATCCATCGATTACCGCAAAGATAAGATTCGCCATTCCGCTCAGTCGTTGGCTCCGTGACACTCTCAAAATAGGTCGCAAGAACAAAGCGCACCGCCAGTCAGGCGCGAACAAAGACCGAGGAAAAGCTGGAAAAGGACGTTTCAAGATGGGTCAAGACGGGTCGAGTCCAGTAGACGAGGGTGCGCCTTCCAAGACTCTCGAGAGCCGTACTGTCGATGGCCTGGCCAAGTATATACGGGACGGACATGCAAAGCGCATCGTCGTCATGACCGGCGCCGGCATCTCGACAAGCGCAGGCATCCCCGACTTCCGCTCGCCGAACACGGGTCTCTACGCCAATCTTGCTAGGCTCAAGCTGCCGTACGCCGAGGCCGTCTTCGACATCTCATACTTCCGCGAGAATCCTACGCCTTTCTACACGCTCGCCCACGAGCTGTATCCTGGGAAATACCGTCCGACCGTTACACACTCCTTCATCCGTCTACTCCACGAGAAGGGTCTCCTTCTCAAGCTGTTCACCCAAAACATTGATTGCCTCGAACGCGAAGCTGGTGTGCCTGACGAGTCCATCATTGAAGCCCACGGCAGTTTCGCCCGTCAAAGCTGCATCGACTGCAAGAGCCCATACCCCCAGGAAGTGTTGAAGAAGCACATCCAAGCCAAGACCATTCCTCATTGCCAGAAATCCAGCTGTAATGGTCTCGTCAAGCCCGAGATTGTCTTCTTTGGAGAGCAACTGCCCAGTGTCTTCTTTGACAATATCGATGTGCCAACCGAAGCTGACCTCTGCATTGTCTTGGGCACTTCTCTACAGGTACAGCCATTTGCAAGTCTGCCCAGTGCTTGCAAATCCGGTGTTCCGAGAGTCTTGATCAACATGGAAAGAGTCGGAGGTCTTGGCTCACGCTCTGATGATGTTTTGTTGTTAGGCGACTGCGACGCTGGTGTGCGAAAACTTGCAAAAGCCATTGGTTGGGAAGACGAGCTCGAAGAGCTGTGGGCAAAGACAGATCCCGAATACGTCCCTGGCAAGCCCATCAGGACAAAGGACGAGATTGCCAAAGAGGAAGCCAAAAAGTCTCGAGACGAAAAGTTCCAAGACGAGGTCGACAAGCTCACGAAAGAAGTCGACAAGACTCTGGATATATCCAAGTGGCATCAGGACCAGATCAGAAGGGACCACCTTGATGGCCAAACCGAATCAAAGTCCCAGGATCCGGCCAAGAGTGAGAAAACGATGCGCTACGACGAGCATGCCGATGACAAGGAGAAGGCACCTGCCAACGGACTCGGTCATGTCTTCCCTCACATCAACGAAAAGTCTTCGCTATGAGATGGCATTTGTGTTCTATTTTCTTGATTCCCGTAAGAGCGTTGATGCGCCGACCCAATGATACCCCTACTTTCACTCCCCAATTCGCTTCACTGGCACACGTGAGAGTGAAACTCTGAATAGGTGAGCCATCATCGATCCTGGCAGGCGGTATAAAACCATGGCATCCCACACTTCTGAGCAAAGATGTTGCACTCGTTGAAGATTTCCAAGAGATCTTCATCAACTGTCTGCA
Organism: Aureobasidium sp. SLJ-2021a; assembly: GCA_019677095.1. Taxonomy (NCBI): domain Eukaryota; kingdom Fungi; phylum Ascomycota; class Dothideomycetes; order Dothideales; family Saccotheciaceae; genus Aureobasidium; species Aureobasidium sp. SLJ-2021a. The sequence continues at coordinate 1,013,535 of JAHRBU010000003.1, forward strand.
GCACAGTTTCGGCGAAACTCTCGAAAATCCCGTCTGGGAACGGCATCCGAGCCACTATCCACACCCAAGGAGAGACGCTCAGGTCACCATAGCTGGACCTTTGTCCCTACTCCCTGTTCAGCTTGAAGTGGAAAGCGTGGTACGCTGATGTTCTTCCGCCCGGGGTAGAGTAGTGTCCTCCCATGGGAGATGCACTGTCTCGCCACTTCTACCTTGACCTTGTCGTTGTGTCTGCATGACGTGTGGTAGAAGCTGCTGTGCAAATGCCAGGATGTCATTTATGGGCAATGTGCCCTGTTGCGGCGCATACTGCTTTAAATCGTGGTCGAGGAGCCAATGGACTTCGGGATAAATGGTACTGTGGATGTTTATATGGCAGTGTCTTTTGTGTGGTTGATGTTTCAGAAGGCCAGTGAAGAATCCTTAGGGTGACTAGATGTAAGATTACGGCACATTTTATGATTAATTCTATATACGCTCTATAAGCCATTAGTTACTACCTTCCCTAGTTACTCCGATAGGCGGTGACTAGTAGCTTACGGGGCGTGCCTAGGATGGGAGCACCCGAAGGAGCGATTGTGCGATTATACTAGCATGATGGTGAAGAAATTTGCCAAGCCCACCAAACTGGATTCGCGACTTCTTGACTTGCTGGAATGACGTCGAATCTTAGTCTGCATACACTACAAAGCATAAAAGATTGCTTGGATACGAGTAACGAAGCTATAAATATCCTATCTAGCTTAAGGACCCGACGGAACACGAGACAAATGCACCTGGGATTAGAGATGCGCGTGGAAAACAAAGCACGTCCGTCATCCTTCAATCCAGTCGGCGCAGAGGAATCAAACTCGCAGGATGGAACAGAGTCATGCAACAACCATGACCATACGAGTATTTAAGATGAACCTAGGACCCTACTGGATGTTTTCTTTCCTCTCCTATCCATCAAACCATCCTACCTCATCTTCCGCCTATCAGTATGCGTAACTCCATTTTCTCTGCTTTCGCCGCCATGGCTGTCACTGCCGAGGCAGCGAAGAGCTACATCCCCTACGTCTGGAACAACACCGCCCCTTCCATCCACGGCCAGCCTGTCCAGGCCTACAACGGCTTCTTCAAGGTTGGCGGAGACGCTCAAGGCATTTGTGCCGAGGGCAGCCCCTGCCCTTCCGCCAACAAAACTATTATAAGAGGACCCTTTGGACGGGTTGCTTATGGTTTTGGATATGCCTCCCAGCCGCCTACGGAGGACAGAAAGGTCGCCGAAGACTTTTGGCTCGACACCACCGACGCGCAGGCCCAGCAGATGTACGCCACTGGCTACACCTTCAGATACACCTTCCCCAAGACCAACACCGTCTCCGGCCCTGATGAATTTGCCCTTGGCGAGGACTTTGCCGTCGCGTCTGACGACTTTGCCAATGTAACCACTCTCAGGTTCAAGGGCAATGACTGGGGTGCGTGCAAGTCACTCGACGCCGACACGGGTGTTGTTACCCTCAGTGTTCAGCCTTTGGTTTATGGCGGCCACATCTGGGCCAATGCCTACAACTATGAGTGCATCCCTTTCAAGATGAGATTGGAAGAGACCGACGCCCCCGCCGTTTCATACTACAGTCGTGCTTGCCCTCAGGAGTATTTGGAGCGCCACCCTGAACTCTGTACGGCCGAAGTTGCAGAAAGTCAGTAGAGTTGAGATACGGAATTTGGGAGGACAATGGTTCTCATGACGATTGGACGTCCAAAATCATGGGCTACGTTAACGTATAACTATTGTATCGAACCATTACATTATGATTGAGCGACTTTTCTAAGGCAGACGTAGGAGTGTTTGGAGGTGAGTCACATTGACGTGCGCATGGAAATGAGAGGATCGTGATTTGTTTAAACAAGTGCTCAGGCAACCCATCGCCTTGTTGCAAATGAGTGGCTTTGGTAAGACGAGTGACTTGTGCGTATTCATCCAACGACCAAGAGTATGTACGGCATGATCTCACCAAAGTACTTTCCCATGGCAATGTCTCAAGAACACCACCACTTACGAATTGAAGCACCCTCTTAGTAGTTGTCACCTTCATGCGCAACATTCCGTGGATCAAGACATCTTCCTTGGCTTCTTTCTCTCTATCAGATAGGGGCACGATTATGGAACCCGTGTTCGACATGATCTTGGTACTACTTGGACAGACGAGCAGGGACTTGGACAATTACCTGGAAACCGACCAGAAATAAAATCTGAGCCAACTGGTGGCACATGGAACGGCTCATGAGCTGGGTCCTTTCCTCTGTAAGTACGGAAGAGCAAGCAGAAGGGGCCATCAGGTAGAACCCTCGCGTGCCCAGTGTCAAAATGATACCCGTGAACGGCATGGATTGCATACTGCCATCCGCTTCCTAGCAAACAAAAGTCATACGTTAACTGTTAGCAATTGTTTGAAGGAAGAAGATAGAGAAAACAAAAGTCTTTTCCATCCTGCTAATGGTATGCAATGTGTTGAGAATGGTCGGCGGTCAAAGATTGTGATGGGAGGAGAACATGAGAAAGGACGCAGATCAACGAGGCGAGAAAGGAGATAGAACCATCAGATTGCAAAGCTGAGGGAGGTGCTGCGTGTCAAGCCAAACCATTCGACCCAGACGACTTCCTGTCACGCAAAGGCATCTTTAGCGACGACGCGATCAGAAACAAAGTCGATTTCTTCCTAAGCAAAGAGGCCTATATCAATGTCAATCGGGTCGAGAACGTTTTGGTGAACTACTGGGCTACCAGAACAACTCTATCTACGTCCGTCGCGTCCACGAAGTCGAGCTCGACCAGCCGCGGTAGCACGTCTCGAACCACCTCGACCAAATGATGATCATATTGTAATGAATTGTAAAGAGTAATAGGATGACTTACTTAGTTGGGTCGATACCCTAGCGGTGTTTATGCGTTCCCCGCGGACCCCGAGTTGATATATGTATAGCAATCACTCCCCCACGTTTTTGTCCTGAAGCGGTATAGCTTTCAGCCTTCCGAGGTTCCTTCAGGGTCCCTCAGGTTCTCGATCACGACTGCTCAACCATCGAGTGCACCGTTCTTGTTTTTGCAACAACAGCCAAAGACTGCATCTTCTAACGCAGTGACCGGCATCTCTATCCCGTCTGATGCGACCCGATGGCGCGATGGTACGCGGCGAGTCCAACGCAGAGTCTGCGACATATATGGCGCCAGGAAGGAGGTAAGGGGCATAAGCATGCGTGGCATTGCTGCCTATTTTGAAGTACCGGTTCGTATCCTACAGCCGCATCAACCTTAAATCGGCTCCCTTCGTTCTCACCCCCCACGTGCTTGTTGTTTGCCTGTCATACTTTCTTTTTTCTTGGACATTTCTTGGTATCTCTTCTTGTTGTGTCTTGACGACGATCCAAACCATGACTGCTCGCCAAGGAGAGGACTCGTATGTGCAGGTCGCATCACAAGATACCGCTGAGCAGGAAACCACGCCGCTACTGGATCGAGAGGATAATGACTTGGAAACACAACGAACAGGTTCGGTATCGAAATGTCAGCATGATGAACAACAACCAACACGCTCCATTTTCGGCATCATCTCAGTTCTCCTAATCGGCGTCTTTGTCTCTCAAGCCGACACGACGCTGGTCTTTGCAACATATGCACACATTTCTTCTGAATTCATCCGCTTGGAAGGTGGGAGTTGGATCGATGGTAGTTGGATAGTGACGAGTTTTGGTCTTGCCACTTGTGCCACACAACCAATGTACGGAAGACTATCACAGATCTTCGGAAGGAAGCCGGTATTGCAGATGTCGTATCTACTGTTCCTGATTGGCACTGCTATCGCTGGTGTTTCTCGAAACATGGTGCAGATGATCTTTGGTCGTGTCATACAAGGTGCTGGAAGCGCTGGGATGGTCTCCATGGTTTCTATTCTCTTGACTGGTATGATTTTCTGAAGCTGGGATTTGGATGTCCGCTTACGTTTTGCCTAGATTTAGTACCATTGCATGAGGTGGCAGCATACAGGAGTTATGTCAATGTCTTTTCCACCGTGGGAAGAAGTTGTGGAGGTCTGATAGGAGGCTATTTGACACAAACTATTGGCTGGAGATGGTAAGTAATGCTGCGATACAATCAAACATCAGACTAACGTCTTACAGGGCGTTCATCGGACAATGTCCGCTTTTACTCCTGTCCATCGTGCTGGTCTGGTGGAAACTCGAGGAACCACGGCAAAACATCGAACTCGAGCAAAGCATTTGGACAAAGCTCAAACGCATTGATTTCGTCGGGGCTTTCTTCATGTCAGTTGCGATCCTAGCAGGTATCACAGCATTCGATCTCGGAAGCAAGAAAGCCAACACCCCTGTTCTTGTCGTCTTGGGCACGATTGGAGTCACTTCTGGAGTACTCTTTGCCCTTACAGAAAAGTTCTGGGCCAAAGAACCGATATTTCCACTGGAACTGCTTGGACAGGATGCAGTGATTACCTCATATTCGATCATCTTCATTCAGACTGGTATTCAAGTTGCCGTAAGTTCTACAATTTGTTTTTGTGTTTGTTGTGTACTGATATTTGTCATCAGCTCATGTTTCTGGTGCCATTATACTTTCAAGTGACTGCTAATGCAAGTATGGGCGAAGCTGGTGCACATCTTGTTCCTGCCGTATTTGGTAACACGATCGGTGGTCTTGCTGTCGGTGCGTGGATTAAGCGGTGAGTCTCTCGTTCCAAAGGCAATTTTACTCTAGTCAACTGACAAGTCTCCAGTACTGGCCGCTACAAGCCTCCAACCATTTTAGCTAGTCTATCTGCGATGCTTTGCTTCTCTTTGCTCCTGATCTTCTGGCGAGGTCACACCAGTACCGCTGGCTCGTTGGTCATATTCTTCGGTGGTTGCGGATCAGGTATGGTAAATTCAGCAGTCTTTGTTGGCTTGACTGCAGGAGTTGAGAAACAGCAAATGGCTATTGCAACCACGGGACTATATCTCAGTTCAAACATCAGTGTAGTGGCTGGCGTCAGCGCTGCAAGCGCCATCTTCCAAGCTGCGTTGCGAACAAACCTCCACAGAGTCCTGGGTAGAGTGGTCGGTGGAGACGAGGTATGTCATGTTATAATTCTGGGCCTTGATGGAACAACACAGCTGATTTTACCTCACAGATTGCTAAAAGGGTTTTGAGTGATGTTGCATATGTACAGACTCTGCACGGCACCTTGCGGCGACTCATCATTGGTGCCTTTGTCGCGAGTTTCAGGAGGACGTTTGGTATGTTGGTCAAGATCTCTTGTGGAAGGAATGTCAAGCTAATTTAGTTTTCGCTTTGCAGCTGTTCAAATCGCTTTGGCAAGCATGGCGCTGGTTATCGGCATACTGTCCAAGCAAAGAAGAATCACTCGCTAGACCGGATATATTCAGCGCTACTGGAATACCTCAACTGTTGGCTTAATCAGTATGGAGCGACATGAAATCCAAGGCAAGATTTATTTGGATGACTCAAACAGCTCGAATGTTATACGGACTTGCTACTACGTACTGGTATCTCGAAAAAGAACCAACACGGATCGGTTGTTAGCTCCTGGGCTTGCATCTCCTTCTTTTTTTCCTCTTCCCAGTCAAAACCGAGATTTCAAGGAATCATGAAGAGACAAATCGACCATATTACTGTTTCCGATTCTGCAGGGAGTCGAACCAACCATATATCTCGCCTCTAACACTTCATCCGATTCTTCTCCCACCAACCCGCCGCTCTATGGCCAAGTGACCTTCCCAAATGCTGGGTTTCTTTTAAGGGCAAGGACCTTTCAAGCAGCCAGACGATTGACTCGACCGAGACTAGTGCAAGAGCTGGGATTTCTAGAGGGTGAGTATTCTGCCAATGCAGACACAGCAGACCGAGCGAGGCAATCACGTCCCCGACCGTGTGGCAAGCTACTGTTGTTCTCCTCTGATCGAGACGATCAAGGGCAGAGGTGGATATTCACATGATACCATCAACAAACAACTTGACACCCGTTTGTGGAACAAGTCGCAGCTGTAGTGCTTTTCCCCCTAAGGGATGAGTTCATGCTTGTTCAGATGTGTCGCCATGCATAGCATTCTGAGCTCGCATCCGTAGTCTTCAAGAGAGATGCCTTGTACTGATGTTGTGTCAATGGCGTCAAAAATACGTGTGATGGATTTGGTTATTCCAACCCTCTCGTCACGGTCTGCGAGTCCTATTGTGTTCTCATTGGAGGTTCCTACCTCGTCGCCGCGGATAAAATGGTGCACGAGAACGACACGAACTCGCTGACCGAGAAGGACTCGGCAGGCTATATTAGCAGACTCTCCTTCGCGACTTGTCAGTTCCTTCATCGCATACCTGCGAGGGTTCTTACGCGACCACACGACAAGATGGCTCAACCATCCCTCAGAAATCTCGACCTCGCCACCTTGCGTAGCGATGGCACTGGCCAAGGTCCTCAAGGACCCAACAGAGCTGCCTACACTCAGATCACCAGACAGCACGCTCGCTTTGCAGAATACCTCAACAACGTGACCAGAGCCTTCAACAACAACTCTCAACTCATCGCTCAACATGGTCAGTACAACACTCTGCAATCCGACACAGTCGAGCCGCATCATTGACCAGAGAACAACAGGTCTGCATCAGTTCACCGGAGACCTCCCTACAGGCTACACCCTGTGGATCCACACCACACCTGGCCAACGAGACGTCGAAGAGCTCTACGGCCACCACAAAGACTACTTCCGCTCCGCCACAAAGTTCAGCATCCACATTGGCGAAATGCTGACTGCCAACCTCGCGAGCGACAACAACATCCGCGCCATCGTCAATTCCGACAACATGCACATGGCACGCCTCGTAATCCAACGTTACAACCACGAGGTCTTCTACCGCGCTCGTCACTTCAACATCCCTGGTACTCTTCTGGATGTCAGCAACTATGCTCATGCTTGGGGTCTGTTCCATCCTCGTGATGCTGATGCGGAGATTCTGGCATGTCGCCGTAACTCCCCTGGTATTGCTGTCACCTGCACGTGCGTGTTTCGCTGATGGGTTGGGATACCTGCCTGTGGTTTTCGTACGTACCTGCCTCTTGCTTGCCTATGCGGCGCGCTAATCACGCATAGATTTGTTTCAAAGACTTTCCTTTATGCTTTGCGTCAAGACATTGACTTTTGCTACAATGACGATGGAAGCCGATTCTAAGAATGATTTCCACAGCACAGCAAACTATAGCAAAGCATGAAGTTCACATTGGACCCTGACAGAAAATCTAGTAGAAACCCAACAAAGACGGAAGAAGAGGAAGATACAAAAAGCAAGGGTTCACTCAAAGGGTCCAACGAAGTTAACCTCCATTCAGTCCCGCCCTCTCTTCGAAACACTCGTTTGTCTTTGATCATGGCAATGTGACAAATCACGCAGCTGTGGGAAGAGATGCGGTCAAAAGTAGCTCCAAGGGTCACAAACCAAAGAACAAAGAACAGTACAGTACACACAAATACCACTTTCTCTTCCCCCCTCCCCTTTCCCCATCTCGTCACCAAGCACAATTATAGACAAACTCCCACCCCTTTACTCGAAAAAAAAAAACCCCCCTCCCTCCTTTACTCTGTTCGGCCCTCTAGAATGTATCTATACGTGATACCTTCCTAACCTCCCCCTCTCCCACATACATAAACCTCTCCCACATCTCGTGTCTTGACATAATACCCCTCCGCCTTACCGTAGGTCACGAGACCTACATCCCTGGCATTAGCGAAGAGGACCCGAGGCGCGACGGATGTAGTAGGTGGCCATAGAACCAGAGTTCGGGTATCCCAGTCAAATCGTCCGGGAGAGCCAGGGGCGACAGGCGCGGAGGGCAGTAAGGCGAGGGTGAGAACGTTGCTAAGGGTTTAGGATTCTGTCCAAAAGGTCATGGATATATATAGTATAGTCTAGCCGTGTCCACAAAGTGAGGTATGGGTGGGGGGCTATCAGAAAATATGTAGTAGATTATAAAGGACACTAGGATTTCACCATCGACTCCCCTCTCTCAGCGATGATGGGTCGTGGATTTGTTTACTGTAGAGATGTACGGCTGCTAGATAAACACAAGTGTGGCTATGGAAACACCCTAAGATGACCTCTCTCCGTGGATACTACTCTGCTTTTGGAAAGTTCCCTGCATTTCTATAGCTACACTGTGATAGACTTTGGCATACGGAAAACAAGGGTTTGCAAAGAAGATTGTCAAAACCAGTGTGTAAGATACACGTCCTCTGAAATCGGTCACACGTTCGTTCTCTAGAAAGCCCCCCCCCCCCCCCAACGTGGGTGTTGTTGGGCCGTTCTAGAGTTTCAAGATCAACAATACTCTCGTCTGTTTGTATCGCTCATCTTTCATGCAAGAAAATTTTCTCTTATCTCGAGTCCGTCATGATGCTCCTCGTCCTCGCCCTCTCGCTCGCATCCAAATGCCATTCCAAGCCAGCCTCCCGCTGCATCTCTACACTCTGTGCTCTCACCTCTTCCCACTCATCCTCTTCCATGTTCAGGATCAACGTCATCTCGGTGCACCGTTGGAAGGCATCTCTGAGCGAGTACTTTCCACCCTTGACTGCCGCATTCACGATACCGGAGATGTCGCGTTCGAGTTTTGCAGCTCCTCGTTCGTTGACACGGCCGTAGTAACTCCAGATGCGCTTTTCGAGTGCGCGGGCGAGGTACGAGATTGTGGAGGTGATCAAGGCGTCATAGGTGCGTTCGGTGAGGATGCGTTTGATGGGACGCGTGAATTGCATCCAGCCTCTTTCGAAGCGTTGGGGCACCTGCATATCGGGTTCTGCGGTTTCAGAGGTGGCTTCGTCGTCAAGTGTGTATTCGACATCGCGGAAGGTTTCGACAAAGACGGGGCGAAGACGTGGGCGCATGACTTGTTTGAGTAGTACCTCGATGGCTTCGGAGATCAGGTCGCTGGTTTTTGATTCGAAGGTGCTGAGGATGTTGCCGAGTGCGGTCTCTACAAAGACGGCGTCACGTGCAAAGGGGAAAAGATCTGGGATGGCAGCGCGCTGCTGTTGACCTTGATTGTTGGGATCGACTTTGCCGAGATTGGAGTTGACGATACGGCGGAGATAGTCGGTTGAGACATCCAAGTTGTTGATGAGTACTAAAAAAGAGATGATGACACTTTCTGGAGGTAGGGCTCCTTGGATGGCGGCTTTGGGATAACTCTCGTCGCGCATCTTTCTTTGGATCATGCCGAAAAAGTCACCCGTCAGTACTCGACTGACCGAAGGCATGACGCTGGCCACAACGGCTCTCTGTGATGTAGCGAGAGTGCGCTGGATCACTTGGTTGACAATGTACATGACATCGTCGACTGCAGAGGTGATGAAGGGAGGGTTGGAGCCGAGAGGCTTGTTGGGATTTAAAGTCAGGTCAAAAGGCGATTCATCCATCTGGAAGGCCTTTTCGACCGAGCGACGGAAGAAGAAAGTGGACATGGTGTTGAAGGGCTCAATCAAGGCATCTGCAATCTTCTTGTGCAGTCTGCTGTTGACAAGGAGATCTGGCATGGCCATGTGCTCCTCAACTCCAGGCTTGAGGGGAATTAGCAGCTTGCTTGTCTGAGATGATGGTTGAACCGAAACTTACATGAACCTTTGTAGCGACAAAACGAGTATACAGAGCCCATCGACTTAGCATCATGGCAGTCTCACCGAGTAGTGCATCGACGTCCTTCATGTTGACGCCTTCATCCTCACTAGCACGACTCGAGGCGGGTGACTGTGACCTCGCGGCATTCGACTTTTGGCTTGGGAGGAAACTCTGGACGAGAAAGGAGAAAGCATATGATTTGACATCCTTGATCTTCCGTGCAAGGCTGCGCTCATCGGCCCAAGCATCGAGTACGATGCCGCCTTGAGTATCTGCTTCTGCCTGCAAGCGCTGGATAACCTTTGCCATGGAGCCTTGACCGTAGTGTCTCTCGACAAGAGGTTCGTGGCCATCGACAATCAGAGCGATTTGCTCAAACAGCTTGGTCAAGGCGCTGGCGTAGAAGAGACCATCCGACCGCTGATTGGTGGCACTCAGGTTGATCCTTGCTCTTTGAGCCACGCCGGTACAGACGTAGCGACCGTATGCGTCCAGGCCCTGGTCTGATTTGGCAATCAGGGGGAACAGCTTGAAGAAACGAGTGACCCTCTGACCATCTCCTTCGCTCGCAGCCTTGTCAAACTCGCGCAGGAACAGACCACACAGACTCTCCGAGGCATCGGTGAGGGTGACTCGCGGGGCATCGGGGACTTCGGCGGTAGGGACGATTTCTTGGGCGAAAGCACCGTCGATGACGTGGTCGGGGATTTGCGAAGCGCGGTGGAGGTATGAGGCAGCCGTCTCCCAGTCTTGGGCAGCGCCCATGGAGCCATTGACGCCCAAGACGCAGGCTTTGAGCTCGGCGACCTGGTCGACGACGTTCAAGGTGGATTTGACGGCGGCTTGTTCGCGGTCGAGTTGGTTGACGGCGCCCGAGATGCGAGCGGCTGTCGAGGCGGCCGACGAGAGCATGCCATTGCTGATGGAGCGAGTGTGGATGACTTGGGAGCCGAGGTGAGCTCTCGCAAGGTCGAGCTTGGTCAATTGGCGCGAGAGGTCGCGTTGCGAGGCCAGCAGCGCATCCAGACGGGCAGTCACGCTGGCTTCCTGCTGCGCCAACTCGGCCAACGTCGCCCGTATCTCGGCCACCGAAGACGCCTTGTAGATGTCCTGGCTGTCAGGCATACTCGTCGCCGCCATCTTCTTTTCCTTCTGCGAGACCTCTCTGGTTATAGTCACGGGGCGCGTGTTTCAAACGTCGTCAGTCCAGACAGCTCCTCCTTGATCTGCAGCATTCACCCAAACATCCGACACCCGACGCCGAAACTCCACACTTTCCCTGACCACTTCTTTCGTCCATTCTCTCCTAATCACATCCATACCGTCTTCTCTCACCCTCTACAACTCAATCTGCCTGAATTAACTGCGCACATCCATCTTCATCACTTCCTAGCTATGTTGGTACACGGACGCTGCCAAACCCCTTGGGATGAACCGCATCGACAAATGTCCACCTGGCTATCGTGACCAAAAAAAAACAAGTCGCGTTTCACACTTCGGACTTTCTAAAAATGCCTTGAAGCATTGCATCCTTCCTTGGAAGCTTGCCTACCTTTCTGACAGTCCACCGTGACAATGATCCGCAGGAGCAACTCGACCTGGTTTGCTCGTTGGTTTGGATGCACACCTCCCGACAACCACCTTACCATGTGATATGCTTCCGCTCCTCTTTGAACCGCTTCAGACTGTGGAGAGTCATCCAAAGTACCCCAGCATCCAACCACAATCGGGCCTGTTCGCTATTCAGATCATGTCAGAACTCCATTCTGAAACCCGCCTGCCCGCTACTCTGTAAACTGTACCCAGCACATCTCTACTCCTCTCCTGCCCACTCCAGAGTCCAGCGAGTAAGTCAATCTGTAACTGACAGTCTCAACATCCCTCGAATGGAGCTACTTCCTCGTGCTGCCGAGCCGTGCTGGGTACTCACCCTGGAAGATGAGCTCGGACTGAACATCATGCAAACTCCATCATGCCCCCTGCTCGTATGCTGGGCGTGCGGGTCAACCGTGACAGATCTGTATCGGTTTCGTCTCCATGTCTATAAATGTAAGAGGCTCAAGTATCACCGTCTTTTACAAGAACAATTCTCCTTCGCTGCTTCATTCTCTTCCCAGTTTGACTCCTCTTCCCTTCTCGTGGTCTGTGACTACTTTGTTCTAATTTGGATAATTCTTTTCTCGCATTCGTTCTTGCCACGATGGTGTCCTGGGGCCGCCTGATTTTCCATGCTTTTTCTTTCTCTCCTTTATCTGACAATGGCCTCGCCAAAATCTACCAGCCCGACAAGGCAAACTTTGCTGCTCCTGCAGTTCAACCGCCAAAGAATGTCCTAGGTGGAGCGAACGGTGCATCTTTTCATGGTCCAGCCTTTGTATCCAATGGCATGCAGTCGTTACAAAATGCTCTGGGAGCGATACAGCAAGATGGCAACTCTGTTCTCGGAAGCTTCGATGCACCAACCCTTCCTCCCTTCCGCACCGATGGCGGCACACCTCTTCCTTTTGGTTTCCCTTGGGGTCAATCGACGGCCAACAAAACCAACTATTACACAGACACACCCAACACCGGTGTCACTCGCTATTACGACTTTGAGATATCTGCTGGACGGATTGCGCCTGACGGTGTCTTCAAGGATGGTGTTCTCGTCAATGGACAGTTCCCGGGTCCAACCATCGAGGCCAACTGGGTAATTTCCCCCTATCGGATACACTGTTGCGGCCTTTGACATTTCCAGGGTGACATGATTTCAATCACGGTCAAAAACTCGCTAGACGAGGGAACATCAATGCATTGGCATGGTGAGCATACACTGGTCTATATGAGATGTCAGCTATTAACAACAAGCAGGACTGCTTCAGAAAGCAACTCCATGGTATGATGGAGTGCCAACCGTTATGCAATGCCCGATAGCTCCCGGGAAATCCTTCACATATGTGTTCCAAGCCGATCTCTACGGAACCAGCTGGTATCATAGCCACTTCAGTGCGTTGATCCCAGTACATCTCATTCATGTTTGTACTGACTATGAACCAGGTGCACAGTATGCAGGTGGCGCAGCTGGTGCCATGATTATCTATGGTCCAAAGAACGCAGATTACGATATCGACCTCGGGCCTGTCATCTTGAGCGACTGGTATCATGAAGATTACTACACTCTCGTTGAGCAGACAATGTCGAAAAAGGCCGACAATACGCCCCAACCTGCGTCCAACAACAATCTGATCAACGGCAAGATGAACTTCCCATGCTACAAGGATGTCAACTGTACTGCCAACGCTGGTGTTTCCAAGTTCTCCTTCACGTCTGGCAAGAAGCACAGATTACGATTGATCAACATGAGCGCTGAAGCCATGCAAAAGTTTTCGATTGACGGCCACAAAATGACTGTAATTGCAAATGACTTTGTTCCTGTCGAGCCTTATGAGGTTGCTGTTGTCACCCTCTCAGTTGGTTAGTCTAGTACGTGCAAACGTTTTGTATCATTGTACTCACACGACGCCAGGCCAGCGTACCGACATCATCGTCGAGGCCGACGGCTCACCTACCGATAGCGTTTGGATGCGCTCGAACCTCCAATACTGCTCCTTGACTGATGGTACTGTCAACGAAGCCGTCGCTGCCATCTATTACGAAAACGCAGACAACACCACGATCCCTACATCCAACACCTCCGTCACCACAGCCCAGCTTTCGTATTGCAACAACGATGATCTATCAGTCACCAAACCCTACTTGCCCATCACCCCGGACCCGAACCCATCCACGACGGAAGACTTGATCATCGAATACCGCACCAATGAGACCGATTTCAACCTCTGGTTCGTCAACAATGTCAGTTTCAGGGGCGACTACAACAACCCCGTCCTCCTAGAAGCCAAACTGGGCAACCTCGATTTCCCCGAAGAGTACAACGTGATGAACTTTGGCTCCAACAAGACCGTGCGTCTGGTCGTGTACAACTACTTTGCCTTTGGCGGGCACCCTATGCACATGCACGGCCACAACATGTAAGATCTTGCCCTTGCCCTTGCCCTTGCCCAAAAAAAAAAAAAAAAGAAAGAAAAAAAACACCCACACTAACCCGCATCCCAAAAAGGTACGTCCTAGCCCAAGGCTTCGGCGAATGGAACAACATCGTCACCAACCCCTCCAACCCCCAACGCCGCGACACCATCTGGGTCCAAGCCGCCCGCGACAAAGACACACCCGCGTATGTGGTGCTGCAGATCGACCAGGACAACCCGGGCGTCTGGCCCTTCCACTGCCATATCGCTTGGCATGTGTCTGCGGGCTTGTACGTGAGTATTCTGGAACGGCCAGAGGATATCAGGAACAAGATGCAGATACCTGGGGTTATGGCGCAGAGTTGTAGGGATTGGGGTGCTTTTACCGGGCAGGTTGTTGTGGATCAGATTGATAGTGGGTTGTAGTGTTGGTGGATTTTTTCTTTTTTTTTTCTTTTTCGTTTTCAAACACATCTATGCGATTACACGGTGCGGGAAGAAGAAGTCGATTGGGGTGTGTACAAAGTGTAGATTGAGCAAAAACAGTGGTATCATAAAGTAGTCTAGATGTGAATGTCGCCCTTCTCGTCGTAAAAGATCTCTCTCGCCTTGACGCAACGCAGATGGTTCTTGCCTCCGGACAGGGACGAGTCGTGGTAGAAGAGGTACCACCTGCCCTCAAACTCGACGATGGAGTGGTGAGTGGTCCAGCCGACCACGGGCTCCAAGATGGTGCCGCGCTGGGTGAAAGGACCATACGGGCTATCACCAACGGCATATGCCAGAAGATGTGAATCACCGGTCGAGTAGGAGAAGTAGTATTTGTCTTGGTACTTGTGCATCCAAGCGGCCTCGAAGAACCTTCTCTTGTGATCGTCGGCCTGGATGGGCTTGCCGGCTTCGTCGACGATCAAGGCTTCGCGAGGAGTCTCTGCGAACTCGAGCATGTCGTCGGTCATCTTGGCGACACGGGGACCTTGTGCTGCAACACCGTCGCCAGTCAACTCTTGTGGACCGCTCCAGGCAGCGTCAAAGTGTCCCTCCTTTTGCCAGCACTGCAGTTGACCTCCCCACAGACCGCCAAAGTAGAGGTAAGCCGAGCCGTCGGTGTCGACGAAGCAGGCAGGGTCGATGCTATAGCTGCCCTTGATATAGTTTTCTTGAGGAGCAAAGGGACCTTCGGGCTTGTCCGAGACGGCGACACCGCAGCGGAAGATGCCCTCCTTGTCGCGAGCAGGGAAGTAGAGGTAGTATTTGCCGTCCTTGGTGGCGGCGTCGGGGGCCCACAGTTGCTTGGAGACCCATGGGACATCCTCCTGCTTGAGGACCACGCCGTGGTCTGTGACGGGCCCGGTGAGCGAGTCCAGTGAGAAGACGTGGTAGTCGTTCATGTCGTACTGGTCGCCATTGTCGTTGTCTTGGATGTCCGTCTCGCGGTCGTGTGATGGGTAGATGTAGATTTTGCCGTTGAATGCGTGGGCCGAAGGGTCGGCGGTGTAGAGGTGAGTGATGAGAGGTTCCTTGTCCGACATGATGAAGCTGTGTCTGGAGAATGGAATGAGAATAGAGATGGTTCGTGACCTACCTGTGGATCGACAGCAGTGTTTATAAAGCGACAAGGATGAAGAGCAATCTCCATGGTCTTTAGCCTGCCCACTCGACCTGTATAGCCTGTGTCTGGCGAGCGGCTCTGAAACTCTTGGGCGCTGCCATGGCGTGTGCCTTGCGATGGGAAAGTGCACTTTAGCCTAAACGTGAGAGGCTCAGGAAGAGGAAGGTGGAGGGAGGGGCATCGTGGGGGCTCCACAAGCCTCGGCTTTCTTGGCGCCTGCTGCAACGACATCTTCCGACCTCGCCAACTCCTTCTCCTCAGTCAGCAAACCAACCACAAAGAATTTCAGCCTTCTCTTTGTCAAGTCTTGGGATTTTGAGTAAGTCAAGAAGTGCACCTTCATCTCCAACCCAGACAAAGCCATCGTGTCTCTCATTGAACACGATTTTGTTTCCACAAAGCAGCGTCATGTCTACAGCTTGCGTATTTCTGTATGCCATCAGGGGAGAGCATAGGTAGGATGATTGGCTCTGGTTTGTTGAACTCTTCTCATGCATCCGAACACCATCAACGAACCAGTGCTTTCCATATATGCCATGTCTGGCTATGCTTACCTTTCTGGGGCCTTCCAGCAAAGTCTCTTCTGTGTTGTAAGGTATCACGGGTTGTCTCGTTGTCTGACATAGCAAACACCGCAGTCGCCAGTCCATCTGTTTTAACCGCTTCCTCCTCTCGACCTTCGCCCTCTATTGACCATCAATTTTAAGAGCGAGGTCTTCTTTGCTCGCCAGCCTCAACCATGGCTCGTCCACTAATCCTCTCGTCACTCCCCAACGAGATCATCGCACAAATCTGTCAACACCCAGTTCTGAACGAGAATGATCTGATCGCTCTTCGACTCACCTGCAAGTCTTGCGGTATCCATGATGCGGCAACTCGAGCATTTGGCAAACACTTCAAGAACGTCACGGTACTCTTCACCCAACATAGCTTCGAGACGCTGGTCAATATCTGCAAACACCCGGTCTTCGGTCGCTGTGTCAGAAGTGTCAACTTGTCTTCAATCCGCTGCAACTACCATGCTCACTATATGGACATCGTTCGTGGCTTGCGACCTGAGGTGGAAGCGGAACACAACCAAGATCTGTTCAGGTTCCAGCTAGAGTATCTCGGCGACCTCTCGAACCAAGCGTGCTCATATGTCTCGCGTGCTAAAGCAGAGAACGAGTTTGCTCAAGACGTCTTCAGCAAACCTCTTGCGCTTCTCACGCAGGCTTTCCGTTGCCTGGCTCAACAAACAACCTTGTGGTCCTCAGTTCCACTACCATTGAATACCATGGACTCGGAAGCAAGACAATGCTCTCTGCAAAGCATCCCGGGAAGCAATTGTGGCATACCGAACATTCCCACACCATTCATCTGCTTGTCACTGCGGTGATCGAGAGTAAGCTACTTGCTCCAAAGCTCTCGATCGACTTCTGTGTTTGCGAGCATCGCGCTGTGTACTGCCATCTTTCAGAATCTCCCCAAACCAACCTGTTCTCACAACTTGAGGCATTGAGATTGAGAATCTCATGCTCTGACGATCTCGCTACTCGTGGGACAAGTTTACACCGAAGCCCTACCTCCCTTGTACAGAAGTTTTTGTCCAACTCTGCACAGATCAAAAGCCTTCTCTTGATTGGCTTCGCCGAGACAGCTGTTGGGAGACATGTACCTGGCTTCGTGCAGCTCCTTCCATCAATCTCATCGCCTTGCCTGGAGAGAATCAATTTCGTCAAACTGGAAATCACAGAATTGGAACTCCACACCGTTTTGACTAGGGCACAAAACACTTTGCGCTTCTTGACTCTCGATGCTTGCTTGATGTTAGGGCCACCGTGGATGCCATCCGTTGCCTGGATCAAGGAAAACCTTGCTGAACTCGAAGAGTTACATCTCTCGTCTCTGCAAATCCCTTATCACCACGTGGGTCTGGTCAGATGCGAAGAACAACTTCTAGCATCCATCAGTGCTCGTAGGATGGCGGAGATACAATCAAACCTGGCTGAAGTGCTGTCGGACTTTGAGGATGCTTTTCGTGAGCAGCGCGTCCGTGTTAGGGACGATCTTTAAAGACGGTGACAGAAGGGACGAGGCCGGGAACAGACAGACTAGGTAGTGGCTATGAGTGGCTGTCAGATGATGGGGTTCAGAAACCAATGGAGGAATACAATGCTTTGTTCGCTAAACCCCGTTTCCAACAGGCCTCAGACGTTCTCGTAAGTATACATGGTGAAGATGAGAGGAACAAACCCAAACAATTAGCGACGCTGCCAAAATGAGATTTTGGTTGAAGGGACAGGCCACAGCGGTGTGATGGCAACTGCCAGCATGTGAACCAAGTCGCGTCTGACAAGGCTATCCTCGACTCACTCTGGCAGCAATTTTTGTTGTGAGAAATATCTCGGCGGTCACTTCCCTTTGGCCGCACTTTCCCACATTCACTATCTGAAAACAAAACACTCTCATCCTCACAAAGCTTGGTCCCTCTTTCTTTTTCCAAAAGCCATCACGCACGACGACGTCTTCCATCCTCTGCGCACTTTGACAACAACTCATCATAATCAACAACCAAGGTAATCGCGTCAACGCCCGAGCCCAACTTTGTGTTTGACCAGACACTCACACCAACACAGATACACCAGCACAGACGCATAAACACACATCAACTATGAATCTGCCGGCTTCATTCTCTTCACTCCCTCCCGAGCTCATCTCCAAGATCTGCAGTGATCCCAGCCTCGCAAAGAAGGATCTCATCGCTCTGCGCCTCACCAGCAAAATCCAAGGCATTCATGCATCTGCCACCAAGGCTTTCGGCAAACGCTACTTCACCGTTGTCCCGCTCCTCTACAACGAGTACAGCTTGGAGACCTTTATTAAAATCTGTCAGCACTCCGTCTTTGGCCCTTTGGTGCGCACAGTCCAGCTCTCATGCGCTCGTTTTGACAAAGAGAAGTTCAACGACGCTGTAAAGCTCTTGACGGGCCGGGGGTTGTCCCCTCGTGAACTTCGAGACGATGTGCAATGCCTTCTCGAGAGATGTGATGCCGAGTCGGATCTTGAGTACGCGGGTGCCAGAGACCTGCTTGATCGAGCTTTTACTTGGCTTGCAAAGTCAGACCACAGCTTGGTTGTTGTCGTGTCAACATACGAACAAAATTCAATCGGCTACAGCAAGGTCTACGAGGCAGGCACAGAAACAACGAACCACTGGTATGCGGACATTCCTTCCACTCTGAGCCTTGTACTCAAATCGGCAAAGAAAACTGGTTGTAAGGTGCACAAACTCGACATCGATGCGGTTGCACAACGTTACTTCAGTACCCGCGGTGATTATCGTGATCTTTCAGATCTTGTGGGTTTGATACCAGAGCTTGACCTTGACCTGATGCGGTACAATCGCGAGGCAGTCAATTCAAGAGACGCGATACAATTGGTGGAGAACCTACTATCTTGGGGAACTGGTTTGAAGGTCCTGTGCCTCTCGCCCAATATCGCCCACATCGATGATGATGATGACTCTGAGGCTATCAGCAGTTTGATCTCAGTCTTACCTCTTGAAGAGCTTCACCTTCTGTTTGCAGAGATGCACCACAAATTTATGAACAATCTACTGATGGGGTTGGCGCCAACTTTGCGTCGTCTGACGATTTCCGACTGCGTGATCAATGGATCTTGGGAGCGAGTACTAGTTTGTATCCAGCAGCATGCGCTCCAACTCGACTATCTCCAGATCGCCTGGGGTAACCGATCTTGGTTGGAAGGCGAGAAGACTTACACAGGCACCACGGGTGTCCGCTCGGGGCTTGAGGAGTTGCTCCAGGCAAGACATGGCAAGTTCGACACCGACAGCGACGACGAATGATTTCTGTGTCATTATATCGACGGGCTCGATCCGAAATAAGAGTGGAGATGCAGGGCATGAGCAAGCAAATAGCTCTCAACAACAATGCAAGAAGATACCTCCTTTCCAGAAAAAAAGAAGAGGGGGGGGGGGGGGGGGGGGGGGGGGGGGGGGGGGGGGGGGGGGGGGGGGGGGGGGGGGGGGGGGGGGGGGGGGGGCGGGGGGGGGGGGGGGGGGGGGGGG